>NQII01002536.1:204369-235298 GCA_002778355.1 Clitarchus hookeri | reverse complement strand
TTTTTTTTTTTTTTACTGCCATGATTGAGTTCCTTGGGTAAACAGATTTAAAACTTCCCGCGACGCGGTTAAACTTGTTATCGTGCGGTTGATCGATCGCTGCGTCCCATTCCGTCGCCAGATTGGACTGCGTTTGATAGCCGGCGTTCTGTGCCTCCCGCTTCCTTGGGCGGAGGAAGGGTTCCTTGTTTTCTCTTTCATTTCCGTGTGTACGCTACGCCTCCTCCCCGCCACTATACACAGCACCACCTTCGCCTCTTGCCGGCTGTTCCCAAGTGATGCTGCTTCCGTGGAGAACCCTACACACACACACACACTCACTCACTCACTCACTCACTCACTCACTCACTCACTCACTCACTCACTCACTCACTCACTCACTCACTCACTCACTCACTCACTCACTCACTCACTCACTCACTCACTCACTCACTCACTCACTCACTCACTCACTCACTCACTCACTCACTCACTCACTCACTCACTNAAAGTCGACCAATCCGTGGCCCCGAGAAATAATCTGTTGTTTTTACGCATTTCGCATAAACAAAATGCCTTTTTTTGTATATACTCTTCTCCGGTATTGTACGCAGGGTGTCTGCCCACAGGGAAGAAGTCAAGGAATTATTTTCACCTGCGTCAAGGAAAATTTAAATAGTTGCTACTCTGCAAAAGTTGTTAGACGTGTGAATACAGGATAATGTAATTGTGAGCATGTGGGTTTTAAATTTCAATTTTTAATTTTGTGAACTGGCAATAGTGCATCTTTGCCAAGTGACACAGGGTCTATACGTAGAAAATAAAGCATTTGTGTGTTTGTAATGGGCACTCGCGTAAAGTCAATAGCGTGTATCGCGAGAAATATCGCTGGCCTGAATAAAATGTTGGCCCTGCTTGCTTGGTCTGTTTCAGTGTTATTTAATTCAACTTCACTGACAGCATATTGTTTTCTGTCAGCGGTGTAAAAATATGGTATTGGAAGGTTTCTGTTTTGACAATAGATCAGGGGAAATGGTAAAATTCTGCCTGGAAAATATGGGAAAGTCAGGTAATTCGAAAATGAAATTGCAGTAGACACCCTGGTGCACATTTTTTTTGTTAAAAAAATAAAGCTACTGGATACGCGGTTTTTTTTATGGGTGGTAGAATGGTGAGTACAACTTTTTTTAGAGTTGTTTATTTGATATAAAACGTATTCCACAGTTAATTTTACGTCAGATTTTTTATGTTTTTTTTTTAAATATGGTATAGTAACTACTGGTAATACGAAAATTTTAGAAATTCTACTAAAGATGTATGGGACGGGAACAAGCACATTACTGCGAAAATAAGATGGAGTCTATCACATAACAGTTCGGCGATGACACACGATATAGTTTGAGATCTCATAGTTTGACCAGAAATGATCTAGTAAAAGAAATAAAATATCCCTTGCATATATGCGGATAAATATATCGAATATGCTGACGGAATTATTAGAACCCTGCGTTGGCAGCAAACTCAAATAGGCTCAATTGTTAAAGTTATGTATTCCAACGAATTGGGGAATGTGCAGTATATTTCTTAAATATGCGTCGCTTACCTATTGCAAGGGAAAATAAAATCTGCGAAACCTTCTGATTAAAGTGTGCTCCGAAACACTTTAATCACATACTCAGAACTGTTAAATTTAGACTCATATCATGACAATGTTGACTTACCCCGCGAAATCCTAAAGTGGCGTTGAGATGTTTGGGTTGGCGCCTAATAGCAAGCAGTTGGGTTGAGTTGAGAAATTTGAGCGGCTCTTAACAACGACGTCTTGAGAGCCGATGAGGGTGAAAGAGGTGAGAATGGAGCAGCGCCGGAATGCAAGGGCGGGGGAAACGTGAGATCCCCGAGAAAACCCGCCGACCAGCGGNTCAGAGCCGATGAGGGTGAAAGGTGAGAATGGAGCAGCGCCGGAATGCAAGGGCGGGGGAAACGTGAGATCCCCGAGAAAACCCGCCGACCAGCGGCATCGTCTAGGACGATTCCCACTTGCGAAAATCCGGGAGTGACCCGTCNGGCATCGTCTAGGACGATTCCCACTTGCGAAAATCCGGGAGTGACCCGTCCGGGCATTGAACCCAGTTCGCCTAAATGTGGGGGGGGGGAGCAGGCTAACCGCTCGGTCACCGTGGCCTGCCGGTGTAGTGTGGTGAAGAAGGATCAGCGTAGGAAACTGGAGTACCCGCGAAAATGGCTGGTCAACGGCAACCAGTGGCGGATCCGGGAAGGGAACTAAGGGGGCTTGAGCCCCTGCTTTGGAGCTTGATTATACTCTGGATAAAATGAGATTACTCTTGAAACTAAGTACATTGTTAAAGATTGTTCATGGTTATGTGAGCACTTTTGAAATCAACCTTTGAAAAATATGATTGTCGATTACATATGTATAGTTTATTCACGGTTACTTTCTACTTTTCTGAACCCCTGCAAAAATTCTGCTTCAAGGATATTCTTCCGCCTTATGCACACAGAGTTTAGAAAATTACACCTGAGGGCCAACGCACCGCCNCCAGTCGCTCTCTCTTTCTCTCTCCGTCCCTCGCTCTCTCTTTCTCTCTCCGTCCCTCTTTCTCTCTCTCTTTCTCTCTCTTTGGGGAAGTTTCGCACCGCTAATAGTAGCGTGAAAAGTATGTATGTTTTCAATTTATTATATTTCGTACTTTTTACATCAAAGATAATGATTTTTGAGTTTGTAATTTACAACTGAAACAAGATTTTAGTGTGTAAATACTTATTTTAATATATTTATGTGTGATTGCGGGACGGTTACTAATCCGAAATCGGCAGAAGTGGCGAGACATGACATGGCGTGCTGCTTTTTGCTGAACGAATTGTTAATTTTTTTTCCTTCGAAAAATACTTAAAATGACCACATCAAGTTTGTACACGTTGTGTTTTTTTAACCTGCGTAGGCAAGTTACGATGTTGTGATAAATCGGTTTTTCCACGTCAGGAATAAATATACTGTAACGTGTGTTGTGACCACTGCGTGTGAATGGGTATTGTTGTTTCTGCGTCGCGTCGTGTTCGTTACTCTGGGCTTGTGTGCGTGCGTGCGTGTGCGTGCGTGCGTGCGTGCGTGATTGCAAATATTGGTCGTGCGAAATTTATACGTTGTAACTGTAAACTGTTTTGTGAGTAATTATTTGAAAGTCACGTCTGTTTATTTATCACAACTTTGTAACTTTGCCTTAGGTGTAATGTGTTCACGTAATTTGAATGTTTGCCACAATCCCAAAAAAAAATTACTAAGCCCAGCCAGAAAATTTTAAATAAATAATTACATAAACCTAGTAAAAAGTAGTGCCTATGNAAAAAAAAATTACTAAGCCCAGCCAGAAAATTTTAAATAAATAATTACATAAACCTAGTAAAAAGTAGTGCCTATGCAAATATATATGAGAGGAATAAAAGTTACGGTCGGCCTATCTGTGTGCAGGTTCACTACTATATTTTAAGTTTGTCGTTGCTACGTACAAAAAATAAGCCACGCGAGTTGCGTGCTTTGATTTACTGTATTTTTCGTTTCACTGGTTGCTCCTTCGTTTTAATATTTATTCCAACTGAGGCCGTCCTTTTAACGAAATGTGGGTTATTTCACATATCAATAACAAGAGGTTATGTAAATACTACAGTTATTTACCCGGCTGTTCTAATAGGGTTAAATACAGTCGTGGCAAAATATTTACGTGTATTATGTGTAATGTGCTATACTGTGTATAACACAAATATGTTAACAGTATGTAAAATAATAACCATAAGAACTATCGTCAATACAGATATTGTTAAAGTCGTAAAGCTGACCTAAGTTTGGTTATAGGCCAAAGTAGTGAACATTCACATGTAATGGTTTTTTTTAANGTTAAAGTCGTAAAGCTGACCTAAGTTTGGTTATAGGCCAAAGTAGTGAACATTCACATGTAATGGTTTTTTTTAAATATGGCCGAATTCTTTGAACAGATGAAAACAGTAAACAGAATATTTTACTGTTAAAATATGGATGTTACTTGGCAGTGTTTATGTTTGCATGTAGCGGTAGGATTCGTAATCGGTAACCAAAAGTAGAACTTAAGCAGGGCTTCAGAAAAGTGTGAAGTAACCGTGAATTGAGTATGCTGGGCACTGTCAACACACTTATTTTCTCTGCCTTTATTCTTATTACTTATAAGTGAAATAAGTTTACATGTAAAATAAGTAGAAGTTCAATTTAACCAGAAAATAATGTTCTTTTATGTCAACTCAAGTATAAATCGCTTGAGATACACTGCATATTTGGGGAACAACCAAGGACGTCATAAATGGGGTGATTTTTCAAAGGTTTGATTCAAAAAGTGCGAAGAAACCGCGAATAGACTATATATGCTTCAGTCCACACTGGCGTACACGCTGCCAGTTTGGTTGGCAGTGGATGAATAAAATTATTCTTAAGAACTGATTCTGTACTGCGCGTGTAATGTTTAAATTTATAGCTACCTAAGACACCACTTTTTGTTTCACATACATTACAGCACGAATTCGAGTATTATTAACCTGTTTTCTTTCCTAAAAATTACAGGATTTCACTTGGATGACGTATGAATAAAGTGAGACAGTTAATGCCAATATTAATTGTACGTAAGTTGGAAGGATACAAAATGAGAAGAAAAAAAACGTATATCCTAAACAGCTTTTTTAAAAGTGCTCGGTTAACCGTCAACAGCCCATAATAATACAGTATTAATTTATTAATACGAGTACATGCTCTTAATATAACAACCGTTAAACAGGAGTCTATGTTCAGTGCCTGTTTTTAGATATTTAAAATTTTTTGTATGTTACGTAATGAAATTCTTGTAAGATTCAAAATGATACAACTAAGTAGTGTTTTTGGTTCATGTCATGTATGAAATAATGCATATGAAGTTATAATTTATGCCCTTACCCTGTTGATATTGTTATGCTTTCAACCTCAGAGACCCCACCCGGGTGTTGTAAAAGCTCGCGGTACCACAACTTCGAAGCTTGCCTGCTTCAGGTAAACCTAGCGCATAACTGTTAACATTTATAGTTAGTGTTTAAACTGTTCTGGTATACCACACTAGGCATTAAGCAAAGGCCTTTATTAGCGATGGTAGTGTGTTGAGCCTTTAAATGCTCTTCGGGGAGAATTTTATATGCCAACATTTGAACACGCTTGAGGCATAGCCAGTTTTGAGACACGAGTTGGGAAATTTGGTGAGTGCGAAACTCAGTCCCGAACATTTGTTCGCTTCCGGTACCTAGCCCCGTAGATTACCGGATGTAATATGTCACTGATAGTGGCGTCCATGGGATCCCTTTAATATGCTTGCTTTTCGCCTCGTGCTCGCACACTGTTTGCTTGACAGGATCTCTCGTCTCAGCTAATTCTCGTGCAACCAACAGCGCCGGAAGATGAGTTTCCTAGGAATCTAAAATTATATTGGGTTTCATACATCATCGCTAGTTGTAAGCGGGACGCCGACCCCCAACATGTGGGATATACCTGACTGGAATTCAAAATCTCATCGTGCCTTCCATATAACCCAAATGTTACATCACGTTACGTGGTTTTATTGATCGGAATTCAAAGCTACATCTGGGTTTCCGTGCTATACAAATGACAAAATGACCAACACTCCGTCACATAGTGCCGTTCGCTTGGTTGGAATTTAAAGCAGCGTGGGTTTTCTGTGCAATCGAAACGATAAAAATCACCAACAGTTCATCACGCTGTGAAGTTTGCGTGGTCGTTATCGGAAGGCGCGTCTTTTTTACTTATTATCTCACAAACTGATCTATATTCTGAGTGTCAGTGGGTCCGTGGTTAGAATTCGAAGCCACGCAGTGCCGTTTACTCTCTGGTGCTTCTGAATTGACCAGCATTCAGTCAGGTAGTTGGGTTTTCTTTATCAGGGTTCAAAGTAAATTCGCGTTCCATTTTTGTACCCTTCCGTTGATCATCTGCCCTGATATTTCGGCCTTATGAGATGTGCTCGGTGTAAATAGTCTGCAGGTGGTGTACTATCCATTACTTTGTTCCCTTGGGGACGAGGTGTCGTTACAGAGACGAGATGGCTTGGCATTTCCTTTAATGTAGGCGTATCAGTTCCCTGCATAATACTATTATACGACCAGTAGTAGTATATGGTGTGAAGCGTGGACGATGACACTGAAGGACAACGGAAACTATTTAGTTTTGAGAATAGAATTTTAAAAATATGNTTTTATATATATATATATATATATATATATATATATATATATATATATACACATACACACACGTTGTATACCACAAGAATTTAATACTGTGATTAACTATGAAGTATAATATTTTTGATTAAATGAAACTCTAACTTGGTATCTTTTATAACTTGTAACATTTATTTCGTATTCAATAGGAATTAAAGACAGTGAGAGGAGGGATGTGTGGGAACTGCTATTAAAAAATAGTTCACAGTTAAAATATTTATTTAGCGTAGTTTTTTGGTATGCCGTTTGTAAATTAAACGTTGCCTGCTGAAATATTGAAATTTTTAGGTAGCACTGATGGAAGAATATTTCATCGTTGCTGTTAAAAATATCAGCGCAAATTACAGTGCGTAGGCCCTAGTGACATTTTTTTTTTTTTTTTTNTGTAACATTTATTTCGTATTCAATAGGAATTAAAGACAGTGAGAGGAGGGATGTGTGGGAACTGCTATTAAAAAATTATTTAGCGTAGTTTTTTGGTATGCCGTTTGTAAATTAAACGTTGCCTGCTGAAATATTGAAATTTTCAGGTAGCACTGATGGAAGAATATTTCATCGTTGCTGTTAAAAATATCAGAGCAAATTACAGTGCGTAGGCCCTAGTGACATTTTTTTTTTTTTTCGAGGAAGAAACTTTTAAAGACGGAGCAGAGCTTGTCCAGTCGCTCTCTCTTTCTCTCTCCGTCCCTCTTTCTCTCTCTCTTTCTCTCTCTTTGGGGAAGTTTCGCACCGCTAATAGTAGCGTGAAAAGTATGTATGTTTTCAATTTATTATATTTCGTACTTTTTACATCAAAGATAATGATTTTTGAGTTTGTAATTTACAACTGAAACAAGATTTTAGTGTGTAAATACTTATTTTAATATATTTATGTGTGATTGCGGGACGGTTACTAATCCGAAATCGGCAGAAGTGGCGAGACATGACATGGCGTGCTGCTTTTTGCTAAACGAATTGTTAATTTTTTTTCCTTCGAAAAATACTTAAAAGTACCACATCAAGTTTGTACACGTTGTGTTTTTTTAACCTGCGTAGGCAAGTTACGATGTTGTGATAAATCTGTTTTTCCACGTCAGGAATAAATATACTGTAACGTGTGTTGTGACCACTGCGTATGAATGGGTATTGTTGTTTCTGCGTCGCGTCGTGTTCGTTACGCTGGGCTTGTGTGCGTGCGTGTGCGTGCGTGCGTGTGCGCGTGATTGCAAATATTGGTCGTGCGAAATTTATACGTTGTAACTGTAAACTGTTTTGTGAGTAATTATTTGAAAGTCACGTCTGTTTATTTATCACAACTTTGTAACTTTGCCTTAGGTGTAATGTGTTCACGTAATTTGAATGTTTGCCACAATCCCAAAAAAAAATTACTAAGCCCAGCCAGAAAATTTTAAATAAATAATTACATAAACCTAGTAAAAAGTAGTGCCTATGCAAATATATATGAGAGGAATAAAAGTTACGGTCGGCCTATCTGTGTGCAGGTTCACTACTATATTTTAAGTTTGTCGTTGCTACGTACAAAAAATAAGCCACGCGAGTTGCGTGCTTTGATTTACTGTATTTTTCGTTTCACTGGTTGCTCCTTCGTTTTAATATTTATTCCAACTGAGGCCGTCCTTTTAACGAAATGTGGGTTATTTCACATATCAATAACAAGAGGTTATGTAAATACTACAGTTATTTACCCGGCTGTTCTAATAGGGTTAAATACAGTCGTGGCAAAATATTTACGTGTATTATGTGTAATGTGCTATACTGTGTATAACACAAATATGTTAACAGTATGTAAAATAATAACCATAAGAACTATCGTCAATACAGATATTGTTAAAGTCGTAAAGCTGACCTAAGTTTGGTTATAGGCCAAAGTAGTGAACATTCACATGTAATGGTTTTTTTTAATATGGCCGAATTCTTTGAACAGATGAAAACAGTAAACAGAACATTTTACTGTTAAAATATGGATGTCACTTGGCAGCGTTTATGTTTGCATGTAGCGGTAGGATTCGTAATCGGTAACCAAAAGTAGAACTTAAGCAGGGCTTCAGAAAAGTGTGAAGTAACCGTGAATTGAGTATGCTGGGCACTGTCAACACACTTATTTTCTCTGCCTTTATTCTTATTACTTATAAGTGAAATAAGTTTACATGTAAAATAAGTAGAAGTTCAATTTAACCAGAAAATAATGTTCTTTTATGTCAACTCAAGTATAAATCGCTTGAGATACAGGGCATATTTTGGAGACAACCAAGCACGTCACAACTGGGGTGATATTTCAAAGGTTTGATTCAAAAAGTGTGAAGAAACCGCGAATAGACTATATATGCTTCAGTAAACACTGGCGTACACGCTGCCAGTTTGGTTGGCAGTGGATGAATAAAGTTATTCTTAAGAACTGATTCTGTACTGCGCGTGTAATGTTTAAATTTATAGCTACCTAAGACACCACTTTTTATTTCACATACATTACAGCACGAATTCGAGTATTATTAACCTGTTTTCTTTCCTAAAAATTACAGGATTTCACTTGGATGACGTATGAATAAAGTGAGACAGTTAATGCCAATATTAATTGTACGTAAGTTGGAAGGATACAAAATGAGAAAAAAAAACGTATATCCTAAACAGCTTTTTTAAAAGTGCTCGGTTAACCGTCAACAGCCCATAATAATACAGTATTAATTTATTAATACGAGTACATGCTCTTAATATAACAACCGTTAAACATGAGTCTATATTCAGTGCCTGTTTTTAGATATTTAAAAGTTTTTGTATGTTACGTAATGAAATGTTTGTAAGATTCAAAATGATGCAACTAAGTAGTGTTTTTGGTTCATGTCATGTATGAAATAATGCATATGAAGTTATAATTTATGCCCTTACCCTGTTGATATGGTTATGCTTTCAACCTCAGAGACCCCACCCGGGTGTTGTAAAATCTCGCGGTACCACAACTTCGAAGCTTGCCTGCTTGAATTGAACCTAGCGCATAACTGTTACATTTATAGTTAGTGTTTAAACTGTTCTGGTATACCACACTAGGCATTAAGCAAAGGCCTTTTTTAGCGATGGCAGTGTGTTGAGCCTTTAAATGCTCTTCGGAGAGAATTTTCTATGCCAAATTTGAACACGTTTGAGACATAGCCAGTTTTGAGATACGAGTTGGGAAATTTGGTTATTGCGAAACTAAGTCCACATTTATTCGCTTCCGGTACCTAGACCCGTAGATTACCGGATGTAATATGTCACTGATAGTGGCGCCCATGGGATCCCATTAATATGATTGCTTTTCGCCTCGTGCTCGCACACTGTTTACTTGACAGGAGTTTTAATGTAGGCGGGGTGTTCTATGCCAATAACATAATCAGCACTCGTGGGTTTGAATTATAACGCACGATGGACTCTTTCGTCCCAGCTAATTCTCGTGCAACCACCAGCGCCGGAAGATGAGTTTTCTAGGAATCTAAAATTATATTGGGTTTCATAAATCATCGCGAGTTGTAAGCGGGACGCCGACTCCCCCAACATGTGGGATATACCTGACTGGAA
This sequence comes from Clitarchus hookeri, assembly GCA_002778355.1. Taxonomy (NCBI): domain Eukaryota; kingdom Metazoa; phylum Arthropoda; class Insecta; order Phasmatodea; family Phasmatidae; genus Clitarchus; species Clitarchus hookeri. The sequence goes on along the minus strand of NQII01002536.1, from coordinate 225,467 downwards.
TTCAAAATGTCATCGTGCCTTCCATATCACCCAAATGTTACATCACGTTACGTGGTTTTATTGATCAGAATTCAAAGCTGCATCGGGGTTTCCGTACTATACAAATGACAAAATGACCAACACTCCGTCACATAGTGCCGTTCGCTTGATTGGAATTTAAAATAGCGTGTGTTTTCTGTGCAATCGAAACGATAAAATCACCAACAGTTCATCACGCCGTGAAGTTTGCATGGTCGTTATCGGAAGGCGCGTCTTTTTTACTTTTTATCTCGCAAACTGATCTATATTCTGAGTGTCAGTGGGTCCGTGGTTAGAATTCGAAGCCAGGCAGTGCCGTTTCCTCTCTGGTGCTTCTGAATTGACCAGCATTCAGTCAGGTAGTTTGGTTTTCTTTATCAGGGTTCAAAGTAAAGTCGCGTTCCATTTTTGTACCATTCCGTTGATCATGTGCCCTAATATTTCGGCCTTATAAGATGTGCTGGGTGTAAATAGTCTGCAGGTGGTGTACTATCCATTACTTTGTTCCCTTGGGGACGAGGTGTCGTTACAGAGACGAAATGGCATGGCGTTTCCTTTAATGTGGGCGTATCAATTCCCTGCATAATACTATTATACGACCAGTAGTAGTATATGGGTGTGAAGCGTGGACGATGACACTGAAGGACAACGGAAACTATTTAGTTTTGAGAATAGAATTTTAAAAATATGNTGGTGTGAAGCGTGGACGATGACACTGAAGGACAACGGAAACTATTTAGTTTTGAGAATAGAATTTTAAAAATATGTGGTCACTTAGAGATAGCATAAGTGGTGAGTGGAGATGCAAGACCTCAAGGGAAGTGAGAGAGATTACAAAACAAAATTTCATTACCAGTTACGTTAGGTCACGCAGGATATCATGGGTGGGATCTGGCACGATCAGATCAGACTCGTGTCATAAAGAGGATCTATGATGGAATTCCAGTTTGAAGAAGACCTCCAGGAAGATCAAGGCAGCGGTGGAAGGATAATACGATGATAGTCTGTCAGAATTTGGAAGACACAGTGATTGGGAGACTATTGCTCGAGACCGGAAAAAAATGGCGAGGCATTGTTGAGGAGGCCAAAAGTTGCTGGGCCATCGGATGTAAGAATTAAGTAAGTATATTCATTCTCTGATTGGCTGCGCGAGGCTCTGGGAACGGACATTGTCTCTTATTGGCTACTGCATGCCGCGAAAGGTCGCCTGCTGGCTGGACCGCCGGTTGGCGAGTATGTTACCAGGCAGTGATTGGCGAACAGCGTTGCAACATGCTGCTTGCCAGAGACGCCAATTTGCTAGCGTCTGCGGCTTTTTCACCTCAGTATTCTTAACTAGTGTGGTGTCGCGGAGCCAGTGACGGAGGGATCCGATAAGCCCGACAGCATCCCCAGGAAAGCCACCTCCCCCCCCCCNCCTCCTGGGGCTTGGGGGGTACTGTGGAAGGGCTGCGCCCGCTAAGCTCGCCTGCAAATAGGGCGCCCATCCCGTGAAGGCGAGAGCGGGGTTGGGGTGTCTCTCTCATTACCGGGAATTGGATCCCGGGACTGCGGCGCTGTTTGCTCGGGGATCAAGGCCCGGCACAGCCACCCTCCGTTGTCCGTGAGAACCCGACTGCAGGCAGGAGGGAGAAAGTTGGCGCCTGTGCGCCGAGTCACGCCTCGTTGCCGCAACCAGACACTAAAGACGAGGTAGACCGCTTATTCGTCTTCTGCGCACGTGCCCAACATTGACCTACCCCAAAGTAAGGTTTATTCTACTCAGGTTGGAAATCTCAATGCTGTTAGTTGTGGCAACTAAAAGTTTTCGCCACTAGGTAAGCGCTAGTGTCGCATTTATACCGGATTTTCTATGTTTAAAACCTAAATAATTGTAATAATCATAAATCAAATATATAATAACTACTTAACTAAGTAAAATCTTTCTTTTATCATTCACGGTAGCTTAGAATTTCAATTAAAAGCGACTTCTTTGGAACACTGTGCACCTAGCGGCGGAAATTTCCCCTATGCCAAACTCTCTCCTAAGAAAACTCGTTTTGTTCCTAACCTGAGTAGAATTAACCTTACATAAAGGAACACAACTGCCAAAGTCACATGGTCAACCATCATAGACGTGTTTGTTCATATCTTAATTTTTAAATGACGAGCANGAACACAACTGCCAAAGTCACATGGTCAACCATCATAGACGTGTTTGTTCATATCTTAATTTTTAAATGACGAGCACTCTTATATTAATAAAATACTTTACCAATTTGAATTTAATAAAACAGCATTACAAATTGGTTTGGGGAAGTAGATAAATATCTCAAAGCATCTGTTTACTAAACAGTGATCTAACCTCATATACATTCCATGCCGTTTTTGCTAGTCGCAATGCCAGAAAAGCAGTTCAATGTTGGGACAAGTAAATTGGTTGTGCGTAGGGATGCAAGAAAATGTTAATATCGATAAATATATCTATATTTATATCGATGGCAGATGAATATCGATAATCTATATATCGACCGTCACAGGCCTCTATTATCGATATTTGAGGAATTTTTATTTATAAGAATGAAAAAATAATTCATGAACAAGTTGTTTAGAAATTCACTTTATTTTATTGATATGATTTTGGTTGTCCCTTGTGTTGGTTTTGAGTTGACTGAGATGAGATAAGAGTTGTTTATAAAATTTAATAACAGCTTATCGATTTGCAATACAAGTTTCATTCAACTACCCCTTGAGCAGATTTTGACATTTGGTGTTTATGCAGCATGGCCTATGTTACAAAGATCCACTGAAGTTTACGTGGGACAAGTATATTTCCGTGGCTTTTAACGTACGTTAAGACACGAACAGACTGCATTCCGTGGGTAAGGATGAATTTTCCCATTAACGCTCGTGATGTGAGTACTCGCTGAGGCACATTCAATAAGCTGTGCGACAGACCACTTCGTTAAAGAGGTTTTACGTGCCCTTGACTTGTAGAGGCCCCAACAGAGGTGGAGTGCTTGAGTGAAGAGATTTGGGCGGCTCTTAACATCGAGGTCTTGAGAGCCGATGAGGGTGAAGTGATGTGAGAATGGAGCGGCGCCGGAATGCAAGAGCCGGGGAAACGGGAGGTCGCCGAGAAAACCCGCCGACCAGCGGCATCGTCCGGCACGATTCCCACATGCGAAAATCCGGGGGCGACCCCGCCGGGAATCGAACCCGGTTCGCCTAGGTGGGAGGCGAGTAGTCCAACCACTACAGCCAAGAGATGGAGTTTCGAGTGAGTTGTACATCGTTGTAACGGGTAGGAGCTGCAAGTATTCCATTCTCTGTCGTACACGCCGCTTTGAAATTCCACGTCACCGCATGCACAACTGCGGGACTGTGCTGTTAGTGCACAGCAGTGGAATGATTATGGGAAGTCTGGGGAAAAGTATTCAGGAGTAGGAGCCAGACACCGAACCGGCTGCCATGTTAGGTCTGCGTGACCGGGACCTTAACCCCGTGCCGATTACCTTGGATGACCTTTAACACAAACAAATTGCAAAGAAATTATAAAATCCCCAAAGAAAATTTAAAAAAAAATTTTTTTTCAAGTTATTTAAAGATTTACGTGTAGTAAGTGAACATAACGGGGCCCGGACCGAAGTGGGCATCATGCTCTGTCATGCCGGTCTTTCGGCTGCCATGTTATGATGTCACCCAACCACCATATTTAATCCAATTGGCTTTGAACTTGATCTTTGACCTTGACCCCGTGACCTTGTATGACGATGAAATCAGATAAAAACTTGCATTTCCACTGGTCCCCCACAGCACCACTTCCAGCAGACGACTGACCCCCCTCCAATCTATCACATTGTATTAACGTTCCCCGTCCCTACCCCCTCAACTTTGTTAATTTTGTCGAATGCACTCCACCTGCCATATTGGTTTTATCGTTTATCATTTGTTAACATTTTCAACATCTAGGTGGCACTGATGACTCTGGCCAACATGTTAGATGGGTGATCTTCACCTTGACCTCACATATATGACCTGAACCCAGTTCCCATAACCTTGGATAACCTTGAACCCAAAAAATTCAACCTAAATGTTTTTATATAATCCACAAAATTTCCAAAAAAAAAATGGAAAAAAAATTATTAAAGAATGGTTTTTTCTTTAATATTTTTATCAATCTTTCCATCAATCAGCGCCGCACTAGCACCACACAACAATCCACACAGAAATTCACACACCAATCCTCCTCCTCAGAAATCCTCACCAATCATCCTATTCAGCAATCCTCACCAATCCTCCACAATCCACACATAAATCAAAACATCAATCCCCACACCAATCCTCCTATGCAATTCTCAGCAATCCTCCTCACCAATCCACACACCAATGTACACCAGTCCTCCGCAATCTACGACAATCCTTCGCAATTGTCCTCCGTAATCCACAGCAATCCACGACAATCCTTCGCAATCCTCCTTCACAATCCACAGCAATCCACAGCAATCCACGACAATCCTTCGATCAATCCTTCTGTTTGTCCGCCACCCATATGTATAGAAATTGNTCCTCCACAATCCACACATAAATCAAAACATCAATCCCCACACCAATCCTCCTATGCAATTCTCAGCAATCCTCCTCGCCAATCCACACACCAATGTACACCAGTCCTCCGCAATCTACGACAATCCTTCGCAATTGTCCTCCGTAATCCACAGCAATCCACGACAATCCTTCGCAATCCTCCTTCACAATCCACAGCAATCCACGACAATCCTTCGATCAATCCTTCTGTTTGTCGGCCACCCATATGTATAGAAATTACATTCGTTCACAAACTATCTCTGAATTTGTACATGTCAACTGAATTAATGTTTTATATGCAGTCAACTATCCATGCATTTTTATACCAAATTCTTTATTAACATTCTATATGCAGATCTTTCTGGGAATCTAAAATAATTTTATATTCCCATATATATATATGCCTACAAGCATATTTAAATAACATATTGTTATGTAAGTATCTGCGTGTTTTCCGCTGGGGTGAACGAGTATGTGGGTATTCTCAGACTGCTCCCATATTTTTTTACATATGAATTTTATAGTGGAGGGCCTTTTGTGGGCCCAAGCTGGGCTCTTTACTCTTAAAAGAACCGCATTTATATAGAAAAAAATAAGTTGACATTCTGTCACCGTGAGGTGAACATCGATTTGGAAACGCTCTCTTGTTATACCACGAAGATGAATTACGAATACGAAGGCCTGCCTTTGACCTCAACGACCATGGAGCCGCGACCTGCATCGTTGCTAACTGGTTGTCGCCCCGCTAGTGCGGATTCTGCGATCGAGTTTTCACCTATGGGCAAATTGCTCGTCGGCATGAGAGAATGACCTGTACGAAGAGTCGTTTTCGCGCGATGAAATTTCTATACATATGGGTGGTGGACAAACCGAAGAATTCATCGAAGGATTGGCATGGGTTGCTGTGGATTGTGGAGGAGGATTGCGATGAATTGTCGTGGATTGCGAAGGATTGATTGCTGTGGATTGCGGAGGAGGATTGGTAATGATTGCTGAGAATTGCCTAGGGGGATTGGTGTGGGTTGGTGTGTGGTATGTGGAGGAGGATTTGTGACGCTTTCATAGGAGGATTGGTGAATAAGATGATTGGTGGGGATTACTGAGGAGGATTGGTGTGTGGATTGCTGTGTNGATTACTGAGGAGGATTGCTGTGTGGTGCTGATTATGGTGCATGTGGTACTGATTGTGGTGTGTGTGGTAGTAAGTGCTGTGCTGATTGCGGTGCTGATTGATGGTAAGATTACGCGATTGATCGAAAGATTGATGAAAAAACAATTTTTACTCTATTTTTTTTAATTTGTATTTCAAAAAAATTTGGGATTTTATAAAAAAAATTTATTTATTTTTGGGTTCAAGGTTATCCATGGTCATGGACACGGGGTCAAGGTCATATATGTGATATAAAGATGAAGGTCACCCAAATATAACATGTTGGTCGGAGTCGTCAGTGCCAACTAGATGTTGAAAATGTAAACAAATTACAAACGAAAAAACAATAAGGCGAGTGGAGTGCATTCGAGAGAATGAGCAAGGGTGAGGGGGATGGGGATCCAAGGTTAAAGTTTAGGTCAACGTCATCTACATCGAACATGGCTGACGAGATGGACACTGGTCGACCTGACGAGGGCTTTCGNTTTTTTTTTTTTTTTTTTTTTTTTTTCTGAAATTGTTTTGGATTATTTTGTGTTTAAGGCCATCCAGGTCATGGGCACGGGGTCAAAGTTACGCAGACCCAACATGGCGGTTGGGTGACGTCACAACATGGCGGCCGGCGCCTGGCTCCAACTCCTAAATCCCTTGTCCCAGACTTCCCATAATCATTCTACTTACAGCGTAGAGGTGATGGGTTATGTGATGGCGTGCGTCGGTGTGTTCCTTAGAACGCTCTTGATTGTTTTATCCAGACACGCAAAATAAGTCACTGCTCTGACCGGACCTCACGTGCCTCAGATGCACTCTCACCGTCACAAACACCGCTCACGTCTCACACGTGGCTACATAAGAAATATATGCCGTATGATTTTATCCGATTATCCATTACTTTAAAGGCATGTTCCTGAAAATGGAGGAGCGTGTCGTGTGTGTATTATGGCGTTAAAACTTTTATTTGCGTAGTTTTTGTACGTGGAAGTTCGTTTAAATTATCTTATTAGTATGAATTCACAGTATCCCCTTCCCCCTCCACAAGAGAAAAGACTTATTATAATCTTACAAATACGTGCCATAACAATGTGCGGTCACTGTGAAAATATAAAATCACAAATGTTATTTTGCGTTACATAAGAATTTTGATGGAAGGATTTGGGTTCGATTCCCAGTCCGGTTATCTTGATTTCAGTTTTCCGTGATTTTCCGAAATCACTTCAGTCGAATGCTGGAATGTTCTGTAATATCTAGGCAATTGTTGCCTATTCCTTCCCGTTCCTGCTTATCTGAGCGAGTTGCCCCTCCTCAAATGACCTAACTGTCGAGAAGTTAAGCACTCCCTATCTACCTACCTACTTCATAATCATGAGCATTTGATATAGGTTGTTCATGGTAAACTGAGCGCTTTTGAAAGTTTTGCTTAAGATCTAGTTTTGTGCACACTGTCTATCCGTCGGCTGTAAAATTAACATTGTCGTGGGCCTAATCACTTCATTCACTCGTCGGTCAAGTAAAACTCTTGAATTATTTTTTTTTTAAGTAATTATACAGATTTTTTTTATTCCCACACTTATATGTATTTTAAAAAAAACAGAAAGCAGAAGAAATAATTTAATTGTTGACAAATATTTTAACAGTTTTAATTCAACGTTAAGCATAGAACTACTGGCCCTCCGTCGTTACAAACTTAACAGTAGCGTGCTCGTTAAAATATATGCACGTAAGGGCAGCGTAATTGTTGAGATGTTTATTTCAAAAGTGCTTGGTTAACCGCGAACAATCTATAGATGTGTGGCGGGTGGACTACTGACACAGGCGGTTACGCTACACCATCGCTGCCAGCTGGCTGATCACGAACATCACATTCCGCAAGATTCAGTTNATTCCCACACTTATATGTATTTTAAAAAAAACAGAAAGCAGAAGAAATAATTTAATTGTTGACAAATATTTTAACACTTTTAATTCAACGTTAAGCATAGAACTACTTGCCCTCCGTCGTTACAAACTTAACAGTAGCGTGCTCGTTAAAATATATGCACGTAAGGGCAGCGTAATTGTTGAGATGTTTATTTCAAAAGTGCTTGGTTAACCGCGAACAATCTATAGATGTGTGGCGGGTGGACTCCTGACACAGGCGGTTACGCTACACCATCGCTGCCAGCTGGCTGATCACGAACATCACATTCCGCAAGATTCAGTTNCTACTGACACAGGCGGTTACGCTACACCATCGCTGCCAGCTGGCTGATCACGAACATCACATTCCGCAAGATTCAGTTCGTTGAGAAACGATTTAGTCGGTGTGTAGCGCACTCAGAAGCGAGACATGTGTAAGCATCTTGTGTTTCCTTAATTATACCGCAAATGTCGGAGTTTGATGACGTCGCAGCGGTGAAAATAGCAGTATGTGAGTACGAACGTACGTTTTGTGCGGCCTAGATCGCAACTATCGTGTGCTGTTCACCACGAGGATGACTGTCCTTGGAGAGCTGAAAATAAACACTGCGCGTCATTTACTTTGAGCTAATTGACCAAGAAATAAGCATAACACACTCGAATATGATGTAAAACACTTTGAACCATTCGCAAGATATGTATATTTATATAGTTGCAGCAGTCATCGTGGATTATTGTTGGGTGGTTGCTGGCAGCACGAGTTTCCTCTTATCGTCAACAGATGTCGCGTAGGTATTTACAGATGTCGTGCTCGGCGAGCTGTAAGTTTATAAACCACAAATATAAATAGTTAAAGACATTGTCGTACACGTTATATATAATGCTTTTTTTTTTNGCTGTAAGTTTATAAACCACAAATATAAATAGTTAAAGACATTGTCGTACACGTTATATATAATGCTTTTTTTTTTCAATTAAATCTATTATTTTAGGTAGGTGTTTATGTCTGACTGGACGTAATTACTAAGTAAAATTTANTTTTTTTTTTCAATTAAATCTATTATTTTAGGTAGGTGTTTATGTCTGACTGGACGTAATTACTAAGTAAAATTTACGTAACGGTTTTGAGTGTGTTAGTTTGTTCTTTGACGTCGCGGAATTTCGATATGCTTCGAGGTTTAACGAAACGCGTACCGCAGTGCAGTTCGTAATCACTACACATTCGCATTGTGTTTCGTCATGTCTCCGAATCCTAACGATTGCTGTCGGATAGTTCGTGTTCAGCCCACAGGCGTCGAGCGGGACCGCTCGTGTAGGTAAAAACCTTGAGCAGCTTCACCGGGTCGTATTGTCTCCCGTCTTCATCGCCGCGTCGGTGGACGTGCGCGCGCGCGTGTGTCTGCGCCCCTCGGGGGGTGGGCCAAGTGCCCCTGCTCGGCACTCGNGAGGTAACCGCCAGGACGCGCCGCTGGGGGTTAGCCCCCCTCCCTCCTTGGCGAGATTCTGAATTTGACACGAGAACAGTTGGTTCTCCCGAGAGCTGGTCTGCTACGTCGGGTCCCTGCGGAAATTTGTTTAATTGTCGTCGATGTAACCCCCATCTCTAATTGGCGAGTCCCCGGTGCAGTGCACGATTGCCAAGACATCGTGCTCCATTGGCGATGAGGCATAGCTGACAGTGAGTTGTAATACTTCAATGTTCAGACTCGACATTTGCAGTTTTCTGGAAAGGGGGGGGGGTTACTGTTTGGGTTAGTTTCCTCTTTGTCCGTACTCACTGTGGCGTAAAAAATAACAGCCTTCCGAGACACCAGGTAGGTGTTAGAAGTGTAATAGGAGCGCCTAAACATTAGGCCACCGGATGGCCACATCAGCGGAGTGAGTGGCTGTTGACTACCTTGGAGTTTCATGCCTAGTTAGACGCCCCTGCAGCTGTATTCTGTAACTCGTTAGCTGTGATGTAACGATCGGTAAAATCTGTTAACAAGAAATATCGTTTATGCCACTGAAGAGCGATTCTGTAACATGTTTTCCTGTAGATGTCGCTGCAATATCGAAAGTCCTTTTTAACTACGCTGTGGGGTACCGAGAAACCTCGTTATCGTAATGAAGGGTACGAGACCCCTCGGTAACCTTCCGATTCGATGCGTATTTCTGAAGTCCGTAAATAAGCAGTAGTATGTTGGACAATTCTCCTAGACGCTAAACTAAAACTAGGGTGAATTTAGCCAAATCAATGAAAACCAGTGAAATAAGCTTCATTTAAAACAGTCGCAGTCGACGATAACTGCTGAGTGTGCTTCTTGTAACATTGTAAAATGGCGGGTATTTGTGAACAGCTCTAACCTCGTAAGCTAAAAACACGCGAATTAATTTCCAACGCACAAAAACTGTTCAGTTCGTGACTTGTACTATATTTATACTCGTTTAACTTATCTTCGGTATCTTCGGTAGTATTTCACTATTAAAACTGACGTTTGCTCGTCAAAAAGGCTAGATCGGGTAGTAAACAGTAGTTCGTACATGCAGAGGCTATTTATACATTAACCGTGATACCTAGTGCGACTGGATGGAAAAATATCACATTAACATAAGTATTATTTGCCGCCAAGATGATTCCATCACAAATGACTGATGATTTTAATAAATAAATAACATTTATTTTCGCTTTGTTGCTGTAGTAGGAAGGGAGTAGGGACAAAAAAGAACAAAATGGCAAGCTGGCCTCAGAAAGACTTGAGATTGCAGGCCGAATACAAATTATTATATTGACAGTTCACGGTAAAGTGAGCACTTTTGAGGCCATAGTTATTTTTTCCTTTCAGTCATATTTTATCCTTTAACCAAATTTCTAAATAAATGTTGCCATGTAAGCAATAAACACAGTATGCATATTCCGCCGCACTCGAAAGTTAACGTCTAAGACTTCAATAAAGTATACTTATTGACTATTATTCCAAATGAAAGGGTTTTTAAAAGTGCTCACTGTACCGTGAATAGCGTATAGCAAATAGAATCATCCACACATTATTCTAGAACGAAGTTTAATTTGTTGCACTAATGACAGCTGTTTTGTAATAATATACAATACATAAACATTTTGTCTACAATTTCCTTCTTGCCCGCATATTTTTCTGATGTTTGTTGTGCAAATGTAGACTGTCAAAATAGCCAACCTGAAATTTTCTTGCAATCGTTCACGCATCAACTGATACAGGATTTCGTGTATGAGGTTATGTTAATATCATTTATGACATGTTCCCGCACACTGGCTGTCAAAAAATTTACTTCTTATATAATTATATTATTTGTTTACATAATATACGTGTACAGTATGTAGGCCTACAGTGAACACTTTTTCCCTCATTGCTTTAACCGTGAATATCGGTTATCCGTGAACCCTTAGCCAGTCATTAGACCGGATAGTCAGGAGTTTACTGTAATTATACTTAAGTTTGTAAATTATTTTCTTATATTTTAATTATATAGCCAAAAATGATAAGTAGGTATGCTAAATGCATTCCGTATAGTAATTTTGTTTAACACGTATTTCCTATTTTAGTGATAGTCGTAATCGTTGCAAGAAAAATCTGTCTTGTCCCAACAATAACTGTCATTTTGTGCCGGGTTTTACTGCGTTATTTTAATACTTAGTTAAGAACGCAGTGAAATTTTTTATTTTCACACGGTTCTTGTTTTTATGCGTATTACAATATTATTTTATATACCTTTAAAAAAAATTTTGGAGCGGTTGAGATTTGAACACGAAAGACAAATTTCCCGCAGCAGAAGGAAAGTGCCCCATGCTTTAATCAACTACGCTACCACAGCAACCTGTTAGTAGAGGCGATTATTTGTTTGATACTAAAATCTAAAGTGCTAAATGCATTTTAAAGGTTTTTTTTTGTATACGGAGCAGTCGAGCCGCTTTCCTTTCGTACTTCCCTAATAAATACGCATGTCAACAAAAAAATGTTTTGTGAAAACGTTTTTAATAAATGCAGCTGAATCTTGTGAATTTTTGGGTGCTGAAACCGAATCTGGCATCAGTTTTTTGTATCACCCACAGTTCTCTCACAATATGCATTTGTATTTTAAAATGCGATTGTATTTTAAAAAAATTCATTACATACATTTTAAGTGTTTATTTTCTGGTATTTCCTTTCTCTCTTTTCTTTGAAGCTTCTTATGCAGCTTTTTCTCCGATGTGATACATTTTGTTGTTCTCGGTGAAGTGACCAGCAGTAATCACCCATCATGCTGACATTCCACCGTCCCTGGTAACGTTTCTCCATCACTTTGATGTCCTGGTGAAACCGCTCCCCCTGCCCTTCACTCACATCACCCAAGTTGTCAGGGAATAAGTCAAGATGGTTGTGTAAGAAGTGGACTTTAAGGCTAATCAGGCATCCCAGATTTTTGAACTTGTCTATCATATTAGCTACGATAAGCTCATAGTTTTGGTCTTTAACATTGCCCAAAAACTTAGTCACAACTTGCTTAAATGATATCCAAGCCTCCGTTTCCTTTATAGTCATTTTTGTTTCAAAGTTGGAATCGAACATCATTTTTCGAATGTCAGGCCCAACGAAAACCCCTTCTTTCAGCTTGGTTCCTGATAAATGAGTAAACTTTTCACATAAATATAACAAAAACTGCTAGGAAAGTTTTTACAACCACTGTTAGCCATACTTAGAGCACATGTGCAAAAAGCTGTAAAGTGAGGTTGTGTTGACTGAAAGAAAACTAACAGTCGTACCACCACTGCCAACCTAATTTCATTTAGATTTACTGTATGTTTTAGTATATTAATAATGTATATCAAGTATATACAAATGTATATAAATATATATATATATATAAATTAAATATATAGAAATGCACAGATGCATTAGATAAAAAATGAATTTCTCACATTTTGTATATTCAAGTGTGAAAAAATGGTGGGTGTTATGACTTTTATATTATTATTTTCAGACTCGGCACACCAGAAAACATAAGAATCCGGCAAAATCATTAAAAAAGTTTTTTTTATCCTTGGCCAAACATTATTCACCGGAATAATAGTATCTATTATTTCGGTGAATAATGTTTGGATTTGCCGTGGTAGCTGAGAAAATTCTAAGGCGAACAGCAGTACAATATACAGTGTTAAAGACGTTCTACTCTTGCATTTTATTTTATTTTTAATCAAAAATAAGTCTAAGAAGATATGCTTGTTAATGTAACATTTACTTTATGACTTTATTTTAGCTGTATCTTTCTCAGTGCTCTCTTGTTCACGTCTCGTAAACAATAACTGGCCTGTCAACTGTGTTAAACGTCGTTTAACTGAAACGATCGGTATCAGAAAATGTAACGAATGTTTTCGGTTCGCCCTTTTCCACTGGTGTTACAGAATCGCATGCTCAATACGCAGCTATCGTTACATCATACGGGGTTCGTTATCAGAGTTCTACCGGAATTAATCGTTTCGAGGGTAACGAGTCACAGAACACAGCTGCAGGGCGTTTTTTTTTCTTAGTGTAGATATGTTGTGCCTAATGATTCAGTGTGTTATGTTCAGTGTTGCCTTTCCGACCAGGAGGTCCTTACTGGCTTTTCATAATGTGTGGGCGGTGAGGTATGGACTTTGGGTGAATTAGTTACAGTGTAGTGAAAGGGGAGCGTGCCGGTTTATTTGGCGTTCCGTCACGCGTGAAGCGGTAAGAAATACGTGGGCGAATTGTAGAGGTGATGCATGAAAGGGAGTTACTTTAAGGGGCGAAGTTAACAAGTGGGTGAATTAAGGGGTAATGAACGTCGTGATGTGGGTGGCCCAGCGCTACATCAGCCTTGGCCGGGGCCGTCGTCATCCAGGCTCAGCTTCCTCCGGGTCCTCGACGGCGTCTCTCTTCAGGTGGTCCGTGAAGAGTAGTGGCCGGCGAGGATAAGCGGTGGGAATGGGCTGGGTGAGTTGGTGAATGAGAGGGTTGTCGAGGTGGCGTGAGTGAATTTGTCGGTGAGGTTTGCGAGGATGACGTAGAAATGAAGGATGTAGGCGACGGCGAGAACTTGGTGACGTGCTCTGGGCAGGGGCAGGTGGAGAATGAGACGAAGGGAACGAAAGAAAATGTGTGTGGGTGGTCTGAGGGTGTGGGTGGTGACACGAGTTCAGGCGGGGCAAGCGTACGTGATGATGGGATGAATGAATATGCGGAAGATTTGAATGCGGACCTCGGGGGGAGTCCCCGAGGATGGGCGGAGAACAGGGGCGAGGTGGATCATGGCGGTGCGTGCTTTTGAGGTGACTGAATCTTGGTGTGAAATGAAATTGAAATGGTTGTCGAAAATGACACCCAGGTACCGGAGAGTGGCTGGCCAGGTGATGGAGTGGTAGCGAGTCGTGGTGGGTGAATTCCAGGCGTTTATGTCAAGTTTGTCGTTAAGTTTCGATATCGATCCCGACAGACTGCGTTCCTACCAATCGAAACCAACTAATGTTACCGACAAGGGTTTAAAATGGTATTCTAAGTGCACTATCTTTACGAGGTCTCACTCCATCGGCAATGCTCGGGTTTAACAAGCGCCCCACCGCAACTTTTTTCCTCCCTTCTCCTGATTCAGGCAGGCAATATGACGGATGTGAACACACTATACCTTTATTTATGTATGATGAAGTTAAATATATTCGTATAAACTGCGCAAGTAGTTAGTTAATGCATAAATGTACATTTTCACGTATTTATGTTTATAGGTTGTCTAGTGTAAGACAAACACTATTCTATTTATTGATGCGTAACAAGGGATATTTAGAATGAGATTTCTTTATATGTGACACTGTATCGATATTTCTTCGCGTGAGTTGGCTGGGGAAAATGGCTATTGTCTCGCACACAGGTTGGCAATTGAAAGCATCGTAGGCTGTTTATGGTTAATTAAGTACTTTTGAAATCAGCCCAGTAAAGTTGTCAGTGACGGAGGGAAAGTAGTTGCATATCTCTTAAAGTGGAGTTGAAATTGTTGTGTAAACATTTGTGAATCTAAAATAATTTCTTTTAATTTTCTTATTTTTAATGCATAGACATTTATGCCTAAAAATGAGGACATTTGTAAAATATTACATTTATAATAATTTCACAGTTTACTTGACAGACGTATAAATAAAGTTATCAGGCCCATGGCAATGTTAACTTTATAAATGGTGGAATTTAATACAATGTGCATACAAGTACATCTTGAGCAGGGCTTTTAAAAGTGCTCAGTTTACTGTGGACAGCCTATATTCGGTTTAACGGAACGTATTGTTTCACGTCTAGAAACGTCTATTAAAATTTCAAATAATTCGTTATCAAGCAGTTCCAATCCGTCTAGTCAAACTTCACTATGAGGCACATAAACGAAATGTATTGGCGACTATATTGTAAAATTTAGTTTTAATAATAATGTATAAGATGACATCTATTTACCCGATAGAATTGCGTTATGTCTAAACAACAAATAACTAGTATGGTTTAATTTTCTATTGCTGAAGCGCATGAATTTCTGCTACAAATAGTTACGTGCGATGCTCCGTGCAAAACAATTTCGTAGGCCACATGTTTATTCAGAAAATGATAGAAGCTACCCATTTAATTAATATGATTTTTGCCTCTAAGAATAAAATAGTATTCTGCGTTATTATGAAAATTATAAATAATATTGGTTTGGTCCCAAACCCAAATCGTATTTTTTTTTTTTTTTACTGCGCGAAGCTTAAGAAGGATGGACGTGTAAAAGTTGTGTCTGTTTTCAATAAATACTCGCACCACGCTTGTCAATCGCCATGCTGAAATTGAGCTCGCCGATCGGGAAAGCACCTTTTGACAACACCACACACAAAAAGGTTCACGTGTAGTTCCGATCGTTTGCACAGAAGGATAAATTAGGATATCAACCCCCGCCCAAAAATATTACGGTGATCGCGATGCTATGAATGACGTTTTTTATATCTTCTTGAACATTCACTGGCATCATCTTTGCAATGAGATGTTTTCAGGCCAGATGCTACAAAGCCTGAGTTGCGCACCCAGTTGCTACCTCTCCCCCTATCGGACCCCCGCACCGACGCTCAAACACGAGCCAAAACGTCTGGCGCAGACAGTATCAGAGCGACTTTAATATATTCTGTACCATATAAGAAGGCTACTTTTTGACAGCTCGGCGAAAGTAGTGCCACTGTTTACATCTGACTACGTATCCTTCCGCCATCAGCTGGTCCGTCACGTCGGGGCTGTATTTTTTATCAACACGCTGTCAGCTAATCCACTTCTCATTGTACTGTAATGCTAAACAAATTTTAAGATATTTTAAGACTGACATCTGTCTAAAAATATAAGTAGGTTATAAAGTTAAAAATATAAAATGTTGCAAACAATTAGATATTTGATAACTCTTTTTTAATTTTTCCGAGATAGTGAATTTGTGTTAAAATTTGCGAGACGGTCTGTTGTATCTATTATTACACTTTGGACGTTATAGCTAATATATTCGAGTTGGAAATATGTGACGTGGAATAACGTTAGAATTGCTTAAAAACTATTCACGCGTGTCTACGGAATCAAGGAGATGGGTTTCGAGAGAACAATATGGCGTATAATTTACGTAGACGAACGATTACCGGCCGAATATTAATGACTTTTACTCCAAATCGTTGTACATGAAATATATGTTACTTTAAAAATTATGCAGAGCTCGTGAAAAAATATAACTATTGGCATATGTTTGTAAATTCGTTATATATCGCGCAGGAAAGCGGTTAATTTTTGGCTGGTAATAACTCGCAAAATATCCGATAGATAGCGCGCAGCACGTCACCGTGAAGTTTTGAGTAACTCTTTTTATGGTCTAACACATAGCGTATTTTTTAAAGTTGATAATTTTTATGTTATGGGCTGGAAATATATTTCAAATTCGTGTCGTTTCGTCAAATTATTAGAAAAAATAATTCAACAATATTATGCAATATTTCTGTATGCTTTTGGAATTAATATCATGGACGTGTTGAAAGCAAGGTTTGAAATGGATGATACGACGTGAAAAAACTTTCTGAAGTTAGCACAACTTCAGAAAACTTTTCCACGTCCTATCATTCTATTGTACATTTCATTTTGATCACCCAAACATAACTACATTATCACGAAGTTTAGTTTTTAACACTAACAACAATTGTTTTGTGACCTTGTAATATAAAATGTATTAATAAATGCAAGAACTCTTTCTTATCCGCATATTTTCTGCTTTTCTGATGTGCATCGGCAATGCACTCAGAATAGCCAACGTAATTTTAACTTTTGTTCGTTCGTGCATCAGCTGATACAGGATTTTGTAAATGGCGCTTTGTTTGTTTCGTATACGTAAAGTTGCCACTCACTGACTGTCAGAAAGTGGCCTTCTTATACGGTATGGACCATACCGGCCGGAAGACATCGCTCATGATCAGCATGGTTGCCGCTTTACGGAACTTAAACATCAACTCTTAAATACTTCTTTAATCTTATAAACATGTAAAAAAAACTGGGGGTTTGCCGCTAGATTCCTACTGGTTTTTTCGCACTTTTTGAATCAATCCTTTGAAAACACCCCATGTAAGTTACGACTTGTTTGATTGCATTCTAAATGTGTCGTAATATCACAAGCGTTTTATACTTCTGTTGACGTACAAGTAGGCCCCTACCTTATTTTTGGTCCAATTGAACTTATATTTTATCTATAAATGACAGTATTTCATTTATAACTAATATGAATAACTACAGAGAGAAAATATGTGCATTGGTAATGCTTAGTAAGAAATAGTTCTTTTGCGAAATATAATTACACGCTCACGAATGCAGTGTGTTTCTCCTATGATGTAATTTTCTAAGCTTTGTTTGAATGAGGTAGCCGACCTTCCGTGGCGCGTTCGGTTGGTGCGCCACCGGTCTGTGGCGCGGGAGGTTCCGGGCTCCAATCCTAGGTAAGGCATGTTTAAGTTAAGTCATAAGTTATTTTGTAAGCCGTCCGCTGATAAGCCTTCAGGCATAATACCGGCGGACGTTAATAAGCCCTTTCCAATATAATTTGAATGAGGCGGAGCAATATCCCGGAGACAGAACCTTAGCAGGGCTTCAAGAAATTTGGAAGTAACCGTGAATGGACTCTAAGCGTATACGTAACTGCCGTTGTTATATCTTAGTGTAGGTTTGGTTCGGCATGAAAGCCTTCCCTCTTTCCTGCCCTCAGTAGTCGACATGCATAAAGGCGGAACGTTGTGAGTTCAAGCCTTATTGCTTGTTTTCCACCGCCGCGTTTAACATACCGGCAAGAAGCGAGGAATTAAAAGAGGTAGCATATTTCTTATAAATAGGGTTTGTTGTCGAGATGTATCCGACAAGACACTCGCCAAAGTCGGAACCTGGGTGCTTAGTTAAAGTTTATCGTTGCGTTCCTTGTGATAACTCTACATCGAGTTATTTCCATCGCGGAGTCAGTGATTGAAATTATCGTATGAAAATCGTTTTTTCAGTGTTGGATCATTGAGGCACCATAGTATTTTGTGATACAGCAAGTAACGTATATAATAAAAAAAATGTTTTAAATAAAAAATACTTACAGTGTTGGGTATTGTACTATGATGTCATTTTTAGCCTACTTTCCGAAGGAAAGATTAGGCTTATGAGGTCACTATCCGGTTTGTGTCTGTCTCACTAAAAACTTTTGAACCCCGTGAACCTAATTTCACTAAACTCGGTAAGGAAGTCCGACATGTATAGTTCTCGACCACGTCAGGTGCTTATTTTCAAAATGGTGGCCTTTTAAAGATTTAGGGTTATGTCATATCTCAGGAACCATTTAACCTATTTAACCCGAATTTTATATGCTGACAGTGCATCGTGTAAGCATTGAATTTAGATATTTTGGAAGATTTTGGAAGATAGCTCTACATGAAAAAATAGAGCGTTATATCTCGATCTATTATCTCCAAATTTGGCACGTGGTAAGTAACACTATAGTGTAGTTCATGCAAACATCTGTGGTTTAAATTGATTTAATCACTTTTGGTTAAAATGGTGCCCATAAAAATATTTTATGTTTATTTCTTATAACTACTCCACAGTTCGGCCAATTCGAACAAACTTTGTATTAACTAATATTTTACCTATGCATTTTCAGAAAAATATTACCGAAAAATTTGTTTTTGGGCCGATGAAAAACTATTTTTAACTGCACACTGCCTCACAATTGTGAAGTCACTTGTAGGTTTGCATTCCCCTTTCGGTGCGTTAGGTATATTTTTTATATGGATTCGGATGTTCTTTTTGTTTCTCTTTCCTGTAATAAAATTTTTGTTACATCCATGATTATTTATAAGATAACAAAATATTTTGTATTTTTTTTTTTTAACTTTGGTCGATTTCACCAAGTAGTTACCAGAAGAGGAATACTCGGGTTAAGACCTACCGAGCAACGAAAATACGAATCATGTGGGTTCATTGCAAAAAAAACTGACGAGGGCAGTTTTATCCAAGATTTTTTGTTGTTTCAGCCGAATCGAGAATACTACCAAAATAATTTTATTTCATGTCCTTCAGGGGTATTCTTTTCCTGCGAAGGTTAACGGTATTTTCAGGATCAACGTTATCAATCTCAGCAGTTTTAAGCAGCAAAAGATTGCCTTCTCGTATCGTCCATTTTGTAACATGTTTCGACCGTATTTCAATAGTTCTAGATCGTTTCGTTACGAAAGTATGGCTGGTAACGATTGTCGACTTCTTCAAAGTTAGAATAGTGGCCGTCGAGACCTAACGAAAATCGAAACTCGGTGGCACATGCAAGGAGAATTCCTAGTAAAATTTTCAAACGCCTCGGATGTCATGTCTGGCCAATAACCCATTCAGACTCATGTGTGTACATTACGCACGTGTAGGCAATTTTTGATGTGTTCTGCACACTCTAGGGCTCAATTACCAATGATCTTACCTGTGGGTAAATGATTCGCAAACCGTCTTACTGGTTTAGTTCGTAATTCATATTACTGTAGCCGAACATATAGTCCACAGCTCATTGGCCGTGACAGCGAAACAAGTGTTGTGTCGACTTAAGTACCGCACACATCATAAATTTTTTGCTTGCAACATCTGAAACCGTGATTTAAAGTGGGTTCGCAAGAGTTTAAGAAGCACTGTGATGTGTTCTCTCAACACTACGATATGCATTCTCAGGAAGCAGATTTTCTTACAAATATGATCTGTAACATTGTATTTTAACGGCCAAACTGACTGGCATACGCCTAGTTAAGTTGGTAACGGTGGAGAGAAAGTAGTTAACTGAATCTTTTTTTTCTGTCTTGTTAATGATACAAGAATTAGCAAATTTTTTTAAATACATACTTTTTTTAATAATTTTACATTTTCACTTGACTGACGCATGTTAATTTAGCATACTGTGGAAGGATACTCAATGTGCATACAAGTAGCCGGGCTTACAAAATTGCTCAGTTTACCGTGAACAGCCATTACACTGAATTGAAGACAACGGATTAAACTACAAATTCCACTTTGTATTTTTCTCCTTTCCCTCGAGGAAATTGCATGGGAAAGCTCTAGAAATATTATTTTCAACCCCCCCCCCCNTAAAAGTAAAAGGTGGTGGATGTAGATATTTGTTTTTACTTATCCATAGGAAAACATCTCTGTTAAGAACTTTTATTTTGTGAGGTTCGCGCATGCGCACAAATACTCATTTTTCAGACAATATTTTGCTAGAGAGTCCCCTTAATACTGGGTGTCCACCCACAAGGAAAATAGGGAAAAGTCAGGGAATTTCATGGGGCAGGAAAATGTCAGGGAATTTTCACCTGGGTCAGGGAAAATGTAAATAATTGCTACACTCTGCAGAAGTTGTTAGTTATGTGAAAACAGGATAATTTAATTGTGAGCATGTGTGTTTTAGAATTTCGATTTTTAACTTTCAAAAATATGTCTTTGTCAATTGACTTAGGGCCTTACAAAATAAAGTTTGTAATGGGCACTCGTGTGAAGTCAGTAGCGTGTATCGCGAGAAATATCGTAATGGGCTGAATAAAATGTTGGCCCTTCTTGCTTGGTCTGATTCAGTGTAATTTAATTCAACTTTACTGATTTTTTTCTCTCAGCTGTGGAAAAATATGGTGTCGGAAGGTTTCGACCCTGAAAATAAGTCTGGAAAAATGGTAAGATTCTGCCTGGAAAACGGGGAAAAATCAGGGAATTTCAAAACGAAATTTCAGTGGACATCCTGTAATAGTAACAAAACCTTGGAATATCTCCCCTGAGCCGAGTACCCCTAGCGGTGTGGCCCTGGCTTGTCGACAGTCACAACGCCGGGGCCAGCTGACGTCACGCAGCGGTTACGTGTGCGACTGCGAATCGCCGGCTGTCGTTGCCTAGCGACGCGAGCGCGCGCGCGCATCGGGGGAGGCTCTTGAGGCGTC
>NQII01002536.1:168992-198196 GCA_002778355.1 Clitarchus hookeri | reverse complement strand
CCTCTACACGCGGTACGGGGGCCACGCGAGCCGGAAAATCGTGGGAAAAGCGCTCGTCCGCGCGGAATCCATCCCGCGGCCTAAACTGTTGCCGTGGCGTGTTGGATGCCCCCCTCCCCACTCCTGCAACAATCTCCTGGCGGATTTGCGGCAGTTCGTACAATGCCGCCGCGTGTGGAGGCGTTGGTTCGCCTGATGGGATGATCCCTCCGTGGATGGCAGCGCTGACAAAACACCCACGGCCGCCGAGCCACTCCACGCTAAGAAATGTCTCTCCTGCACTCGGGGATTTACCGAAAAAGATTTCGCCTGCTCGTAGGGGGGGAAAAAAGCTTGTAATGGTGACAGAAACTCGTGAAACAAGAAGTGTGCCAGACGCTATGTGTTTTGTTGGTATAGTCTGTTCGCGGTTTCTTCGCATTTTTTAAATTAAATCTTTTGAAGGACCCCTAATGTATGACGTGTTCGATTGCTTCCTAAATATGTCATATTTCACAAGCGTTTTGTACTTGTGTAAATATTAAAGTATTTTATTTTTGGTTAAATTGAACTTTTACTTATATTTTATCTATAAATTATAATATTTAGTGTCTGTCTAATGCGAATAAAGAGGGAGCGAAAGCAGGTGTTGGTAATGCCTAGTAAGAAATAAATGTTATTACATTGAGTGCGCACGAATGCGGTGCGTTGTCCCTGGTGTAATTTTTTAAGCTTTGTTTGCGCTAAGCGGAGGAATATCCTGGGTGTATAAGTTTAGAAGGGTTTCAGAAAAGTCGGAAATAACTGTGAATTGACTATATTCACCCTACCAAACTTTTTTGTGGTGAACACGCTTTTTTTGTAGTCACCATGATATAAATTTTTAGTGGTGACTACTAAAATATGTTATGTTCACCACAAAAATATTTGGCATGGTGAATACCAACAAAACATTTGTTGCCGGCACAAAATAAACTTTTACTCCGCATTTACTAGAATTCACGATAAGGTATAAACGAGTCTCCTATTATCCACCACTGCAGCAACACAGGCTCTGTATAGTTTCTGGTGGCGTAATTGTCCCAACTACCTTGCCTCCGGGAGGGAGGATCCACTAGCGCTTTGCTGATATGTTTATAGGCCGTTAACGGTAAAGTGAGCACTTTTAAAGTACTAGTTTCATTTCAACAATGTTTTATCCTTTAACCACCTTTTTAAATAAATATTGCAGTGTAAGTAATAAACAGAGTGTATATATTCCACTGCACTCGGAAGTTAACGTCTAAGGCTAAAATAAAATATGTATTTTGACTGTTAATCTAAATGAGAGGGCTTTTAAAAGTGCTCACTTTACCGTTAATAGCTTATAATAAACTATTATTGTTGTAATGTGTTTTGGATTCTTCGCCTATGCTGCAGAATATTCAATGAATCGTGTTCTTTCGAATAGTTATAATAATATTTTGTTACTCAGCAAAGTCATTGCTGGGCTGTAGTGTTCTTGTAGTCTCCTATGTGCTGGCTGAACAATGAATCTGCATCCGCGCAAGTTTTATTTCGAAGGACAACACGGGAAGATTTGCAGAATACAGTACGCATGCTATACACTGGAGCGTGGTGCGCGAAGTAAGTTGCTGAAAAGGAAAATAATGGAAGATGCCAAGGAATTCCCGGGCTAGCGAAGCTATAGCTTGGTCGAAAACCTTGCTTCGTTATGCTCTACAGCTCATTAAATCCTCTTGACGCGCGTAAACATTACTAACATTTGTCGCTACTGCCACCTGAGTTATACAGGATGATGGCTAGTAGGGTACTGAGTTACTATACTTTGTTGCAGACTAAGGACACCTGTGGTTGTTGCGTAAGGGGTAAACAAATACTCTCATTCTCGGTTAGTTCACACACGTCTTTTGTTTGACTTAAAGATGACATGGGTAGTTACACACATACACGGGACTACCACCCCCCTCCCCCCCCNTGTACTTATCTGTGATTGCGGCTTTTGGTGAGTTCCGGCGGTAGTGGGGTCTGGTGAGTTGAGTGGCCCTTTTACAAGTCCTCGGACTGGCTCTTGTTGGCGTGCTGTACTCAGCTGGCTTCCTCCTTCGGCTTCGACTGACTCCCTGCCATGTCCCGGTGAGAAACCCTTGGTGGGCCCTCACCCGACTTCAGCCTTCTCTGCGCAAGGTCGCACTGGAATACTCCCTCTCGACGTGGCGCTCCTCGTTGAAGCGCTCACCACACATCTCCGCCTTTGGTTTAAGTAGCTGGGTCAGCTCGGCTACCCTTCTCGGAAGTCCAGAATTGATTTCCCGGGACTTGTGATGTCTCTTCGATCTCAGTTGGCGTTCCTCGTCGGAGATGTCGCGTCTCCTCTCCTACGACGTCGTCTGCCACGACCTGTCTCGCGCTCCCAACTTCTCCGCCTCGGAAACTGCCACTACTTTTTCGGGAATGAACTCAGAAGTTCTCGGGCTAACTGACTGAACTTCATTGGCTCGGCCGGGGTCCAAAACCCCGGCCCTGGCTGACTGATTGACTCCTACATCACTCTCGGCGCAGGGAGCTCACTGCTCCGCCTCCCGACGACTGAACAACTGACTGGGCCGGGGCCCGAACCCCGGCCTAGTTTACTGACTCTCGCGCTAACTGCCTTCTCCGCCTCGCATCGCGGCTCCCGAACAACTCCTTCCAGTCTCGGCTGAACAACTGCTTATTAACAACTCGCTCCCGCCTTGGCTGTGCTCGTGAATTTAACTCTTGCCCCGCTATATTTGACTGACCTTTGTCAGCACTTTCTGGAGAGAATCGGGGGTTTCCCTGTGTACCTCGCATGTTTTTGCGCCTGATGTTGCATCTCGTCAGCAGCTTGTGTGTTTCATCTAGGGTGGAGGGAGGGTGAAGGTGGGGTTACGGGGATTCCTACGGAGCTGTGGTCTGCATAAAATCTGGTCAGGGGGCTTCCCCTGTGTCCTTCGTCGTATGGCTTATCTGGTTGAAGGTTTATCCCCGAGCAGCTATACGCCTCGGGACATCTCCTGTTTCATTCTGGCTTCGGTTCTTCTCCGAGGGTGAATCCCCGGGTTGGAAGTTGCGTTGTCAGCTGCCTGCGCCCTGGCCAAGTATGACGGGGTGTGGTAACAGTGCATGCCTATCCTATTAAGCGACATGAGTCACATTTACACAATTCTTTAAGACAGCTACGTATATTCGTGATTTTTATATGTATTAAACGAGAAGATGCAGATTTAAGTTGCCACTAATATAAACATTAGACGTTGAAACTACTTACCTCATTTGTTGCTTTTCGTCACTTTAAAGTTATCAGTCATTGTTTACGTCCCCTTCCCCTAACACCCTAGAAATTTTCAAAACTTTATGATAAACAGCAGTATCTTTTTTACAAATTAAACATTTCTTTCAGCACAAAGAAGAGGAAAATAAAACAAGGCTTTTATCAAGTTAAAGAATGGACGCGTAGTCTGTGCTTACCGCAAGTAACGTATACTTTGTCATATTGAGTCACTTGAGCCTTTTGTTTTGTCATCTTATTGTGTATGAAACATCACCTGCAGTTTGCTGTATAGTTTTTAGAAACGCATTGGTTAATGAACTTATTAAAACAAACACAAACACACACACACACACACACACATATATATATATTCAATAAATGACCTTAACGTCTATGAATGTCTTCTTACGTCTGAAGCTAAATTTTGGAATAAGCAAGCAGCGGATCAGTGTGCACAGCAATTGGTGTTTTGGGGGAGAAACTGGTACATGATGTAATGTTTACCATTAAAAATATTAAACACAAATGTGTGAGTGCAGATTTGATTTTGCTAATTGATTCGTTTGCAGCTACAGAATTCTCTGTTGGAAGAAGTCGATTTTGATGGAATAAATTACTAATTATTAGTGAAGCAAGGCGAGGTTATCATCATCTGAATTGCAACTCGTAAATACACAAGACTTAGTTTTGTTTGTGTGATCGGCGATTGCTACGTTAAGTTCTATTCCATAATTTGTCGTTTGTAAATCAACCGTAATAAGGTGATGAAAATTTTCCTGTTCACTGATAGAATTTTAAGGTGCGTTGATTGTATTCAAGAGTTGCTGCTACA
The DNA here is from genome assembly GCA_002778355.1 of Clitarchus hookeri. NCBI lineage: Eukaryota > Metazoa > Arthropoda > Insecta > Phasmatodea > Phasmatidae > Clitarchus > Clitarchus hookeri. Next base: position 194,090 of record NQII01002536.1, on the reverse strand, counting down.
CTGTAAATAAAATTCATAATTTTTACTAAGAAATTGTTTGTAATTTTACAAATGCTTGTAACAGTACAAAGATTTCTTTTGTAGAATTTCTCGTTTGTAAAACTACAAGGGTCGTGTTTGAAATAGACCTCAAGAAATGTTTGTACTATACTGACCCGTATCCACGAGCTTCAGGAAAATGGCGGGCTCTCGAGAACGTAAAACCGTATATAGCTGTTGTGCAAAAGCTATGGGTGATGTAAAGTGTAGTTACATGCAAAACTAAATGTATTGCAAGTTTGAATAACGTGAAACACTTAAAACAACTCAAATAACGATAATTAAACGACAATTTCAATAAAATGTGATCGTATTACTCATTAACTGTCAATGTTTCCTAGCTACACAGAACTCTTCAATCGGCTCTCAGGACTTCGTTGTTAAGAGCCGTCCAAATCTCTCAACTCAACAACAGAACTCTTAAAATGAAATAAACTCATCTTTCTGAATCAAATAACTTTCCTAATATTTTTTAGGTACTTGAAGCTATATCTATATATATTATAAAACTCAACGTCTCTCTGTCAGTGCGCTTATCATTTGAGAACTACTTATCCAATTTACGTGTGGTTTTTTTTTTTTATTATTCATAGCTATGTTCTCTGGCCAGGTTTTAGTATATATTTTGTTACATAAAGTAACACAAGGAATAAGCAGTGACGATAATAGTGAATCAAGTCGGAAAAAAGTTTGCCGCCAGCGTGCTCTCTTGCAATATGCTGTATAAACCGTTAAAGATGGAACAATATCCATGTAGTAAAGAATTGTGTATAATAAAAAGACCTAATAAAAAACTCCGCGGTAGCAAATATCTATCTGTAATTTTACCTAAACAATAATTCTGTAGTCCACGCGGGCAGAGCTGCGTGCTCAGCTAGTTTACTATAAAAATAAGTATTATTCCTGTAAGTCTACTTGGTTTTGTTGTTGAAGGTGCGTGGGTTCTAGTCCCCGTGTTAGTAAAGTGTAATCTTTTTTATTATTGTATTTTGAAATATTTTTTCTAGTTATTCTCTGTTATTAATTCATCAGTATTGTTTTCTAGACGAAAAAAAAAATATGTTATGTATACTTCTCAATAATGTAAGTTGTAATACAAGGCTATCATTTGTAATATTAAAATATATGTTTTACAGATTTTGCAAGAAAACTATTTGTAGTTTTACAAAAGATGTTCTTGGCAACTGGGTTTCCAAGGATTTTTCTTGTAAAAGTACAAAAAAATTTTTAGAGTGTAGTTATTAGTTTGTAGTAGGTGAAAGGGGGGGGGTTTACAAATATGTACTACTGTTAGGGTAGTAGATTTTTTTTGGATACTTGTGGATATATAAATTGTGGAAAAACAAAATATCCTCGCAATTATTTTTACATAAAGCGTAATTTCGTAATTGTCATATCACAAATAGAATGCACGTCGCAGTTTCGCAACATTCCCGCAAGTTCCACATGAACAACAAACTGCAGTAGCTTGATTTATATTAATTACTGCTGTTCCATCAGATACTTCTGAAGAGCCAAAGTTAACAAATAGCAAATTTTTGATAAAAGTCGCCTTTTATAAACTGGATGCAAATCTCAAAAGGTGAAATGTTGATTTTAATCGTGGATATGAGACTAGCTGAAAATTTAGTTAGTACGCTTGCGTACGAATTTTTACGATTCACACACAGCAGAATCATTATAAATCACTAAGTCAGGTGGCATTTTTCACTTTTTCAGTTCAAGTGTGAAGAAACTTATATGTGTAATCCTCATAAAATTAGTTTTCGACGTGCCGTTTTGTGAAAATACCACACTGCTGAATACCCGTACTAAGAAAGTACGAAAGGTAAATATTTGTCCCACACACACAGTGTCGGAAAAAAGTATTCGTACTGAAATACAATCACGAAATACATGTTAGGATTACAACGTACAAAAATTATGAGAAAAATGGACTGACGGAAATGTTTGCGCCCTTGTCCTGTGTAATTCTGCTTCATGCGACACTCGTATTGAAGGTTCGTAAGGAAATAGTACCCTACAGCGTTCAACAGAGTCTTTTGTGATGAGACGTGAGAATAGGCACACAAGAGACACTGCTTCAATTGTTCAAATATTGTGTACGAGGAATGCAGACAGGTTGCCTTTTCATAAATAAACTCTTACGGGTATTGGTGAGTATCATGGGACGTAAAGGAAATGAGGTTGCCCTCGCAGTAAGACAAATCATCAGCGATCTGCGTGGTCGAGAAAAATCTCACAGTGAATTACTCAAAAGGGCGAGAACTGGGTGACAGTCTAAACTAGACAACAGGGAGCAAATGAAATCAAGAAATGATCAGAAGAACTGAGCCTAGCCGACGACGTCTTTCCAACAGGATAATGACCCCAAGCACACTGCGAAAATAATTCGTGTGTGGATCGTCTACAGCTCACTCCCGACATTTAATACCCCACGACAGTCACCCGACTTGAATCTCACTGAACAACTTTTGGGAGGAATTGGGCAGAAGAGTGCGAAAAAAACGATCTTTCCAGCAGAACATAATAAACATTGAACCAACCAAACGTTACCGGAAAGCTGGTCAATTCAATGCTAAATAGACTGACGGAAGTTAGTCGCAGAAAAGGTAAACCAACAGAGGAGTGGACATTGAGCAACAGTTTGCTACAATATGCTAATGTCCCTGTAGTTATGTTCAGCATTGATATGAACTGAAGACAGATGATATAGTCGCATGCAGTGATAACGTGGTTTAAGTAGTCGGTTTCGTGTGACAAGTTGTACCTCACTGAGTAAAATTGAAAATAGTTGATTTCCTATTTTCTGCCATTAGGTGAAGTTCATGTGCGAATTTGAATAAATTGCTTTCTACCACACTGTGCTTATACTTTTGTCTGTGACTGTAGGCCTACGTGGTAGCCCCTCCTACGTTTGTTCATGAAATAGTTAACATAGAGGTATTGAACCGATTAGGGTGAAGCGCAGGAATCCAAGGACGGGGTAAACGGGAGATCCCTGAGAAAACCCGCCAACTAGCGGTATCGTCCAGCACGATTCCCACTTGCAAAAATCTGAGTGTGACCCCGCCGATAATAGAAGCTAGTTCGCCTTTGTGGGAGGCTAGTAGTCTGACCACTACACCACCGCGGCCTGCAAATGGGTGGTGAAGTTTCCAACTGTGTATAGTAAGTAATATTTCTGTATTTGCAGTCTTGATGTGTGGTAAATTTTCCATACTATGTATTGGTGAAAACTTCCATTACAGTTTATGAAGTTTTTTTTTTTTTTTTTTTTGCGGTGTACGCGCAGTTGCCGTCAGTATTAAAACAAAATGGTGATGATGTTGGTTGGCATGGGAGGCAGGCGGAAGTTACGACGGCCGTGGAGCGTGGAGGGGGGATTGAGTGAAATTTACAGGCGTTGCACGAAGGGTTGGGAGAGGGTGTGTGGTGGAGAGGAGGTGGTCGTGCTCGACAATATCCTGGGATTGGCGCGCCACCCCCGTTTGGCGGTGGGTGGGTGGGTGGAGGGGTGGTAACCCATCACGGGAGCACTAAACAAGCCAATTGCCGGCACAATAGCCGGCCTGTCACTCACCGCGCGTCGCTGCTAATGGCGCGTGTTTAATAAGGCAACAAAAACGTCCGCCCGCCTGCGACGCGTGGAGTGGCGGTGATTTCCGACAGGTCGTGGTTGTGCGGCCCGCACCTGCTTCTGGCCTGTGTACTACCTGTCCACTTGCCAGGTAGTTTTACATTTCCACTGTGTCCGCCGTGCGGCTGCTCACCCTAAAAAAAAAACACTTATCGTAACTACTCCATACGTTATATAGTCTAGTCTATTCGCCGTTTCTTCACACTTTTTCAAATAAACGTTTGAAAAATCACGGCCCGTGTTTGTTTGTTTCCTAAATGTATCACAAGCGTTTTACACGCCTGTTAACATAAAAGTGCCTTATTTTTAATTACAGTTAACTTTTACTCATATTTTATCTATATATTTTAATAATTCGTTTGTAATAAATGTGAATAAAAACAGAGAATATCTGTGTGTTGGTAATGCCTAGTAAGGAATATTACTTATTCAAAATACTATTACAAAGTGCACACGAATGCGGTGCGTAGTCCCTTTGGTGTAATTTTCTTGGCCTTACTTAGTTAATTAATTCTTTGTCTGCATGAAGCGGACGCATATCCTGGAAGAAGAACTTATCAGGGTTTCAGAAAAGTCGTAAGTAACCGTGAGTGGAGGCTTCATCTAGAGGTGCGTCAGCAAAGACGTTTCACTTCTTTACATGCTCGGCTCACAACATTGGTTGCTACAATGTTGAGAAACTTAGTTTTTTTTTTTTTTTTTTTAATTCGACTCAGTTGCACGTGATACGGCCACGACATTTCTTCCTGTTTATTACCGGCTAAAGAATCGGGCATGTCCAAACCATTGTAGTTCAGTCAATAAGGCACTGCCTGCTGGCAGGCAGCTGCGAAAAATAAATAGGAAATCCCGTGTTTACCCTTTCAGGCCCACTTTAATTTACGGTCTCGGGTGTTGCAAATAAATAAAAACTTATGTTTTGTGCTGTACTTAAGTCGCCACAACACTTGTTTCGTTGCCACAGCCAATAAGCCAATAAGCCAATAAGCTGTAGGTTACGTGTTAGGCTACAGTAATGAGGACCACTTATGGCCTAGAGCAGAAAGACTGTTTGCGAATCATGTACCCACAGGTGAGATCATTGGTCATTNAATGAGGACCACTTATGGCCTAGAGCAGAAAGACTGTTTGCGAATCATGTACCCACAGGTGAGATCATTGGTCATTAAGTTTCGCAGTGTGCAGTACAGATCACAAATTACTTACACGTCCGTGATGTACACAATTGTGTACGCTGGGTCGGNAAGTTTCGCAGTGTGCAGTACAGATCACAAATTACTTACACGTCCGTGATGTACACAATTGTGTACGCTGGGTCGGAATGGGTTAATGAAATTTCGCCTCGGTGCGGTAATTTTAAAGATAGGCGTTTCAAATGTATCCCTCACTAATTTTTTAGGATAAGTTCTCTGCAGTGGAGATGTTTCCATATAATGCACAGCTAGAGACAGGTTTATTTCGCGAAAATATTTATGGTCATGCTAAACTTCAATATCCTACGTCCACAATCACAACTTGATTTGGTTATTGGCCGCGTGTCTACGTGAGAAGACGTGTTCTTATTTGACTGGGCCAATCGTAATAAAGTACCTCGATAATGAACGTCCATGATTCGCGATCAGACACTTGAGGCACGGGACATTTAAAATCATCTAACCACGAAAGTGCATACGAACTAAAGTGTTTGGAGTATAACTGTTTTTGAAATCTTTTCGCGAAAAACACCTGCCCCTATGTATAGCTTGTTTACAAAGAATTTTTAAAATTTATGTTTTACAAAGAAGTACATACTGCCTATCTATATTGATATTTTACGCTCGTAGGGATCTTGTCCTAAAAAATTCGCCAAGAATCCATTTTGTTTGAAACGCCTATCTTTAATATCAACACACTGAGGCGAAATTTCCTTAGCTTGGGGTTTCCTATTTGAATTTCACTCTTGCCAGCCGGTAGGCAGTGCCCTTAAAGAAACACACGTATGCGTTCTTGAAGTCTAACTTGCCTCGTGAAAAATTGGCTGAGTTCACGCGCCACTTATTTTATNGAAACACACGTATGCGTTCTTGAAGTCTAACTTGCCTCGTGAAAAATTGGCTGAGTTCACGCGCCACTTATTTTATTGTAATTATTGACGGGGGGTTGTATGCGTAATATCAGCAACATACTAGGAAGGGTAGTGTATTATTTTAATTAATTTCAACTGAAATAATTTTTTTAATGGGCGTTAAAATAATAACAAGCGTATTATTAACATATTTAGTTTTGTAGCAATTTAAGAACAGTTCTGTCTACTTTTGTATGCTGATTTTTTTTTATNGAAACACACGTATGCGTTCTTGAAGTCTAACTTGCCTCGTGAAAAATTGGCTGAGTTCACGCGCCACTTATTTTATCGTAATTATTGACGGGGGGTTGTATGCGTAATATCAGCAACATACTAGGAAGAGTAGTGTATTATTTTAATTAATTTCAACTGAAATAATTTTTTTAATGGGCGTTAAAATAATAACAAGGGTATTATTAACATATTTAGTTTTGTAGCAATTTAAGAACAGTTCTGTCTACTTTTGTATGCTGATTTTTTTTTATNGGTATTATTAACATATTTAGTTTTGTAGCAATTTAAGAACAGTTCTGTCTACTTTTGTATGCTGATTTTTTTTTATCCGTTGTTGTGTTAGTTTTCCCATGGAGCAAAAACACGCTACTTGCTGGAAGAATAAAACCCCCGATTAGCAATAATCAAACTTTCTTTGTTATGAGCATTAAGTAAAAAAAATATTATACACAAGATAATTCACGAAGAGTTACCGCCACTCAGAGGGCTTATTCCTTAGATCATTTGGAGCAAAATGTGTCTGCCATATCAATGTAGGCCCTATCCCTAATATTTACGTATAGTAATTCGAAAAAATTTGAATGGTGAATAAAAAGAACCGTTTCAGAACTAGAAAAAAAAAAATATTAGTATCAGACTTTATTGTTCACAGTTGAGCATCAAACACCGTACCTGTGTATTCTTTTGTGGGAAATGTATGTACGTGTCATTGTAACACAATGACTATATCTCACAACCAAAGGTTACAGCCACAATAAATGTGCAGGAACGCGCCGTGTTCACGCAGTACACAGTAGAACAGTGGCACTTCACGATGGTCAAGGTCGCGCGCTGTTCACACCAGTAGTCAAACGAGCAGCAACATGTCGACAACTGTTCACTGTAATGCTTTTCCAATTTTTCAAATTAATGTGTAAATATTGCGTATAGGACCCACATTTATATTACGTTATTTGCTCCAAATGACTTAAGGAATAGGCCATCTTGTGAGTTGCGTTAACTCCTCGTGAATCGTCTATATATATATATATATATATATATATATATATAGAGAGAGAGAGAGAGAGAGAGAGAGAGAGATGGGCACAAAACATTTTGCTTTGATGATTTTTTTTTTTATCATAGACCGCCGTCATTTTGAAATATGTAACCGAATTTGGTAACTTTTTATTGGAAACATTTACCTAATCGATTTAGTTTTACAAAAAATAGGATATTTATGAGCATACTTTCATAGTCCTTGGTTTATAAACGATGATATACACTCATGAGCAGTTGAATTAGAGGAACCCGCCTAGTGTGTAGCACCTCCTCTCGCCTTTATGACGACGGTGATGCAGCATGGCATGGACTCTACAAGACACCGGAGGCATTCGAGATTCATACTGATCCATGACCGCTGCACAGCCTCCCACAATGCACGGAGATCGGTCGGAGCAGGATCCACGGCGCACGCATTCCTCTCAACGGGATCCCAAATGCGTTCGATAATATTGAGGTCGGGTGACCTCGGGGGCCAGGCAAACAACATTAAAGCTGGGTTTACAATAAAAGTACTTCGTTAACCGTGAAAAGCCTATACTTCTCCTGTTTCGCTGCCAACTCTAGCGGAAGCGTGCCCAGTCTGTCAGTGAAATACATGCATTTACGAGCAGAGATTTTTTTTTTTCGAAGGGTTATTTAAAAAGTCCTTAATTACTTACGAACTAGCGATAACATTTATTGTACATTATTTTGTTTCGTATAAAGTTATTTTTATTTTAAATTATTTTTTTATTTTTTAAGAAATTAAGTAAAACAGTATCTTACAGTAGATATGACTTGGCAGTGTACAGTTTCTCTTTGTTTAACTTTTATTCAGTTAATTTTGGGGCCTGGAAAAAACGGGAAAGTTATTGTGATAGCTATTCAAGTAAAACTTGTGTGTATTGAAAAAATTTAGTTCGTGGGAAATATACTTGGACTTACTGTTTTAAACACATTCAAAATAAATACTTTTACATCCACACTAAAAGAGAGGTTTGTTTCAGCCTGCAAAATACTTGTTTTTATAGGGCTACAAGTATATTCAGCTTCCCCAACAAAGTACATATTTNGTTTGTTTCAGCCTGCAAAATACTTGTTTTTATAGGGCTACAAGTATATTCAGCTTCCCCAACAAAGTACATATTTGGTTCATTAAACGAAACTTGAAAGCAGCAAAATTAATTTTGTTCATCTAATAAAATACATGCTTGAATAAACAAAACCTCTGTGTTGGGCTAAATAAATTAGNACAAAATTAATTTTGTTCATCTAATAAAATACATGCTTGAATAAACAAAACCTCTGTGTTGGGCTAAATAAATTAGACCGTCAATAGAATATTTAGTTTAATCAACTGTATACATTTGTTTAGCCGCCCATTTGATCGCCTTCGTCCAAAAATACAGCTGGAGTGTTTGTTTGTATTGTTGTGACAATTAGGATAGTAACAGTAGTTGTGAATTTATTGATGCTTAATAATAGCATAAACATCCTAATACAACAAGTTCAACGTTAAACTAAAAAGCAAAGTTGTAAAACTTGAAATGTTTTTTTGCGCACGTTGTCTAGTGTTTGTAAAAAAAAATTATATATATTAAAAATATTTTCCAACAATATTAGTAGTAACTTGAGCTGAGGTTGCTAAGGCGTAGCGCCCTGGCGCAAACGAAGTGGGTTCAAATCTCCGTCGGGTTTCCTACTTGTTTTGTATTAACCGAAACTATTTAATGTACGCATAGCCAAACAAATCTTCAGTTGCACCAACCAAATCTGTGTTTGGGGTAACCAAATAAGAACAACAGAATAATTTGTTTTCAACGACAAAATATTTTACTGCCCCTATACAAACAAATATATTGTTGGCTGAAACAGACTTTTCTCTCAGTGCACGACCTTTCAGAGTCTATGCGAAAGTCAGGCGTGAATTTATCAGTTTTTGAACCACAGCTTGTATGCGATATTTATTTATAACAATCCGGCTCTGTTAGCGCATACCTTACCGCTTAAAAGATATTATATATAGGTTGGTTTTGCAATGTATAAATTAAGTAAATAAATAGTTTCCTTAAAAATGTATTTATTTTTGTTTTAATTTAAATAGCATTCTTGCATAATATATTTTAGCAAGTTCCGTAACAGTCGCGTGTTCAGTAAATGTGAAATGGTTGATCTGGAGAAAATGAATGTTACGTAATTTTCATCTAACCGGATGAAATTGTCATCAGTGTTAGGGAACGAGCAGAATTATAATTTGAATCCACTTGCATTGTATGGCTTAGCTGCATTATATAGCTCATTCTGGTCTGTGATAGATAAGCTGTGCGAGTGTTCTACTTTACTTACCTTTCTTCCTCTTGCTCAGGTTTTTTTTTTTTTNACTTTACTTACCTTTCTTCCTCTTGCTCAGGTGTTTTTTTTTTTTTCGTGTATATCCCGTGCTAACAGGTTATTATGAATTGCTTGACATCAGTTATGGTTACACGCAGGTGAGTTCTTGTTCCACTTACCAACCTGTTTTAAAATTTTGTTTATTTACGTGCTCCGAGATTTGTGTACATTGAGTCAGGACCGGATATAGCGGAGTTCTAATGCTGCAAGCTTCAGGAGCTTTGTTCGCGTGTAGATTAGTTAACTGTTATTCTGACCAAACATACTGGAGTATGGAAAANTATTTTTGAAGAGCGATGACGGGCTCATGGCAAACATCGCTCAGAATAGCTCGCGCGACTCCCATATGATATCGCGTCCCTTGAACGCGGGACGCACGGAGAGAGATACGGGGCTTTGTGTTTTTGTTTCGGAGTGCGGGGCCGGGGTGAATGGCGGTGTAATACTACACCCTCGGCCTTTGTTGTTTCTGCACTCCAATTAAAACTTGTCATTGTGCTACATCGAGCACGTTCGGGTGATGCGCAGACCGGTCCCTAGTATTGTCTTCCGGAGGTAGTAATTGGCCTCTCGTGAGCCGTGGACCGCCCCCTTCCCTTCCTCCACCCGCCCGTGTTGCCCCAGGGTTCCAGGAGTAGGGGTGAAGGGGAACATCGCTTCAAACCGCCGAGGACCGGAGACTTCTGGAGAATCCGCTGTCGACGATCCAACTGGGGACCGTACTGACAGTGAGAGATCCTCAGTGCAGCGGTCGTCAGTTGAAGTCGCCGGGACGTTGATAACTTCCTTCGCGTGCTGCACTATTTGTGTGTAGCGGGCTGTAAAACCTACCGTAAAGTGGGGTGAAATTGATCGGTAGGGATGAGATATATAGCATAACAGTTTTCTGTGCGTGTTTATGTCAGGCGCCATATCTAACAATACTATTTATAGAACATTTTCATGTGATCAATTTCACCCCACTTTACGGTACTGGGAAGAAAGTCAGTGTCCNACAATACTATTTATAGAACATTTTCATGTGATCAATTTCACCCCACTTTACGGTACTGGGAAGAAAGTCAGTGTCCCGAGTGCAGTCAATTTGAACTTAAAGTTGCGACAGGATTTTCCTGTAGTTGGCAACGTTTTTGAAGCCCCTGCTTGACTTTTGTTCATTGTGTCTCTTTCCGTCACATGTGAAAATTTAAATTCCATGGACATATAGTGACCAGATTCTGTGTCTTTGCCATGTGACAGAGTAAATTTGTTTGAAACTTTTTTTTTACACCATCTCATACTCTTTATAATGACATNGTGTCTTTGCCATGTGACAGAGTAAATTTGTTTGAAACTTTTTTTTTACACCATCTCATACTCTTTATAATGACATTCTCCTAGCTGTACTACCCGGCGTTGCGTGGGTATAATGTTTCCAAGTGCTACGTTACGGTATACCTAAGTTTGTGGTGGCAGTAGCGTACATTTGTTGGATTCTGTATGCATAATTTCTCTCTAATTGAACTTAATGTTGGCACAAGTGAAATAAAAAATGCAAAGTTTGTAAATACTTAATGTATGTTGAAAGTATATCAGCCATTGTCTTAACCCATCAAAGGTTACCATCCATGTATACACACGGGTCATGGTATGACGTAAATTGTGTCTTATAATAATCTACAAATGTAGGCTTTTCAGTAAATGTTAACTCCTTACTGAATATAATCGATCGTTCAAGCCATAGTTTCAGAAAAAGGCTTGTCATTATTATAATCACAACATTATGCCCTGTATCTTCTTTATTGCAGATAACATAACCGTTACTGAATTAGGGTTCTTGTCGCAATAGCCTACAAATTCTAATTGGCCCTATTGTACAGTATTACACTCATGAACAATTGAATTAGACACGCCTGCCTAGCAGCGTGTAGCACCCTGATGACGGCGGTGATGCGGCTTGGCAGGAACTCCACACGGCACTAGAAGCAGTCGGGAGACATACTGATCCATGACCGCTGCACAGCCTCCCGCAACGCACGGAGATCGGTTGTATCACGATTCACGGCGTGTACATCCCTCTCGACAGCATCCTATGTGTGTTCGATAGGATTGAGGTCAGGTGACCTCGGGGGGCCAGTCCTTTGAGTGTTCATCCAACCACTTGGTCTCATTTCGGGAGCGATGGGCCTGTGCATTGCCTTTCTGTAGGTGCAGAAATGGATGCACATGATTTGCCAGTAGGTCCTTGTATTCTTAGCTGGTGATGGACTATGGCACGTCTACCAGGGGACCCATTTCCTCCAGTGTAAACCGTTCCCATACGAGGATACCACCGCCACCGGGCCGGAACTGTACTCGCCTGCCGAGAGGGATCCGTCGCTTCATGTNGTGTAAACAGTTCCCATACGAGGATACCACCGCCACCGGGCCGGAACTGTACTCGCCTGCCGAGAGGGATCCGTCGCTTCATGTGCTTGACGACGCACTCGTACCCTGCCATCGGCGTGTACCGCGACTCGTCCAGGAGACCTTTTCCAATGCGTTGAGGGTCCAATGGCTGTGTTCCCGCGCCCACGTTAATCGTCGAGCCTTGTTATGTGCGTTTAGCAGAGATACCCTCGCGGGACGTCGGTTTCTGTACTCCATAGCTAGGAGAAGGTTGTGGATGGCATGACTGCGCGCAGGTCGCGTGGTCCAGCATTGGATTGGCGTGTGTGATCTGCTGCGCTGTGGCCTGTCTGTCTGCTGTTATCAGCCGAGCTAGTCTACGACAAATCCTGTCACTGACACANAGGAGAAGGTTGTGGATGGCATGACTGCGCGCAGGTCGCGTGGTCCAGCATTGGATTGGCGTGTGTGATCTGCTGCGCTGTGGCCTGTCTGTCTGCTGTTATCAGCCGAGCTAGTCTACGACAAATCCTGTCACTGACACAGTGTACACCACAGCGGTTGTCCTAGGTGGCGGTGGATTTACCCGAATCCACGATCTTGACACGGTGGCCCGTGGAAATTCTGCAAGACTTCGGAGATGGAGTGCCCCGTACGTCTGGTTCCATCTATCTGGCCACGATCAAATGCGTTGATATCTATTTATTTCCCATTGTGTGCTCGATTTTTGACGTGAATGCGTCTTTAAATTTGCAACCATAGCGGGCAATCCAGAAATGAGTTTTAATCAAAAGCTCTCGTCGAGTTCAATCTATTTAGTGTATAAACATTTGCGTGGCGTGGTTATTGTGAAATTGTATAAGTTTAAATAAACAAAATTTAAAACTTAACACAATGCCGGCCCATACTCGTCAAAAAGCCAAGTCGAAATACGAAAATAGTATACGGTTGGAAAGAGCATCTCAAGAACAACCCAGTGATACCCATGAAACCCCATATGATCGAGTGAAGCGGTGCCGAGAACGTAAAAATGTAGACGTATTCAAGCAAAACAAACGGCCGTGCCCCCGACACATCTACGCTCCATGTTTTTTCTCAGACGGTCAGTATAAGGTCTGGCAACGCCCCAGTCATGCGTGGCTGGGCCTTATTCCATTTGACGGGGTGACCACAGTGCCATTCCGCAGGTGTGTGTAATTCAACCGGCCATGCGTGTATATTCGGAGTATGGTAGGTAATGAGTGTTTTGCATGAGTGTAATTACCTGAATACCCTGAAGCAGACACAAATGTGTTACTTTGTGAAATTCCACAGCGCACAAAAAAAGCACACGGCGAGTGTATAATCTGAAAATCACGGAATATCCCAAATATATGAGAAATGAAAATTATATCTTCCTATAGGACAACACTAAAGGATCATCGAATGTAGCGTCGGTAATCGATGGAAGTTGTGAATTAGAGATATTAGACATTAGACCCAGCGTTTTTGTTTCGTGCACAATTTTGGAGGGAGGGGGGCAATTTTGGCGTATACAGTATTATGTCAGGCACTAAAGGCTACTTCTTCCAAATTTAAACCAGATCCATCGAATGGTGTTGAATTTTATGTGATTGGGAGATGCACGATCCCGTTTTATGGGTTTTGGGGATTAATGGGGGCCAACGCCAATTTTGATGTACACAGTATTTTTTATTGAGTACTCCCTGCCAAATTTTGTCCAGATACGTGGTACGGTGTATAATTGTATACAGAACAAACATACATATATACAAGCTTTGACTTATCGTGATCGTGATCTTAATCTAGTGCTAGATAGATTTAGAAATTCTTTGTCAAGAAACTGCTCTGGAATCTACCGAGTATCGGGATGGAAAAATCCTTGCAGTCTGAAAATGTTTTGTACTTTTACAAGAAAAATTCTTAGAAACCCAGTTGCCAAGAAAATCCTTTGTAAAACTACAAACGGTTTTCTTGTAAAAATCTGCCAAACATAATATTTGTAATATTACAAATGATAGCATTGTATTATAACTTACATTATTGAAAAGTGTACATACAATTATTTTTCTATAAAACAAGTGTGATGAATTAGTAATATAAAGTAACTGAAAAAAAAAAGTTACACTTTGCCAGCATGGGGACTAAAACCCACACCCCTTGTGTTACTAGCCCGCATCCTTAACCACAAGTCCAACTTGACTTACGAACTCAAAACGTATTTTTATAGTAAATATAGCTGTAAGTGCCTACAAAATAATATGACGTTATTTGATTTTAAAAAAATATATTTGTTTAATTTTAAGAGTTTTGTTGTTGAGTTAAGAGATTTCGACGGCACTTAACAACAACGTCTTGAGAGCCGATGTAAGAGTTGTGTGTAGCTAGGAAACAAGTAATGAGTAATGCGGTCACGTTTTATTATGAATGTTTGAGTTGTTTTAAGTGTTTTACGTTATTCAAACTTGCAATACATTTAATTTTACACGCAACTACACTTTACATCACCTATAGGTTTTTCAATAACAGCAATATACGGTTTTACGTTCTCGAGTGTCCGCCATTTTCTTGAAGGTCGTAGATACGGGTCAGTATAGTACAAACATATCTTAAGGTATATTAAAAACACGGTCCTTGTTGTTTTACAAGAGAGATTTTTGTACTGTTACAAGCATTTGTAAAATTACAAACAATTCCTCAGTAAAAATTACAATTTTTTTTTGCATGGAAAGTGGGAGGGGGGCACTTTCATTGCAGTCGCCGGGGTTTTAACGTACAACCTTCAGAATGCGACTCGGTAAGATGCTATACCGAGAGCAAACACATTCCGTAATGTATAAACTAAAGGTATTGAAGTTTGCCACTAATTTGAACACGGTATTTTTAGTACGACGTTGCTGTAAGTAGTTCGGGCAGTGGTCGAGTTTGTACATATGCACACACAAGTATTTTTTTCTCGGGGTGTTACTTCGAAAGTGTAGTAGACCGTATAGCTGGTACAGTCGCCGAGAATGTACTTTCCTGTAGGTTTTCGCGCTCATTATTTCTCAGTGGTGTCACCACCACAGGTAGAAGTTTCGTTACCTACGTTTCGGAAGTATTTCTGGATATAACGATGTATGCCTGGTCACATGGACGCCACAGAAGGAAGCACACGTGCGAACTCAGGCTCCTAACAGGGAAGCTGATTGACACTGCGCAAGGCTAAATCCGCATTATTACAAATATGCTGCTTTCTTGTCCGGGCATTTAGCTGGGATGTACCAGACGTTTCAGCGATAGCGTGCAGAAATGAAACGGGTAATANTGCTTTCTTGTCCGGGCATTTAGCTGGGATGTACCAGACGTTTCAGCGATAGCGTGCAGAAATGAAACGGGTAATAGAAGCCGCAATACGGAAGTTTTTTTGAGATTGGGAACGTGTGGTCCAGGAGGCCCCAGCTAAAAGGAGATGCGTGTGGGCGAATCATGTAGTATGTGAGATTCGCCTATCGTCCGCAAGGTGGCTCTGTCGTCCGTTCATTAACGCAGTACGTGCGGGCATCAACGACGCGACGGACGNCGCCTATCGTCCGCAAGGTGGCTCTGTCGTCCGTTCATTAACGCAGTACGTGCGGGCATCAACGACGCGACGGACGGAAAGCTCGTGGGAAAATTGAACGGATGGGACAGAATCGCGTACGCCGTTGTCATGCGTTGAGGTTGGTGGCTGTCACATCGAGCAACTCTTGTGAGCCATAAGCAGATGCGTTAACACCGATCCTGTACAGTACTACCTGTCAACACTACTGCCTGGCATTACGAAGTGGCGGATAACCCTGTAATATTAATGTTTGTTGTTTATGTTCCACAAAGAAGCTTTTATAGTTAATTGTGACTTATCAGTGGGTACCGCGCTGCTATCGAAATAAATTCGATGTGGCAGTTTTTAAAATTGCAAATAACGANTTGTGACTTATCAGTGGGTACCGCGCTGCTATCGAAATAAATTCGATGTGGCAGTTTTTAAAATTGCAAATAACGATTAGGACTGTCGTCTCCAAAGTTTTGTGAAAACGATGATTTACAATGAACGGCTTTTTTTATGTGGTCTGACATGAACAAACAGGAACCAAAGTATTGTCATGATAAAGTGGACCAGCTGAACAATCACAAAAGACTTGCACCAAAAGTATTGGAGCCAGGAAAGTTAAAACAATCTTAATATGACAAAGAACAACAAAGATGAAATTTCAGCAAGTTGTAGAGCTCTTGGATGACGGTTTAGTTTTCTTGTTGTTCCTGGAAGTTTTCTAGCCTTATGTGGTTGCGCAGCGGTTTAATTTTCTGTCGAGCAAAAAATGCAAGATACGGACAAATTGATATCGTACATCTGGGATGGTTCCTTAATAAATGCCCTGAACTATTACTTCTCCATTCCTGAATGTCTGGCCTTCCCTTACTAAGATTTTTTCACTGTTCAGGCGCACGCAAAACACCTAATAAATTTAAAAGTTAACTTCATAAAATATAACAAAATAATTTATTTTTACATTAAGATGTTAGTAATTAATTTATGATAATAAAATTCTTTGAGGGATTTTTTAAAGGGTTTTAATTTCGCTCTCGTGTTCTACTATAAAATTTCATTGGTAATCTATAAATAACTAAGGGTAGAGTAGTTCAGTTTTTTGTATACAATCAATGCATTACCGAGAGTTGCCCTTGGCTCTGATATAATGTATATTTCTTTTGAATTTCTCTCAACGTTCCTTCACTATTCAATACATATACACATGTTGGTAATAATATATATTTTTTAATTTGAATAGCAATTTACAGGAAAGGCTTCACTAATGATGAAATCATTCTAGCTGATGTTTTATGATGTTTAGCATTTTTGTTGTTATACTTGTCTACTTGATATTATACCGTATACATAAGGGAATTAAATTAATAAATGTATTAGTAGCTTATAGGGAGGGGCATTATTCATGCGTGTAAGTGCAGAGATGGTGGCACTTGAAAGTCGTGTTAAATCTTGTTCCTTTAGTCCATTATTATTGGATGAAACTTATTCAGACTGGAAATATTACAAGCTTAAAATATAAAAGCATTGGTTTTTCTCAGTTTGGTGCTAAGTGTATTATAGGATAACCTATCAAAAAAGAATAGTGCTTGCCTAATTAGCCCTCTAAGGTAATTTTTTTTCTAAATAACACTTCCCATTATTTTTTGTTAGTGATTGAGTTATGACAACTTGCAAGTAAATTTTGGTGGTAACTAAATTACACCGCTGTGTTTTTACGGTTGTTAAAGAGTGTGCGAAGGGCTTAAGTGGACGTTATAAACGTTAATCCTATCCCATGCGCAGGCTTTTGGAACAGATATAGACAAACCAAAAAAGGGCAGTCCTGACTTTTGGACAAATATTTTACCGGAACGATGTATTTTTGTCGAGCTGTTACTTACGCAGTATATGTATAGACTTAATCGCGGCGCGAGATATTATGAAAAATAATTTCATCAATATGGCAAAATCTCTTCTCATAAAGTTTGCAAAAATCCTTACCCAGGATTGCCCTTATTTAGTTTATCTCTGTTGGCTTCCGAAAACCGGTGGCATTAATATATGTCCCGCACAGTCTAAAAATGCGTATTTTTTAAATGTTGCTTTTTGGCGTGCTAAAGCAACGCAGGTCTACGTTCTATCANGTATGATGTCGCATTTTACGCTCCTCCTCCCCCCCCCTTAAACTATCGCTCCCTTCACTTCCTCAATCCAAGTGTCTTGCCGCTGACGTCCTTCATGCAAGGGCCGGTCCTCTCGTGGGTCGAGATTAGGGTGGACAAGCCAAGGCCATGCAGTCCCGCTGTTGGGAGACTGGTCGAAACTGCGTTACGTCCCGAGGACCACGCAGAGTGTACGCACAGACTTTTTATCCGTCATTTGTTCTGGAACCCACGTTTAGAGCGGCTTGTTGGATGTTTGGTGGCAATCTTTTGACGTTAAGCAGTGTGCCACCTTGTTTTAATGTAAATTTGTATCTAAAAAAAAATATTCTATGCACAAAGAAATGAAAGACAGTTTTCGTATCTACAGTGTATTTTTCTGTAAGAGAGCTCTTTGCGGTCATATGAAAGTAACTTTGTTTAAAGAAATTTAGCAAAGAATGAACCCTTCGTGATCGGCGAAAGCAGCAGTAGAATATCAGATTCGAGCATATCACCTGCTGGGAAGAAATTACTCGGAAGACGGAAGAGGTCTTGATACTTGATGATGATTTTTTTTTTTTTGCGATGATGGCTCGCTGTGGAGGGAGTGCGAGGTGGCAATGGCTGCCGAGTTCGCGTGGGTGCGCGCGCACCTGCCGGGACGGGCTGTAAAGTCCCGGTGTGATCGTGTCCGGGGGAAGGTCTGTAATGACACGCGTCGCCCTCTGGTGAGAGACGCCCTTTCGCCAGGGTCCTCAGCGGCGCTCGGAGGGCCATCGCGTCCCCCTTCGTTATGAAGGGGCCTCGCGACCCGGCTAACAAGACCTTCCTCCGTCTGTCTCCGTGCACGCCCTTCTCCTCCTCCTCTCTCCCACGAGTCTTTCTCGATGCCTCGTTTCCTTGCAGGCAGCCGATCTCCCTCGCCGGCCTGAGCGAGAGAGCCTCCCCAGGCCGTTCTTAATTATGCCTCGCGACGTCGGAGCGGAGGTAACAAGTCGGCTGCCGACCAGCGACCCCCTTCTCTTCAGAGTTTTCGAGTTGCCCGGCACGTCCCGCGGGCTACGCCAACCCCACAGGTCCCTCGCTCGCTGCTCTCCTATCGTACTGTTGTCACCATAGACCAATCTCCGTGTCCCAACATTCAACTGCTTTTCTACCAATGCGACTTGCAAAAATGGCGTGGATTTGATCTGAGGTTACAATACTGCTTTTNAACATTCAACTGCTTTTCTACCAATGCGACTTGCAAAAATGGCGTGGATTTGATCTGAGGTTACAATACTGCTTTTTAAACAAGAAGCTTTGAGGTATTTTTATATTGCCTCTAACCAATATGTAATGCAGTTTTATTAAATTTAAATTGGTAAAAGTATTTTATTAATATAATAGTGCTTGTCATTTAAAAATTGAGATATAAACAAGCACGTTCATCACTGTTGACCATGTGACTTTGACAGTTGTGTTCCTTTGGGGTAAGTCAGTGTTGGGTACATGCGCAGAAGACGAATAAGCGGTCTACCTCATCTTTAGTCTATGTTTGTCACTGTAAATNAGTCAGTGTTGGGTACATGCGCAGAAGACGAATAAGCGGTCTACCTCATCTTTAGTCTATGTTTGTCACTGTAAATGACTATAGTATATTCACGGTTTCCTCACACTTTTTGAAACAAACCTATCAAATATTACCCCCACGTATTAGGTGTTTGGGTATTTTCTAAATAATGTAATACATCACACGCCTTTTATACTTGCTTTAACATAAAAGTGCCTTATTTTTGGTTAAATTAAACCTTTTCTTATATTTTACCTATATGTTATCATATTTTATTTATAATTAATGCGAATAATACCAGGGAGAAAATAGGCCTGTTGGTAATGCCTAGTAAGAAATAGTTCTTATGCAAAATATTATTACAATGAGTGCGCACGAATGCGGTACGTTGTCTCTTGGTGCGATTTCTACACTCGGTTAAGCTGTGTTTGCATGAGGCGGAGGGATATCCTGGAAGAAAAACTTTAGCAGGGCTTCAGAAAAGTTGGAAGTTAACATGAATGGACTATGTAGAAGGTTTTTCGCGGTTAAATGAGCACTTTTGATAACCAGCCTTTGAAAAATGTAAATGTCCCAACCTGCGTGTGGTTTAAGGGGTAGACTGACTGGTATGCGCCCAGTAAAGTTGGTAACGACGGAGAGGAAAGTAGTTCCATATCTTAACATTTGGTTAAAAATACTAGGGAAACAACTGTGTATACTTAAACTGTTCATTTCGCTTTCTATTTTTAATGCATATAAGTGTAAGAATTAGCAAATTTGTAAAAATATTTACTTGTCTAATAATTTCACAGTTTCACTTGACCAACGCATGAATAAAGTTATCAGGCCCACGGCACTGTTAATTTTACATATGGTGGAATAATACATTATGTGCGTACAAGTAGAACTTAAGCAGAGCTTTCAAAAGTTCTCCGTTTACCGTGAGCAGCCTATGCATAATTACTACTGTTGTAAATCGTGGCCCGTGTTTGGGTGGATATTTTATTTTAATTTAATTACCTAAAAATAGCTTCCTAATATATTTACAGCATGTAAATATTAGATCACGCCGCCATTGGTAGTTAGTTGGCTGCTACTTTGTGTGGCTATTTTTAAAATCAACTTTGGTTTAAAAAAAAGTTTTTATCCTCAAGTTGCGTATTTTTTTACCGGAAATGCTGACTGAGGTCAGTTACAGAAGTGATGGCCAATAAAATAGGTTTCTGTGTTTTTTATACACGCTGGAGTAATATTTTCCATAAACTGGCATGCATATGAAGTATATTCACGGTAAAATAAAATTTTAACTTCAAATATTGATTCCTAAAAATTTCAGAACGTTATTTCAACACTAAGTTTGTTTACAGCTAGAGTGTTTACTGAAGTCACACGAGTTTAATGTTGCAGTATACACTGCCCAGAAAAATTAGAGGGGCGCGACTTTGGTCGACTGTGGCATTTAACCAGGTACTGTTTAAACTATGACTGTCGTTTCGTCTTGTTCCTGCATGATGTCCAAAGACAAGCAGACTATGAAATTAACCATTATTGCTATTCCCTCTACGATATTCTGAAATGTATTGCGTTACGTCGAGCACTAAAGTGGCGAAACAATGAGGCGCCTAGTCTTACACCGACATCTAGTGTGTGTAAGAGACAAGCTCGTGTTCGTAGAGCTTGTGTACCTTCAGTAAGTCAAAATGCGGTACTAATGGTAGCG
The DNA here is from genome assembly GCA_002778355.1 of Clitarchus hookeri. NCBI lineage: Eukaryota > Metazoa > Arthropoda > Insecta > Phasmatodea > Phasmatidae > Clitarchus > Clitarchus hookeri. The sequence goes on along the minus strand of NQII01002536.1, from coordinate 173,344 downwards.
GAAACTGTTCGTGCCATCACAGTGTTGCAGGAAGGATGGACTACCCGTGCAGTGGCTGCAGATCGCAATGTGACGAAATCCGTTGTTGTTATGGCGTGGAATCGATTCAGGGAAACAGGAATGTACGCTAGGAGGCGTGGCCAGGGTAGAGGGAGGAAACGGTAGTACAGCGATGACCGATGTATGGTCATCTGTGCACTTTCGGCGGCGCAGTGCTGCTCCTCTGGACGACCGAAATGATCCGAAGGCAGTCACTGATTCAAATGCCAGTGACTAATAACAGTTCACAACAGACTTAGAGAAACAGTTTTAACGTCACGAGGTCCTCATAAAGGCCTGCCATTAGCCCCCTCGAGACAAGATAGATCGACTGAGATTTGCTCAGCCACATCGGAACTGGCAACTCCGACAATGGCGCAATGTGCTCTTCACAGATGAATCGCGCTTTCGCCTAACGCAGTGTGATGGACGTCTGCGGATGTATCGTTGCCGTGGAGAGCAGCATAGAGACGCAGTAGTCCAGGAACGGGACATGGTTGGGCTGGCATCACCATCGACGGCCGAACGGACCGTGTGGTGATCCGATACGGACTTACTGCTGCCAGATGCCCAGAAGGAATTGTACGCGATCATGTTATGACCATTGCAGCGGGGATTAGGCCCCAGTTTGTGCTGAAATAAGACAATGCAAGAGTGCATACAGCAGCCGCCACCAGAGACGCCCTACAGTAACTCCAGATTCAAAACGTGAGTNATAAGACAATGCAAGAGTGCATACAGCAGCCGCCACCAGAGACGCCCTACAGTAACTCCAGATTCAAAACGTGAGTGGCCCACTACGAATCCCGACCTCAGTCGCATTGAGCACTTGTGCGACAACCTGGACCAACTAGTCTGACGTCGTCCTAGAACCGCTCAGATAATTTAGGAACTTACCGATACGTATTCTCATCGATGAATGGGAGAACATCCCATAATTGGAGGTGCTTCGACTGATCAGTAGTGTGGATCGAAGGTCTGAAGATACCGTACGGGCACGTGGGGGTCATACCAGATAATGAAGGGTTGCCTTACGGGAATGTCACATAAATGAGTCGATGATTTAACTTTGGNTCATACCAGATAATGAAGGGTTGCCTTACGGGAATGTCACATAAATGAGTCGATGATTTAACTTTGGTCGCTTGCAGCATCAGTGTGTACATAGAGACGTAAACGATATGTGTACTACTGTTAGGTAAATTTTTGAATGGCCAACTGATACCTAATATATCACTATGTACACAACTCGTGTAACAATATGTGTGTTCAAAATCTAGTAGTCCCTGTAATTTTTTTGAGCAGTGTATTTGGAATCTGACACTTGGTTCACCTGCGTGTTTGACTTTTGGCTATTTCGAAATTTGATATACAAACGAACCGCACAACTAGTTTCCAATAAATATCCTCCACGACGTTGTAATATTATGAACAATTATTTTGAACTGTGGTTAAACATATTAAATACGTTCCATTTTGAAATTTCTGCAAAATATATAATAATTTAAAATTCCTATAAATTTTTGCTTTTATTTTTTTCTCACATTGTCGGTTTTTTTTTTTGCTACAATTAAAAATGATGTAATAAATTTAAAACGACCTTGGCCACCGAAAAAAAACGTACGAAATACAGCTGGCGTGTTAAAAAAAACAGTCTAGTGATGAAGGGAAATTGGCATTTCCATCTAAGTAATGAACTGCTCTTCGGAGGTGACACTTCCACCTAGGTGAACCGGGTTTGTTACCCGACGGGTCGCTCCCGGATTTTCGCATGTGGGAATCATGTCGGGGATTTCCCGTTTCCCCCGTCCTTGCATTCCAGCGCTGCTCCACACTCACCTCACTTCGTCCACATCGGCTCTTAAGATCTCGATGTAAGAGCCGCTCACATTTCCCCACACCACATCCGGAGGTGACAAAGAATTTTGGAGTAATTTGAATGGGTTGTTGTCGCCTGTTGGCCTAACGTGTTTCCTATTCACATCCCGTTCCCATTTGCTCCTTTGTGATCTGTAATTGGCTCCGGTGAAAATTAGCATAAATATAGAAAACAAAACAAAAAAACGTTGTGCATTTTTGGCAGTAGGCTATACTTCAAGATGAGTGTGAGCGACAGACTTCGGCAGCCACGCTAGTTTGCATCGAGCGGGTGAGACATAGTAGACCTATCATTTTAAAATGTGCATATTTTCGGTCAGTTTTGTGTGGAAGTTAAAATTTAAACTGTCTAGTTAGAGGTACTGTGTCGCCATTTTATTAAACAGCGTGTTAGTTAACTGCCGTCCAGTGCCGTCTGTTCCATCGTCAGGTCTTCCTTGCGTCATCACCTCGCCAGTTCCGCAGGAAATCGGTGCATGTCAGGATTGTAATGCATGGTGGTCTGTTTAATCGTGTGTGCTAGCGCCGGAAATTATAGATGGCATCCCGCACAGGTCATTTCTAACAATCGCTGAGCCTACGTTACTCATTTCTGTACATAATTGCAGTAATCACTAGTATGGCTGAAAAGTATTTATTGTCACTGTTGGTAAATTAATGTTGTTTAGTAAAATGGTGACGCATTACTTTAAACTAAATAGTTTCAAATGCAACGTCCATAAAAGCTGGCCGAATTATACACATTTTAAAATGATAGGTCTACCGTGCCCCACTCTGTGCTATTACCATCAATCACTCTGACCACTCCTTGAGCTTCAGTAATTCGGCGTATTCTCTCTGATTGGGTTTAGTTTTTGGATGACTGTGTACACAATTACATTTTGAATCTTTAAAATATATCTAGGAATCAGTAATAATAGTGCGCCCTAGGTGGGTAGAACTTGTCTCATCGACAGTGGAGTCATTAGAGTCGGAGCAAGTTTGCTCAGAGAAGCAGGAGTGGGGAATTAATCGACCATGGTCTATGGTATGGAACCATCCCAGCATTCGCCTTGAGTGATTTCGGGAAACCATAGGCGCCCCATAAGTAGCGGCAATTTTTCTGTCCTCGGGGTATGATGAAATGAGACATCGTGATGGAGAAACGCGCGGTATATGTGTTGCGGGTCGGAAGGGGGGAGAGGGTAGTGATACTCGTAACTCACTTGTTATTAGCAACGTCCGCATCGTTTCCGTACCTGCGGAGATCGGTTTCGAAATCGCCAAGGATCGAACCTGAATCATCATGGTGGCCATCGAGACCTCTATTGGAAGCAATGAAATGTTATTATTTTACTGACTCACATTAATTTTCTCCTGCTAGTTTTACCAGTGAATTCCGTTTTTACAATACACGTGGTTTTTAGGGATTCGCCGGTTGGCGGTAATGCAATGCAGTTCTAAGCTGTCTTCCTAACACAAATTTCAGATATAAGTGGAGTACATTAATGTTGGTAATGTTTTGTTGTGGTTTGAGTACGATTATTGTACTCCAAATTTTTCCCCATTTATTTATATGTCCCGGCCCACTTTTTGAACCATAGCAGAGATTGTCGATTCTTCTCCCTGTTAACTGGTTACTCATATCCAGAAAATAAATTCTGATCGGTGCCAGGTGAACCAGAAACTTATTTTGTGTAAATTCTGGGAACAGGGGATCAAACTCCATACTTGTATCGTGCAGTAAACAGCACTAGGGGAAGCTGGACACCGCATTAGGCCCCTCGTGCTCGAAATAACCGTGTGTCCAAACGAGGGCTTTATTGGCTGCCGACACCCCACGGGGTCTCACTTATTATCTTATCGAGTGTGGGCGGGTCGGAGTGAAAGGGGGTGGATGATGGGAAGGGGGCGGTTGAAGGGTGGGTAGGCAATTTCCCGCCGGTGGTTCATCAAGCTACGTGTGCCGGGCGCGNACTCCATTCTCATCACATACTGTGCGCGTTCCTAGACCCCTCCCACATGGGGTGACAACCGGGTGGGCTCGGGGGCCCAGCCCTGATGGCATCTAATCTGCCGTCCGCCCGCGGCAGTGTGGTGGCTAGAGCACCATGTCGCCACCACGGAGGTCGCTCTTCCTTGCCCTTCTTAGGCGAAAGGTCTTAATCCGTTCAGTCCTCCTGCCCATGATTGAGGAAGTATTGCACGTGAAGGTTGGTCTTCGCTGTACACAAGGAGCCGGTGGTTGGTCTTTTGGGCGGCTTCCTTATGGGAAATCTGAGTTGTTAAAGTTTCTACACCTCTCATTTGTGAATGGTTAATGCGGACTCCAACGAACATGCAGTAAGTTTTCCACTGGTTGAGAAGCACGTTCCACTAGTACAGACACACAAAAAAATACCTAACGATTTCAACAATGGAGCTTGTGAATTCGGGATGTATGGTCATGCATGGCA
>NQII01002536.1:125241-167473 GCA_002778355.1 Clitarchus hookeri | reverse complement strand
GGCAGTGTAGGGGAGAGCTCTCCCGAGCACTCGCAGCTGGAGGGAGGGAAACCATGTGACACTACTGGCGCTATACACGCTAAACTAATAACGTCGCTGTCTAGTCCCCCGTAATACCGCGCTGTTAAATACCGCAGACGGGACTTTCGTTTTTCGACAGGTAATATGCATACGTGGAGCCGCCCTCGCATAACCTTTCTCGGCGGCTGTTACTGCCGAACTGAACAACCCCACCCCTTCGTGCAGCGGCAATGGACTACCCCGACTCGCCCGATGCGTTTTAAACTCCTGCGCACTGTTTTCTCATTTGTATTTCACATTACCCCCCGCGTCGCCGACTGTCGTCGCGGGCGACGAGCGACGACGGCAGTCGCGTGCGCGGGACGGAGTAATGAGAAGTAAATACGAGGCGCCCCCTTTCTCTTCCGAACAGGCGCGCACAATGAGAGCGACTTGCACACTGAGGAGGGGAGTCGTGTGGGCGGGGTGCCCACTTGCCGCCTTTATTGACTCGAGTAGTCGAAGGTTGGGCCGCCTGTCGGTCAGGGTTCTCCACGTGGCTCGAAGAGAATCGAATTTTTCGACCTCTTGCCATTTTGTTGCTTCTTTCCGGTGCGCTGTTATTCTCGTGAAACAGATTTCGAAACTCTGGTATCTGCGGGTAATATCATTCCACTTGCCTAAAATCAAAACTGCTGCCATGTAGATGTAAAGTTTTGTACATAGATGCATGTTACAAGTTTGGGCATATCAAATCCCTTCATAGTATTTATAGTAGGGTGCTAAATATAATTCTTAGTTTGGTTTCACTGACAAGCATCCTACGTACAGCAATGTTTTGTTTAGCACAATTAAGAATTCGTTTTAGTCTCCAATAACCACAGGTGTTCAATTGTTGGCAATCCTCACTGTTCATCTGAAAGCACCCCGAGCACTTCTACATAGCAGTGATGCATCCACATTCTGATTTTCTTGTTTCCAAATAAATTTGGCCGACTTTCTGCTCACACATTCATACACATTCCCCCCCCCCTCCCCCACACACACACACTCACACACACACACTGTGTGTATGTACTTTGGCAGAATTCGTTTACCATTGCAACCCGTAAATCAACACAGTGTTGAACTCATCCGACTGTATTTTGANGTAAATCAACACAGTGTTGAACTCATCCGACTGTATTTTGAAATAACTCGTTGCAGCTAGAAGGTATTGCGTAAGAGATAGGGCTTTTAAATAACTGTTGGTGGTATACTTTTTGCAGTGTCAAGCACGCCTGTGGTAATTAACCTTGGATTTTCTGGAACTAGACGAGACAAGCTGGGTTCGCTGTCAATCTTAACCTGTGAGCAACGTTTGAAGAGATGGTACCCAAAACCCTCATGATGTTGGTAGACATCCATAAACACTGTTTCACTGACATCGATGAACTACTCGCAGCAGACCCTGACATATTGGTGAGAATCGTCAGATCATCACATGCGACGAGATGTGGATTTTCAACAATGTTCCAGAAATGAAGACACCCGTGTCACTAAGAATGAAAAAAGCAAGATTGAGCGAGTCGAAAGTGAAAGCAATGTTGATCGTTTCTTTGATATGAATAGCATGGCGGTGCTTCAATAGGTGTCACTGGGTATGCAGTATTACCTTCAGCTTTCGGCCAAGCTGAGAGAATGAGTGAAGAAGAAGAAGAGACCCGATATTATAGAACAGTGTGTTACCTCAGAGCAATGCATGAGCTCACTTTGCTTTCTTTGTCTTTAAAGGAGTACTGGTCGAAAAATAAATCCTTCTGTTGGGCCATCCACTTTACTCGTCAGATTTAGCACCTTGTCACTTTAACATGTTTCTTGTGGTAAAAAAAAAATCCTCACTGAAGGGAACCCATTTTGACGCAGTGGACGATAGGAGAAAAAGGTGGCACTGCTGAAGGAGTAAGGCGTGATATCCTGCGGCACTGTTTATAAGAACCCAATCATGGCCTTCCCTGTGGTAAAAAGTTGTCAATGAGTAGATTACATCTGCTTGAGTATATAAATTATTGTAAAGACTAACCTACCGATCTTATAACATGTTAATTGTTTCTGTCTCTTTCGGTGTATAGATATATAAGAGGATTATGTTGAAGGGGATAACTGTTACACTGTAAAATTGTACTAATTGACCACACCTATGCCACCAATCTCGTTATTTAATAGCTATCCCCCTTTATGACACCAGGTGCTATCCCGATATCTCGATCACTTACTCAGCTCTCAAGACCTCGATGTTTAGAGCCGCCCAAATATCTTCACTCACTCACTCGATCACTTACTCTGATTACAAAAGGTACGTCTTGAAATTTTGAGCTGCTGCTGTCTCAACTTGTGTAAATCCCAGAGCATCATTAGTATTATCGCTATCATGCCAGGGTCTGGGACTATTCCTTGTTTGTGGTGCAATGCCTTTGATAAATCACAGTGCATCTGGCATTGAAAGATGCGACATTGCAGGACACTAACAGGAAGACAGTATCGTGCTGGTAGTTGGAAAATTTAGTGGGAGGGACGAGCTGCTACCTACAAAAGAACAAACTGCAAGCATAGTTTCGCAGCTGTGCAGAAAATTTCCATTAGTGGCATTAATTATGCCTAGATATAGAGAGGTATCAGCCTACTAGGGATGCATCCTCCATGTGGACCTCGATGTTGTGGCCAAGTGCCGTAACATGGAACTCCTGGCCCCCTTGCAGCATCCCAAAGGATGCCTCGTACACCCCAACCAATACCACAACCGCTCCTATGCCTACCCTGTTGTATTCAGTGACACGGCTCATGCTCTGGCAGTAAGCCTCCATTTCATACACTACAGAAGTCAACTTCTTGCCCAGCGACCACTGCCTGTTATCAGTCATATGCACTACCAATATGCAGGAGTTTCACCATGACCACTAGATCCTTCTATGGGCTATTCATTGTAAAGTGAGCACTTTTGAGGCCCTAGTTACTTTTTCCTGCCAGCTAGTTTTTATCCTTTAACCACCTTTTTGAATAAATATTGCCATGTAAGTAATAAACACAGAGTATATATTCCACCGCACTCGGAAGTTGACGTATAAGACTAAAATAGAATATATTTATTGGATAATATTCCAAATGAGAAATATTTAAGAAGTGCTCACTTTACCGTGAAAAGCCTATACAAATGCTATAACAAAATACCTAACTACCCATTGACAAATACGACTGTTCCAGCTCAGCGAATGCAGTGACCCACTTGTTAACCATATAAAGTAACATGATTACAACACAAATGAAACTAACATGGTGATGTGTACGTAATAAGCCAGTGGCATTGTACTAATTTGTGTGCTGGTCAATATCATGGTTAGTGTCATCTTATATGCTATAATCATGAAAAGTTGTAAATAATAAATCCTAAAAGTTTGTGTGCGTGCAAGGTTTACAGAAGAAGACTTGTATCCTTATATAAATAAATAATTATTAAGCATGTTGTTGTCCCTCTAAATGGGGAAAAAAGCATTTTGTTGAAAATATCTGAAACTATTAAAGATTAAATAAAAATTCGCTCAGATTATCAGCAAACGAAGTTGATCTACCTGATTGTAATTTTTAGTATGGTATTATTTTATGATACACAATCACAACTATAACATATGTAACCATGAATAAATAAAACGACACTGAGGTGCACAATGCACATGCCGCTCAATTTTAATCTACCTCCTAGGTACCATATTGTCGTCCTTATTTGTCGGAACTCTTCTTGCAAATAGAGGGGGTTAGAGTATTATGACAAGGCGACCATCTTTCTTGTATATTTGGACAGGGTGATTAATAATACATCTTGTAATTTTAGCCAATACCCTGGTCTACAACATTTATGGCAATGTGAGAGTGGCAACCCCTATTTTATTTCTGGCTAGGGGTGTTATTTAGAATAACATTGTGCGAATTTGTTTTCTTTCATTTATAATAGTTTACTGCATTTTTTATTAAATGCTTGTTATGTTCCTATTCTGGAGGGCAAATGACATCCGTAATAATTATTTTAGGCCACAAGTAGCACATGTATTTTAACCCTAATATTTTATGTGGATTCACCTACCACCCATTGTTACACGCGAGAACATGCAGCATAGTATAAGAGAAGTTACTTGCCATTTGTATGGCTAGGAACTCTTGGGGATTTTGACGTATCTTGACTTGGTATTATGAATGTTGAAACTCCAGTAGACTTGTTAATAGAAAAAAAAAACCTTATTAGAATCAAATTGCATTCCTATACGAGTTAAATGAAGCAGAATATTGCCGTTGATTAACCTTTTGATAAATCATTCCTGTTACTTCTGAACTTATATTTTGTTGTAATTTGCAAAAAAAAAAAATATTTTGTATGCTTGGGAGTTATGAAGTAAGTACACATAAGTTTAGGTCTTCCATGACTGTGCTACTCATGCTTATCAGAATATTTCCTCTTTGCTGCTGCTATCCTGCGATCAACCCTGAATAAATTTAGTATATTANCTACTCATGCTTATCAGAATATTTCCTCTTTGCTGCTGCTATCCTGCGATCAACCCTGAATAAATTTAGTATATTATGGTGTTGCTGCAGTGCTGGGAAAATGCATGTGTCTATTGTTTACAGTAGCCAGATCATGTGGTTAGATTACCAGAATGGATCCTCTACCAAGAAGTTCACGGATTTCCTAAACACCAGCTGTAAGAATGGGGGAAGGGGCTTCTACCATGCATTTTTCCATCTCTCTTCCAAGTGAATGATGCAGTTCCTTTCAGTGTACCTCCATATATATCACCAATTAATTTAGAACTATAATCAACTTCTGTACATGAAAGGAAATATTGTGTGTTCGCAGGTGGCTATGGTCAGCAACAGTATGGTGGACAGAGGCACTCTTGGCATGGCAGTGGCTATGGCTCCAACCAGACTAGTGGCGATGGCTTCAACTCCAATCGTAATAGTGGTGGAGGCAATGACTTCAACAGGAGTAGTGGTGGAGGCAATGATTTCAACAGGAGTGGTGGTGGAGGCTATGACTCTAGCCGGAATAGTGCTGGTAGATACGACTCTAATCGAAATAACTCCAGTGGAAGATTCGACTCTGATCGGAATAGCAGCGGTGGAAGATTTGACTCCAACAGGAGTAGTATTGGTAGCTACAGTTCCGACAGAGGTAGAGGTGGTGGCGGCTTCGACTCCAACAGGAGCAGCGGTGGATCTTATGTCTCTGGCAGAAATAGCACAGGAGGCTATGACGCTAAGCGGGCTAGTGGTGCTAGCACTTACGAACCCAACAGGAGTGGCGGTGCTAACTCCAACGACTCCAACAGATATACTGCCAGAACGTAAGTAACTATTACCTTACCAGCATCTCACCTAGTATATCTGTGTTGTGACGTGACAAAAGTAAGTCTGCTGCTGTTGGGGTGGTTCATGTCTTGTCCACCAAATCAGACCAGTCCCAAATTCGCATACACAAACCGGTTCTCCTGATTGCATAAATTAACTGTCGTACGCAAAATATCTCACTCTGGTATTATAGTCCTGTAAGTTGTGTAGTCAGTTATTTTGCCGTACACAGTTTTATGCATTTTGAAATACAGTTTACTGTGCTTTTTTCTATAACATGATAAATGTTCGACTGTATTGAAGAAAATAATTCTACTGTGGTACTTGCAGGTTTGTAGATAATGTGGAATAATGATAAAAGCTACGAATAGTGGAGAAAATGTACACAACAGACGGAGGACATTCATTCACAAAGGTTATTGTACATATTTTCTTGTTGAATATTTTAGTGTAATTAGGGTTGTCATACGCCCCTGACAACCGGAATTGTCCCGAAACCAAGGACAGAAAAATAGTCCCGGACCAGTTCATTAAAAATTCCTGTACAGATCCCGAATTTTTTTACATTTACTCGTTAAATATTATGATACAATATTATTACAGTTCATTCAAACTCCCACAATCAAGCAACAACTTTCTAAGACTAATGTTATCAAACTGCCACTTTCCTGCTATTCTGGATTAGAAACTCTCTTGTACAACAGATGTCAAAATAAACACCAATTCCAGATTCACTTAGAATACCACTTATCATTCTGGTTCATCTTTACTTCATTCAAATCTTGGTGTGCAGAGCCCATTGGAGCGTTCAGTTTTGTATTTCTTTTTATTGCCAAAGTCGTATAAAATTTTCATGCCTATAAGAATATATCAAAGACTGACGATAGTTTCAAAAGTGAAAACCGGATTTAAAGATGACTACACAAGAATTTTTGTCAATAAAAAGAGGACAAAATGACTTTGAAGCAGCATACTAACTATGCAATTAACTTTCTCATAAGTTAAGATGAAATATGTATGTTTTGTCAAAATAATTACTAGATATTGCTGTATTTTCAAAATATTGCATAAGTGATACAAAAAATTGTTATATTAAAATTGATAATTTAAAATCGGGCATGGCAAAAAGAGTGACATAAATTATCACATTGCTTCTGCAAAACATGTACATGCAGTGAGGTCTTCCTCGTCCAGTAAGTGACAAATTTTTTCACAATGAATAACTGTGAAGTAAGGGAAGTTGCGGCAGCAGAAGTGACATTTGCTTTTCAGACAGTAAAATATCACTATTCATACAATTCCGCTACGTGTATCAGCAAATTGTTTCCGAAAATGTTTGTAAATACTAAACTTTCAAAAGCATTTTCTAGTGCAAAAACCAAATCAGAGGCAGTAGAGAACAGTGTGATTTCACCTTGCATTCATTCTGATCTGATTAATGTTACTGTATTGGAGTTTGTATAGATTCTAGGAATCATAAATATCGTGAGATATTTCCAGTGATTGTGCAGTATTTTTTAAAGTAGGGGGCGTTCATTCTAAACTTTTAGCAGTGACAGAATTTAAATGGGAAAATTCTGACACTTAGCAACTTTTCATTTTTTTCTGACTGATAACAGAATGTTTTCGGAAAATCGGTTCATTTTATGAATACGAACACGAATACTAATTTTGAAGGTTTGGTAAGTAAAGGGGGAGAATAATATTTTTTACAAATTAAAATGTAAGTTAGGTGGATCAGTTGCAGGGGTTTGGTGTGTTGCTCATATTTTGCATAACTTAATACAAGATGGTATTGAAAGTCTTTCAATGTATGTTAAATGTTGTATAATGGTGTGCAATTATTTTTCCATATACACTGTTTGTGTTGCATACGAGGATCTTTTGAACCCTGTAAAAAGTAGGAGGTTAAATATGTTCCCAGCAATTGAGAAGTTCTTGCAGATGCTTGAACCAATTAAATCATACTTTTGTCTCTTCAAAAATGTGCAGTTCACCTGAACATAATTTTTCTCTAATGAAGTTGAGGAGGCCAATTTCTGGTTCTTATGTGCTCAGATGCTCAGATGAGTCGTTCCAAAACTCTATAAGTAAGGTTAGAAAAAATATGTTTCAGTGAATGTTGTTATTTTGTGCGCGTGAATGTAGAGACTTTGTTAGCAGACCTATCAAAATCAAGATTTGTCAAATTGCAAGATGAATGTACACTTAAGAGCCAAAAAAACTGGTACACCTGCATAATATCGTCTAGGGCCCCCCGAGCACGCAGAAATGCCGCAAGACGACTTGGCGTGGACTCGACTAATGTCTGAAGGTATGCAGGAGGCAATTCACACCATTAATCCTGCAGGGCAGTCCACAAATCCANACTCGACTAATGTCTGAAGGTATGCAGGAGGCAATTCACACCATTAATCCTGCAGGGCAGTCCACAAATCCAATCTTCGCCAATTTTAGAAAGGGTTGCACGTCTGTCACGTTTAATGATTCTCGTCAGTCGTCGTTTGTCCCGTTCTTTCACGATCTTTTTCCGGCCGCAGCGATGTCGAAGATGTGATGTTTTACCGGATTCCCGATATTCACGGTACACTCGTGAAATGGTCGTACGCGAAAATCAAAATGTTATCGCTACCTCGGAGATGCTATGCCCCATCTCTCGTGCGCCGACTATAACACCACGTTCAAACTCACTTAAATCTTGATTACCTGCCATTGTAGCAGCAGTAACCGATCTAGCTGCCGACCTCATCGCGTTACTCTGATTGGTTCCATACCTCTGTTGTTTGCATACACACGTCTAAACCAATTTTTTGGCTCTTCGGTGTATATAATTTTATGAATATGCTATGTACTTTATGAACTGGAGTGTGTCGCTTTCTGAGCTGAAACATTTTGATTTAGTCCCTCTACAGAAATCAATTTAATTTGACTAAGTAGAATTTACTAGTAAGTGGTTACTTAAAAATAGCAAATGTGAGCTCAAGTGAAAGCAGTTTGTTTAAGCAAATTGTCAAAACTAAAGTTATTTTTTAATTAGAAACAAACAGATGCTATTGTGATGTATTATTGGCAACTTCTTTCAAATAATTTTCTTCAGAAGAATATTATTCGCAACTTCTGATGACAGCACAGTTTTACCTCTCAATTCCAAGCCATAATGCCATTGTAGAAAGTGTGTTTTTGCTGATGAATGCCCAGTGGACTGATAAGATGAATAGATTAACTCTGCTATCCATTAGGGTCATTTTTGACATTCAGTATAACATGGCACATGTATCGTGCACTAAATTTTACAAACTTATGTGCAGTGGAAACAAAATCTAAGTACCTTAACAAAATACATACAGTCTTTTAAAAATTATGATATGATTGCAATAAGAATAAGAAACCTTAATTATTGTAAATACATTTACCACAATAGTGACAATACATATCACTACTGCTAATTGATGTATTTAGCATGAAAGAGTTCCAGGTCATTGTTATTACATTGTTTTTTTTAATGTAGCTCTTTTCAGAGATCTTAGTCAACGTTTAATGGGTAAGTTTTTTTACCATGACAAAAAAAGTTGTCTCAAACTGTATTCTCTGGAGGCTTGTAAATATTTTGGTAGTGTTTTGCCAAATATTGGAGAGGGGCCATAACGTTGTTTGTCAGGGTGGTGGCAGAAGGCTAGAATACCACCTCAGACATTCCAAGTTGTAAAAAGCGATTAATAGGTGTATATTGGGATCTAAAATTTGTTGCGACCGTGATATACCTTTTTGAAGTCTTTATCTGTGTGGTGGCAGGTTTTGATACCACCACAGTCAACTAGTGCGGCTACTGAGGTGTTTTTGAACTGCTTATATCTGTATTCCTCGTTTCTAAATAGCAGGCAGTGGTCGACGAATTCCACTAAGGGGTGGGTATCAAAACGTCTTCCAAAAGCACATCGGTGGTAGTTCCGTCGACAGCCATGGAGGAATACAACACATCGAAATTACAAGCGATTCAGATTGCTTTTCGTAAATTATTCTGGTTTTATAAAGTTACTTACACCACGTTTCCTATGCATGGGAAATTTAGAACGATACATCCCAGAACGTATCGCACCCAATAATGGGAAAAGTAATGATGACGCAGCTGGTTGTCCTAACAGCTGTGATAAGGTAAAGGTAAGTTACTCATTTTTGATCGAGATATCGAATGTTGCCCAGTCGTCTGGACTACTGGCCATGAAATTGTTCTCTGGGGCGATTAAAATGTTCACCATGACGAAACTCCACTTGTCCCCTCATCTCCAGTAAGGGTGTAATTTGGCCATGTGGTACTTAAACTGAAGTTTCTGCGAATTGTTTAAAGCCGCATAATGTTTTTTACAACTCAAACTCCGACAGTAGATACACAGTGTTGCCCTGACTTTAAAAATTTTCTTCAAGGGATTCATTGCTGGCAAAGACTCGCCTGAGGGCACCCCAGAAACAAGATAACACTTTATGGTAGTGGACTGCTTCAGCCTATTACGTTGCTGTGGCTAAGACATCTGCCAAATAAAATATTTAACTGTAAAACACCTAGTCAGCTTATCATGGAGGCTACCAGGCGAGATGGTAATCGACGATAAGGCTGATAGTACTGGTGAAGTTCTGGAACATTTAAATCAATGCTGAACAGACATCGAGGGAAGATAAATAAAATAGTGTCTGCACACTTCCTTTATGCAACTTCATGTCCTCCTATAGTGAAACTACTGAGGATAATGTACTTCTCTTGAGGAACTGAAACAGCTGATTACTTCCCTCACTCCTTCAGTCATCTGCCTTCAAGAAAAGCACTGCTCTTAGGGTGCATGTAATGTGTCGGTGGCTAATGTATTCGATAGTGTCTGCATGCAGTGTGGAATTCAGTTTATCATAAAGCTGTCGTCCTTCACACCACTCTGCAAGCAGTGACAGGTCATCACTCTGGAGTTTTTACAACTGGATGTACCGCCTATGTGTCCCCAAACTCAGTAAAGCAGACTCACAGACATGGAGGAACTTCTCTCACAATCTCAGCTCCATTCTTGTCAGCAATCTCAAAGCTCAGTAAGCTGAGGGGGCTCATGGAAGATGCGATTTTGAGATGTTTCTTACTGTTGCTAACTATATGCTAAACACTGGTGCTCTTGCACAATTTATCTTACACACTGGCACTTGATTTTCGTTGTTTTTTTTTTTCGTTAATGTGCCTCATGCTGCTGCTTGCTTACCATCAAGATGGATGATAAAGCTGACTGGTCATGATGCAAGGAATAACTCCACTCACGAGTTACCTATTTATGTAAAATGTGGCAATGGAGTAATTTAATGCGTTGGTTGTGTAAGATACTTAACGTGCTTCCGATATGTCAATCAACGTAAAGAAGAGAGACTGCAGACGATGCCTGTTGAGTGCCTTAAAGACATCACGCACGTTAGAAACAAAATTTCAAAGCGCCCCCGCCTTAGCTAAAAACTGCTTTTTCAGAGGGCTGTGTCTCAAAATGTGTGGCTTGTAAACATACGAAAATACTCTATGGTTTTGCATTAAACCTTTTACCAAAAACGTGATGGGGTCACCGCTCTAAGTCCCATAGGTGCACGCAGCACGACTAAAACACTGCGCGCGAGTACCTTGCACATAGTGACGATGGCACACTTGATGCACACGGCAGTGCCACCCTTATAGCTCCCGAACTTCTTTGCCCCAAACTTCGAAAACATCTCCAGGTAGGCGATCCTCTTAAGTACAAGCCAATAGAATGAAGATAAAATAATGCTGGAAGATGGTAAGGTCGCCCTTGGATGGGAGTACGCATGTTTCTAATGCGTTGGGCGTAGAAACGATAACGCTATAAGTCTCCCGTACCGCGCTCCCCGAGGCCTAGCCGCGAACATGCAGAATAGCCGAAGGTATACTCTATTCGCAGTTTCTTCACACTTTTTGAATCAAACCTTTGAAAAATCATCCCGTGAATGACGTGCTTGTTTTTTCCCGAAATAGTCGTGTATCACAAGCGTTTCATACTTCTTTTAACATAAAAATACCTTATTTTTGGTTAAATTAATTGTATTTATGTTTTGTCGATAATTTGTAACATACCATTTATAACTAACATGAATAAAAAAAGTGAGAAAATAGACATGCAAAATATTATTACACCGAGTGCGCACGAATTCATTGCGTTGTGCCTCTGGCGTAATTATCTTGACTCTACAAAGCTTTTGATTGCACTAGGCGGAGGAATATCATGGAAGTAGATCTTAATCAGGGCTTCAGAAAAGTGTGAAGTAACCGTGAATGGACTATATGAAAACTGCCAAGGAAATTGGCATCCCGGCTCTAATGGCCGAAGAGTGTAGGGCAAGGAGAAAATGCCCTTCATTAATCGCCGGAAGGAAGAAATGTCCCTATTAGGGTGCGAAAATTTGTGAACTAAATAATAGAACAATAACTACTAAAATTGGAGTGTTAATAACATATAAACCGAGCGAGATGGCGCAGTGATAAACCACTTGGATTCTCATTCTGGAGGACCTGGGTTCGATTCCAGGTTCAGCCTTTTTGATTTCGGTTTCCCATGGTGTCCCGAAGTCACTCCAGACGAATGCTGGAATGCTTCCTTACTACAGGTCATGGCCGTTTTCTTCCACGTTACTGTTTCTCTGAGCAGACCTCTCTGTCGACGAGACGTTAAGCCCTACCACCACCACAATAATAACACAACTGCATAGTGATACTCATTGCATTGTACGTCTGTTATCTGTAATGTTTCGGCCTACAGGACTTGTAAAAGTGAACTTATAATACAAGAATTCGCGTAGAATCTGGAAGAGTTCAAACGAAGTATGGTATGCGTTGGAGTACATATTGAAGTGTATCGGAGGACGTGCTCCATTTGGCGCTTTTTGTTAACAAAATGGTCACGTGGCCCGTTTTGTCTACAAAATCTATGACGTATTTTTGTAATTTGCGTTTTGTCAACTACGAAGCTGATAAATTACCAAATCGCCGCCATATTAGTTTTGCCTGTTTGAAATATTTAAATACACATATAAGCCAGGTTATTGGAATAAGCAAATCTGTACTGTACTCACAATAATTATTTGACAAAGCAAGTTGCTGAAATATTAATTAAATATGTATATTGTCATGACACAATTTTTTGTAAAACAATTACACGTCGTATTTGTTTCATATTCTTTATTTTAAATCTAAAACGTTCCTCTTAACGACTTTCGGGAATAATTACTATTTATTTTAATACTTCGTGGATGGAATAATGATAATACGAGAATAATTGTAGCATGGCACGCTAGGCAGTTGAACGTCGTGGTATTCCGACTCAAGCTTACACAATGCTAAATACAAATTACGAAACTCGAAACGAATTGGAACACGGCCTGAACATATAAACACGAAGGTTTATGCGGTGATCAGGTGGAGGCTGGGAGAGGCGAAACTTTAATGTTTTGGTCTCTTTTTTTGCGAACGTCACCATGGCTGCGTCGTGCCCGGGGCCACGCGAGGGTTGGAACGTTATTTGGAGGGCGATGGCGCTGCCGCCAGCCGCCCCTGCCCCTGCTGGGGACAGCCCGTGCGCGCGAGTGGATCGCCGGATCGCTGGATTGGTCATTTGTTTCTGCGTGATTGACACCCCCTGGCAGCCAGCCTGTTTCCCTCGCCCCCTCTCTACACGCAGTCGCCACTGCTTCGTCGCCATTGTGCTGGCAACTCGATCTGGCGTCACGTCACTCGCACGAGCTAGAGGTGCCTTGAAGCCATCCCTGTCCCTCCGCTCCATCCTTCCTTTATACCAACCGAAACTTAGCATTTTTTGTCAGTTTATTTGTCTAACGTTTACCTAGATAAAATAACATTGTCTCGACATGTCGTATAATTAAGTATAGGCTATTCACGGTAAAGTGAGCACTTTTGAAAGCCCTCTGGTTTGGAATAATAGTCAATAAATATTTTTTTACTTTAGCCTTAGACGTCGACTTTCTGGTGGAGTGGAATCTACACACTCAGTTTATTACTTGCATGGCAATATTTATTTTAAAATGTGGTTGAAGGTAAAAAGTAACTAGGGCATCAAAAGTGCTCACTTTGCCGTGAACAGCTTATACAAAAGTGGACGATACAACTTGTTCACAGAGCAGCTTGTACAATAACCTCGCATTTTGTTATGGTTTGTTATAATTATCTTTACGAACCTTACATTTCGTATACTAGATCGGGAGTTAATCACAGCACGCAAGATGCAAAGGATATAATGGTTATATTTAGAGTTATAGCTGATTTTACTGTAACGCACGGAAGGATATTAAGTTTTAGTGCCACATCTTTATTTAGTTCTAATGTTCATATCTACTCGCTCACCCTCTGTTCAGTCGTCGTCGTAGGCTGGTCGTCATCACGGAAACGGCGATCGTGCACGATGGCACTGCGTCCAGGGCAGCATCTTCTCGTCTCGGTGGCTGGCTGCAGACAGACGGCTTTTCCGGGTGCGATATGCTTATATTAACGACTCTGCGTTATAAACTGGCCCTGGTTTACCTTCCGCCTCGTGGCGAAACTGCTGAGAGCTTGTTTTGCTCCCGTAGGCCCGTGTCGGTGCGTCCTCTGGGCTAGCGTCGTATTGACATTCTTTCGCCGCGGGTGTTCTCAAATTGCCCTGGATACAGCGGCGTCCNTATTTAGTTCTAATGTTCATATCTACTCGCTCACCCTCTGTTCAGTCGTCGTCGTAGGCTGGTCGTCATCACGGAAACGGCGGTCGTGCACGATGGCACTGCGTCCAGGGCAGCATCTTCTCGTCTCGGTGGCTGGCTGCAGACAGACGACTTTTCCGGGTGCGATATGCTTATATTAATGAATCTGCGTTATAAACTTGCGCTGGTTTACCTTCCGCCTCGTGGCGAAACTGCTGAGAGCTTGTTTTGCTTCCGTAGTCCCGTGTTGGTGCGTCCTCTGGGCTAGCGTCGTATTGACATTCTTTCGCCGCGGGTGTTCTCAAATTGTCCTGGATACAGTGGCGTCTACCTACGGTGCGTTCAGCAAGTATGTTGGTTTAAAGGCAGGTTCACGCTAGTGCTTATCATAACGATTTGCATTTTATTCTCAGACTCCCAAGGCCTCTTACAGTACTACTACTCGACGAACACGAGTGAAATGCAAGCTCTTTCCTTTCTTGCCGACGTAGCAGGTTCAAGGTCATGCAGACAGCTCGGGTTGAAACACGTACAAGCGAGTCGCCTGAAAACTGAAACGTTTTCTTCTAACTACCTTGTAAGCAATAATAACACGGAACTGCGAAACCACAGAGGACAACAGATTATCGATACGAAAAAATTAACATTGCCATGGACAATGGACATTCTCGTTTTATTTATGCGTTATCCAAGTGAAATTGTGGAATTATTAATAAAGTAAAAGTGTTACTACTATTATGCAAATTTGTGCTTTTCTATACATATTATAAAAATCAACGTCTCTCTGTCTGTCTCTCTGTCTGTCTGTCTGTCTGTCTGTGCGCTTATCACTCGAGAACCACGCATCTGATTTACGTGTTTTTTTTTAAATTCATTACTATGTTCTCTGGCCAGGTTTTAGTATATATTTTGTTACGTAAATTAACGTAAGGAATAAGCAGTGACGATAATAGTGAATCAAGTCGGAAAAAAGTTTGCCGCCAGCGCGCTCTCTTGCGATACGCTGTCTAAACCGTTAAAGATGGAACAATATCATGCAGTAAAGAATTGTGTAGAATAAAAATACCTAAAAAAAATCAGCATATGACTTCATGCAAAATATTAAAATGTAAAAAATAAAAGTATGTTTAAATGTAAAATATTTGTCTAATGATTATTTATGTCATAATTAACACTAAGTAAAATTCAACTTTATTTTAAAAAAAACCTAAACAATAATTCTGTGGTCTACGCGAGCGGAGCCGCGGGTGCAGTAGGTGTATAAAATAAGAAATAGTGACTTCAGTAGCCTTTTATTTAAATATTGCTGTTGCAATACCTCTAGTGTTAGAACTATTTTTATTAAGGGCACTGCCTGCCGGCTGGCAGCTGCGAAATTTAAATAGGTAATAGCATGTTAAAGGAAATTTCGCCTCAATGCGTCAATTTTGAAGATAGGCGTTTCAAACAGAATGTATTCTTCGCGAATTTTTTAGGAGAAGTTCTCTACAGTGGATATGTTTCCATAACTTGTGCAGGCTGTTTTCAAGGAGTTTTTAAAATTGTTGTTTTATAAAAAAAGTTGATAGGCCTATTGTCTATCTACATTGAAAATATACACCTGTGGGAATCTTCTAAAATTCTTGAAGAATACATTTCGTTTGAAACGCCGGTCTTTAAAATTAACGCACGGGGGCGAAATTTCCTTAACATGGGATTTCCTGTTAAAAAATTTTCGGCTACCAGCAGGTAGGCAGGGCCCTTAATGCGTTGCCAATTTAACTGAGGGTCTGCATGCCGTTGTGTACTGTTGTAGCAAATATGTACTTATAGACAGCGATTTATTTCAAAGGTTGGTTTTAAAGGTGCTCGCCTTACCGTGGACCGCCTTTAACAGAGGAATAAATAAAATAATGGCGTAGGATAAGGGAAACTGCGTTGTTTCAATTCTTCTTGGTATGTAGTAGGTTGGAACGTGCGTATTTTTGCGAAACAGACTACCCTGTTGAAGGTTCCGAACCTCCCGCCCGGTCGTCAGCCCGGCGACTCGACAGGTGTCACATCGAAAGGCGACCGACTACAGCGTTCTGTCGCTGGGTCTTTACGTAAGTTTATCACCCCCCACCCCCTCGAGCGTTCCTGTGACGGTCGGTTATACGTCCCGAGAATGCGAATTCAAGTCGAAACTACCAGACAGTACTAATTGTGAAGTGTGACCCGTTCGCGCTGGCCGCAAGGACCCCCGAGGTGTCCTCATCCAGCAGCAGCAGGAGATGCCCGCTCTCAATTTCGACACGTTCGTAATCTCTGGGTCTGATTACGTGCTGCTATAGGCTATTCACGGTGAAGTGAGCACTTTTCGAAGACATCGCATGTGGAATAATAGTCAATAAATATATCTTATTGTTGCCTTATAAGTTAACTTTCGAGTCCGGTGTGTTTATTACTTACATAGAGATATTTATTTTTAAAAGTGGTGGTTGGATAAAAAAATGGCTTATAGGAAAAAACATAACTAGGGTCTCGAACAGGATATAGTTCAGGTGAAAGTTCTTTCCTCCTCTTTACCGGCTCGCTCTTCGCCCGGCGAAATCGATTTGCGCCTAGCGTTCCTTTCCTTCTCTGGGCGCTTTGCCCTGTAGAGTCGGTTCGCGAGTGCGTGAATATGTATTTTTGAAAGCCCTGCTTTGTTTCTACTTTCTGCGAGTTTCTTATCTTTCCATCGAGTGAAAAAAAAAAAGGTATCATTGCTATGGGCTAAATGATTTTTAATATCGAAGACTAAAGATGTGGAGGCCGATTTTTTGTTTTCTGCGCATGCCCATACCATTCACTCGCCATCGCTCGTACAAACTGTCAAAATCACATGGTCAACAGTAATGAACGTGTTTACATTTTAATTTGCAACAGGCCAACTCTTATAAGAATGAATTAGCTCTCTATCCGCGGCTACATCCGTGTATACTACAGGAAGCAGTTACTAATTTCCTTTCCCTAACACTACGTTTGTGGTTGTGCCCTCAGGTGCTAGGCTTACCAGTTGCCAGGTGAGCTTACTCTGGAGCAGGCCACGTATAGCTGCCCGTGTGAGATGCGTGTTATGAAAACGTATTCCCCCGTGTACATCCTGTGAGGACTCTGGCTTCGATCACATCTCTTTCCAAGTCTTCACTTGAAGCCTCGTGTTGTCGAAGCGTTTTGGCCGTAACATCAGTGGAGCCTCATCCTTGATAAGAAACTTGTGTGATGATGGGCCAGTAAGGGAAATGCTGTTAACGAACTTCTCGGGGTAGTGGCCTGCATCGTCCATTTTTACAACCTTGTCCACAGATGTGTACCCCTTCGAACAACTTGAGCAACATTTTAATTATGTATTGTGTTATTAATGTTGCTCAATCCTCGCAATGTCTTCTTCTGTGGCAATTGTTTTAAAATATTTGTCGGTTCGCTTCAAAACTACACAATAAACATTGTATAAATTGACTTTTGTCTTCTGTGTATCTCTAATTGTAATAATACTTTAATATCTTTTTTAAAAAAATTTGCATTATTGTAGCGAATATAAGCTCAGGTTTGTTGAGAAACAAAATACAAAGGGCCTCACCATTTGTATATGGGATCTGGACAGTTCTCTAGATGATTGGCAATTTTATAGTTCTGACAGTTCTGTTTGCAAGAAACCATTTGAACGTTCAACACAAAGATGGTTGGCACCATTTCCTGTTCACTCTTAATCGAAAATAACGTAGAAATTATTATTCGCTGTATAAAATGTGTTTTAAACACGCATGTAGAAACCCTCGTGAGGAAAGTAACATAGCTTGATGTATTTCACTGACTGCACAGTCTACGAAAATAAGTTATTTAATTTTTGATCTTGCTCAGATTTTCTGTGAGACTTCCCCCCACCCCCTCCGCTCCACCGGCATCCGTCTCCTCTCCATAGAAAGGCAGATTTTATTTCCGTTCGTAATTTTTGTTTGATAAGTTGTTACAAAACAAGTTGGTATCAAGGATTCAGGCATGGAAACGCTGTAATGTAGGTAACGTATATCATCGAAAACAAAACATATTCGAACATTTTTCACCTTCTTTTGCATTTGAATTTAGAAGAAAGTTCGTGTTTATGTGGGCCTATTTATTTAGCCAACCTTTTACAGCAACGAGCATAGCGATATCTTGTCGGGTTACTGAGCTATTGAGGAGGCATCGAATACACATTTCACCCCATTTCGCCCCCTAATGGGTTGAATTTAAAAAAAAAAATCTATTCGCGTTAATGCGCTATGAAAAGAGTTCACGAAAATACATTTTACCCCTTTTCACGTTTTTTTTTCTCAATACATCCTGAAAATTTTAGCTAAAAGAACGACGTTATCTCGTCGGGTTAACGAGGTATTTAGGAGCGTTCGGAAACACATTTTACCATTTTCACTCTCTTGGGAGTCGAATTTCGAAAAATTCTTCCTTAAGGGGAAACCAGCCCTAAATTTCCATGCTCTTGCGTTTAGCGGTTTGGGCTGTGTGTTGAGCGAGCCAATTGGGCTGTGTGTTGAGCGAGCCAACCAGTCAGTCAGTTAGGACACTTAATTTTTTACATAAAGATTTCTTTGGTTATCTTGAAATATTTGTATTAGAGCTAGATTGGAAGTGTTGCAAACTTGTCGAAGCATATACTTAATAAACGTCGCTCTAACCTCAAATTCTCTCCACGGGTTTTTTTAATAGTTCTACTGTAAAAAGAAGCAGTACAGTTGGGACATGGAGAGTGATTACTGCGCAGCTGGTATGCTTACTCAACCTCATATTTTCACTACGAGAAGTATTAATATGTTGATGTTACATTTACCGTTAACAGTTCTTAACTGTAATGTGTATAAAACAAAGAAAAATAATTACTCTTACTGAGACGTTACGGCGTGGGATAACTCGTTATAGTTTGCTACCAGCAGTTAATGTTTACGTTTGCAGTTACGGGTTATTATTTTCTCAAAGGTTGATTTTAAGAGTGTTTACTTCAACTACCCGGAGCTAATAATGTTCGATTCTATTTCGTGACACTTTTCCGTACACCTGTGTCTTAAGCCCAGAAAGGTAAATTACTTTAGTACCATTTTATTATTAAACCTGAGTAAATTTTACGTAATTTTACACAGGACTGTCCCGTTAAAAACGTGAAGTTTAGCCAACCTAATAAACGTGTACCTGTTTCCCCCAAGGGTTAGGATAACCCCCATCTAGAGACGAGGCTCTCAGGTGGGACCGTAAGTGTCTGTCGTCCCTGAGGGCTTACGTGGAATAGGACCCCAAGGATGTGACCGAATTCTCTCCAAGTATGGGCTATTTACGGTTATTTTGAGCACTTTTTGAAAGAAATCGTTGGAATATATCACTGCTCCTACCTGCATATATTTTAACGGGTGCTCTGACTGGCAAGAGCCCAGAAAAGTTGGTAACGATGGAGGGAAAGTAGTTCGATGTCTTAATATTGAATAAAATGTGTTAAGTAAACATTTAATGAATACTAAAATTAGTTATTTTTCCCTCTGTTTTATTAATGTGCATATAAGAGTAAGAATTTGCGCATTTGTAGAATATTTACGTACTCATAATTTCACAGTTTCACTTGACCGACGCATGAATAAAGTGATCAGGTCCATGGCAACGTTAATTTTTTACGTATGGCGGAAGAATACATAATGTGAGTACAAGAAGATCTTAAGCAGGGCTTTCAAAAGTACTCAGTTTACTGTGAAAAGCCTATACAGGGTGATTCTAAAATCATGGGACAAACTTTGAGGGGTGGTAGAGCTCACTAAAACAAACAATTATTGTATAGGAATATACGGGTGGAAGTGACGCGTTGAGGCACAAACACAAACCTAACACATGACATGCAAAACATTGTTTATTTGCAACGTCGCCGCTAAATGCCTTTTTACAGCAATGTTTATAATAATTCTCAAAATTGCTACCACCTACAGTAATGCAAGCTTGGTAGCCTCGGTGGAATCATTGGCGAACAGATTCAAATACGCCGGGTATTTCACGCACGCGTGCAGCCGCTCAGGATAGTCGAGCGACGAGGTCTTCAATGGAATCAACTGGAGTCTCGTAAATGAGGGCTTTCAAGCGCCCCCATAGGAACAAATCGAGACGTGATAAAAAGGCATATAGCGGCGACGTTGTAAATAAACAATGTTTTGCATGTCATGTGTTATGTTTGTGTTAGCGCCTCAACGCGTCACTTCCGCCCGTATATTCTTATACAATAATTGTTTGTTTTAGTGGGCCTTACCACCCTTCAAAGTTTGTCCCATGATTTTAGAATCATCCTGAATGCACATGTCCGTACTTGACCTCGCCTATGACATCAACACGTAGTATGCTAGCGCTGTCCTAATTTACAGTATAGTACACTGAGGCTCTATACTTGACAAATATAAGAATTTCATTACTTGCCTATATATGGTGGTCGCCATACTTGTTTTTNACACTGAGGCTCTATACTTGACAAATATAAGAATTTCATTACTTGCCTATATATGGTGGTCGCCATACTTGTTTTTCTTGTCGACGTGACTGTTAAGATTTCATAAAGAACACGAATTTGAAAAGTTGATCACTAAGGCTATATATNTCTTGTCGACGTGACTGTTAAGATTTCATAAAGAACACGAATTTGAAAAGTTGATCACTAAGGCTATATATATTTGCATACGAAATTCCTTTCAGTTATAAGTAACAATTTTTGTACTTTCAGCGAATAACTTTCGGATGTACCTATGGGCACAATAATGCTTACTCTTATTTGATTTTCCGCTGGATTTAAAACAAAACTGCAAAAGTAGCTGCGTATACGAAAAGTGTTATTTTATATACGAAAAGTGTTATTTTATATACGAAAAGTGTTATTTTAATCCGAATTATCAGATGTTTCGAAAATTCTATAATTCTAGTTTTGTGTTGCATAATTTTAATTGCTCTGTCGTGTTCCATGACCTGACCCCATAACGTATGTATTTCTAATGCACAGAATGAATTGAAGGATTTCCAGTTGCTGTAAAATGTTGTTCCATATCATAGAAATATGAAAACAAATTAAATATTTAGCCAATTTTGTTAATCATTTTCCCACGACACCTGCTAGGCTTCTGCTGCAACGACCATAACCAACTAACTACTGTGGCCACAAAAGTGGTGGGACCTGTGTGTTCTGAAATTGAAACACGAGCAACAGTTAAGTAAAGACAGTAGTTAGGTGGGTTTGAATATTTGGGACGTGTGGTCTCTCAAAATGGACATACATTTGCATTTAAATTAACTATGAAACCATTTCTAAAAAGCTTACCAAAGATTCTGTAGTCCACCAGTGAAGCAGCTCGCAAGAACAGAAGCACTTGCCATGTGTATTGATGCCCAACTCACCAGACGTCAGTATAATATTATTCGAGAGCATGATTAACAGAGGTTTCCTGCTTATAGAAACATTCAGAAAGCTAAAAAATATTTTTTTCCTCTGACAAAACACATAATGCAATTGGAAACTGCGGCTGAAGTTTCCATTGGCACTTCTTGACCATGCTGCCTTCTGTCTTCTTGAGGCTCAGAAGAACATATGTCACAATGCAGTTCAGNTCCATTGGCACTTCTTGACCATGCTGCCTTCTGTCTTCTTGAGGCTCAGAAGAACATATGTCACAATGCAGTTCAGAACAGTTTAACACTGATTTGCAAGCGGGAATTCGACGCCACAATCATAATACAAGCAAACATTTTCAAGCGACTCCGGTAGTACGGACTCGAATGTCTGCCTTTCTTCCGTTGTGCCTATGCGTCTAATTGATAACAACCCAGATGGAGAAGGGCCAACAGTGTTTTGGCAAAATCAACGACCTTCGTCAACTTGGTACTGTAGGACCATCCAATTTCGGTTCCAACATGAAACAGCAGATTATTCAAATATGGAACAGGATCACATCAAACAGTAAATACAACAATTAAATCCTTTTATTGGTGAGTTAGACGGCAAACAAATTGAAGTTATTTACAGCATGCTTTTCACTATGATTGACAGCAGTGTGCAATTTCATTACTGAACTTCATCTGCTCAGAGGTGTTTCCTTTGTAATATCACCTCTAAAGACTTCAACAACCTGGAAAAAGTGCTGCGTATGGAGATAGTCGATTCTTCAAGACTCGGCTTCGGCTTATCCGTGTTTCATGCACGCATTAGGTTCTTCTGAGTGTTTACTCCATCTTTCATATAAACTTCCGCTTGAGAAATGGCAGTGTCCAAAATGAACATGCCCTCACTTTTCGGGAAACCCATAACTGGTGGTAATGTCAGAATTTTCTTTAGTTTACTTAATTCACATTCAGTGGTCCAATCAAATCTCCTTTTCGCCTCAGTCAGCTCATGTTGTGGCTTGGCGATAGTGGCGAACCCAGGTACAAATCGACGGTAATAGGCACATAATCCCAGAAAACTCTGCACGTCAGTTTTGTTAGTTTGTGTTGGCCAATTTCTTGTTGCCTTGTTGCTTTAATCTTATCGGGGTCTGTTTCGATTCCATTAGCCGACACTACATGCCCCAAGCAATTTATTTTCTTTTGGAACAGGTGGCACTTCCCGGAATACAGAATCTAGGCATGATAGGTGCTCTTCAAATGTCCTTCCTGTCACAACAATGTCATCTAGGTAAACCTGACAGATATCTAAATGCGGGACTTTTTCCATGTTCGAAGGTGGCAGGGGCATTACATAGCCCAAAAGGCATAACTTTGAACTTCCAGGTTTCTTTCCCTTGGACTCAAAATGCAGTCTTCGCTTGTTCTCCTTGGGCCACCTCGCACTGCCAGTACCCACTCTTCATGACCAAAGTAGAAAACCATTGTGGACCTGTTAGGCTGTTTAATGTTTCATATATCCTTGGAAGTGGATAAGAGTCTTTATTTGTCACCTTATTAAGCTGGCGATCATCTACACAAAACCTCAGCGAGCCATCTTTATTCTTAACTAGTACAATGGGTGACGACCAAGGACTAACTGATGGTTCTTTCACATCTAATTCCCTCATTTTCTTCCGAATTCCCTCAACTGCCTCATGCGAATCTAATTGCAGTCGTTTTGGTGGCTGATTTATGGGTCTGGAATTTCCTGTATCAATGTGGCAGGTCACATCAGACCTTCCAAGGTCATTTGGTCCACACGAGAAGGCATCGCTATTTCTCTGCAGTAATTCGGAGACAGCCTTCTCCTGTCGCCAGTTAATTTTTTCCTTTGTTCGTACTAGCAGTTCCTCCAGTACTTCTGGTGCGAGGGCTGCTATCCCCGATTTCGGCATTCCCCGAGGAATCGAGGATGCATGCCGCTCCGAGTCGTTCGTACTCCACCCTTCCTGTGGGTTGTGCAGAGCATTGGTGGAGTGGTCGGGTAACTGAAAATCCACAANGAGTCGTTCGTACTCCACCCTTCCTGTGGGTTGTGCAGAGCATTGGTGGAGTGGTCGGGTAACTGAAAATCCACAAGTGCCGTGGTAAATAATAAGTGGGAGCACAGGCTGATCTCTAGTATACCTATCACTAGAGGTTGGACTCGTGCTGGCAGTGGTTAACTCTGTATGCTGGAGGAGGTCTGGAGAGATTCCCCCTCTNGAGTCGTTCGTACTCCACCCTTCCTGTGGGTTGTGCAGAGCATTGGTGGAGTGGTCGGGTAACTGAAAATCCACAAATGCAGTGGTAAATAATAAGTGGGAGCACAGGCTGATCTCTAGTATACCTATCACTAGAGGTTGGACTCGTACTGGCAGTGGTTAACTCTGTATGCTGGAGGAGGTCTGGAGAGATTCCCCCTCTTAAAGAAAGACCAGGCAGTGAGCGGCAACCTGCTTCAGTTGTGTCCTGGAGAGACACCAGGGGTCCGAGTAGTACCCCGGCCAGACCAAATGCTTGGTTTCTGAGTACGATGGTCTCAGAACCTTGTGGAAGGGTGCTTTCGGCCGTACTTGTGTATCAAGTCGGGGCTTTGGATTTGGTTACCCCAGGGGACACCTGCGATGAGAGGGCGTGATCCGTCTTCCCCGCCGAGTGGGCGGCCGAAGCGCGGGATGGTTCATTGGCTAAGAGCGCTGCGTTAAAATATAAGAGTATGGCAGCCGAGAGGCTGCTGTATTTGCATCATGTAGTACTGCTGGTAAATTACAATATATTTGTTTTACTCTAGAATCTTCCAGAACATTTGGAAGTACCTGTGTGACCTGCTTGCAANTTACTCTAGAATCTTCCAGAACATTTGGAAGTACCTGTGTGACCTGCTTGCAAAAGCCTATCAGGGCCCCCCTCAAAGACGAATGGCATTATCGGACGAATTTATCATTCTAACTGGAAAACTGTCAGAATTAGAAGAGACCAAAGTCCTTGCTACAACGACTTTACCTGGCAAGACTCCAATCCTCTCTGCCGCCTCAATTAGACCCAAAGTGAGACAAACTTTCTTGACATNTATAAGAGTATGGCAGCCGAGAGGCTGCTGTATTTGCATCATGTAGTACTGCTGGTAAATTACAATATATTTGTTTCACTCTAGAATCTTCCAGAACATTTGGAAGTACCTGTGTGACCTGCTTGCAAAAGCCTATCAGGGCCCCCCTCAAAGACGAATGGCATTATCGGACGAATTTATCATTCTAACTGGAAAACTGTCAGAATTAGAAGAGACCAAAGTCCTTGCTACAGCGACTTTACCTGGCAAGACTCCAATCCTCTCTGCCGCCTCAATTAGACCCAAAGTGAGACAAACTTTCTTGACATNACGACTTTACCTGGCAAGACTCCAATCCTCTCTGCCGCCTCAATTAGACCCAAAGTGAGACAAACTTTCTTGACATCTGCCTGTATTAACGATTTCACTAGAAGCGGGCAGCACAGTGGGTGGGCGACATACTACTGGGCAGCTAATTGGGGAGGACAAATCATGCCATGTTGACACCACCAACTCTCTACTGCCTACCCTTAGCACACCAAGTCGAGTATCGATACAGCACCCAGCTTACATAGTACATCAAGTCCCAAAAGACATTCAGCCTCTATTTCTGCTACGTAAACATCGTGCTCTATGCTAAGGTAGCCATGCTTTAAGATCGCTTTTCTCCTACCGATAACTGGTGTGGTGTCACCTCTGTTACTGTAGTTAAATAGCATCGTTCTATACTGTCGTCGGGCGATCGCTGGGGGGAAGACCCGAGGATGTCTGGGCTTACTACGATTATGGTCGCCCCTGTGTCGATGACCATCTGGCAAGGAACATCATTCAAGCTTCCCTCCACCAGTATTGCATCCCAATCCTTTTTTATCGAGGGTACATGTAGGAACACTGGGGTCTTCTCTACAGCAGTCACCGGCCTTCGCCCCCTGAAGATCGGTGTTTACAGGTTTTCCGAATGTGCTGTATTCTCACCTGCTTCTCGCTGCCTCTTTTCTCGCTTCTGCTGCTGCTGCTGTTGCTTTTGTGGGCAGTAGGCTCTCAGGTGCACCGTCTGTCCACATGACCATCAGTCAGGCATTTTAGGTGGGGTGGTGGTGAAGCTCTGTAGCACAGGTCCTGGAAGCGATGTCTCTCATAAACGTCTGCATCTTCTTAAGAGTCTTTTTGGTGTCGTCGTCTTGGTTCGGCGTCACTGCCCGTACTGGACGTCGAGGTGCGGCCGCCTGTCGTGCTGACTCCACCTCCAGTGCTCGTGCCAGGGTGTCATGTTGCCAGGGTGCCATGTTGTGGACTGCAGCCAGGCGTACTGCTTGTCGTACCACTGTGCCGGCTATGGTATCGATGAAGAAGCCGACTGCAATGATGACTCGAGCCTCTTCGGAGCACCCTTCCAGAGATACTTGAGACAGCCGTACGAGGTCTTGCCATAGCTCCTGCAGTGGCTCCCCTGGTACCTGGGTGTGGCTTCGCAGCTGTGCATGGTGGGCATGTCGTAGGTACCAGTCCCCAAAACGTTGCTCTAAGGCCGATACCAGTGTGGGGTACTTCAGTTGATGTCACTCTGGCAGAGATTGTAGTATGCTCAGTGCGGGGCCTCTCAGTACAGCCGCAAAGTAATAATCCCGCTGTTCCGCTGATCAGCCATTCTGGGTGGCGACTATTTAAAACTGGTGTTGGTACTTCCGCCATGAAGTCTGACCATCGTAAGGGGNGATCAGCCATTCTGGGTGGCGACTATTTAAAACTGGTGTTGGTACTTCCGCCATGAAGTCTGACCATCGTAAGGGGTGGGCTTAGTTGAGACCTCCTTACCCACTCCTGGTCCTCTTGCTCTTCTCCGAGGTTGCTCTATTAGTTTCGTGTTGTACAGCTTTATCACTTTTCTCGGCTGTCGATGTGGGGGTACTGGAACTCCACTGCTGAAGAATTTCCTGCCACTCCTCCTTCAATNGATCAGCCATTCTGGGTGGCGACTATTTAAAACTGGTGTTGGTACTTCCGCCATGAAGTCTGACCATCGTAAGGGGGTGGGCTTAGTTGAGACCTCCTTACCCACTCCTGGTCATCTTGCTCTTCTCCGAGGTTACTCTATTAGTTTCGTGTTGTACAGCTTTTTCACTTTTCTCGGCTGTCGATGTGGGGGTACTGGAACTCCACTGCTGAAGAATTTCCTGCCACTCCTCCTTCAATACACTGATTTCCTGTTTCATTTCGTTCTCGACACTGTCTGTCCTTCATTTACACAGTCATCTCTAGTATTCACTAACTCGCTAATGCCCTCTATGTTCCTGTCTACGTTATTTATTGTCTTGTCTTCATTTTCATTTACAGAGTCTATTTTCCTGTCCNTTACACAGTCATCTCTAGTATTCACTAACTCGCTAATGCCCTCTATTTTCCTGTCTACGTTATTTATTGTCTTGTCTTCATTTTCATTTACAGAGTCAATTTTCCTGTCCACATTCTCATTTACACTATTTACAGTTTCATTTACAGAACTAATTAGTGTATTTGCAGTCTCATTTACTCTATTAACTTGGTTATTTACATCTTCTTTCAAGCTATTTACACTTGCGCTCACACCAACTATATGGCTACCTAGCCCCTCAATTAATGCTCGCAGTGCTTCTAGTTCAGCAGAAATTTTTTTAGTTAACATTCTCAGTGATGACTGTACTAAACAATCTTAGTTAATTACTAGCATATTGCTTAACTTTATTTACAATGAAATGCCTCCATCCCACTTCTGACACTAGTATTACATGGATGCTTAGGGACGTATCTATGTTCGTGAGGGAAGGAGGTCTTAATAAAAATAAAATAACTAAATTTGATTTCTAATTTATTTACGCAGCTATTATTTACAGCATTAAATTATCTGTCTCCACAAATTACTTTCTTTATTTAACAGTGAGCGCAATATTTAATGTCTATTTCAACTCTAATTCCTTCTTAATTGTCTCCATTTGGTTTCAGTAAATTAACTCATACTCATTATTAACACGTNATATTTCAACTCTAATTCCTTCTTAATTGTCTCCATTTGGTTTCAGTAAATTAACTCATACTCATTATTAACACGTATTCAGTCTATCTGTTGCCACCATTTGTAATGTCTTTCAATCACGCATCTAGTCCAATAGTCCAGTCTACCAGCCGCACGCTTCACTGCTTGATGATCGCAGTCGCAGATTTCCCTTCCGCTGGTCTCTCGCTGCTTGTCTTGTACCTGCCACGCTGAGAGAACGAGTTCAGTTAACCAGAGCATTCTTCAAATAAACGCAGAAATAAATACTACCAGAGCAGCAGCGTTCGCCGCAAAACGGATTACCGTGTCGGCTCGCTATTTGCAACAGATACGCGGTTCGATCGCCTGCCATCCAAAACATTCCATTGACGTGCTGCCCCGTTATCTTCACTACTCTGTCCTCTTCCGCCCGCTCGCGTGGGGCAGGCCAAGGTCAGCAGCGCATATCAGCGACACGTAACAATATATAATTATTTCTGATACTTATATACTTCGTCGCTTCTAGGTTTTACACTTTTCTCTGTGTTTTATGCAGAATGTAATTTAGGTTAAGATCGCACCAAAATTATATTTATAGGAGAATCGAAATGTCTCACCCTGGGATCACAATTGCGCCGCGAAGGNGTTAAGATCGCACCAAAATTATATTTATAGGAGAATCGAAATGTCTCACCCTGGGATCACAATTGCGCCGCGAAGGGCGCGAGGCGACAACAAAAATTCGCGTTAATGTAAACACTAAATTTTACCGCGTCGCGATCAACATTTAAAAATATTTCTTATAAATAATTACCTGCCACTACATACTAACTTCTTTTACGACAACCATTAATGCTTCCATAGTTTTATTATTTTGCTATTCTTTAAGCAAATTCTTTCCATGCTCGCTGGTACTTTGAGCTTGAAAATGTTTCTGTAAATACACCTATAGGCTGTTCACGGTAATTCGAGCACTTTTGAGGCCCTAGTTACTTTGTCCTTTCAGCCATTTTCTATCCTTTAACAGACATTTAAAATAAATATTTCCACTGTGTGCATGCTACACCACACTTGGTAGTTAACGTGTTAGACTAAAATAAAATATATTTATTGGCAATTGTTCCAAATGTGAGGGCTTTCAAAAGTGCTAACTTTACCGTGAATAGCCATTAAGCATAAAAATGCGTTGCTTTGCTTATTAATATGCCTACGAAGGATAATAGCGCAGCGGGTTAGACATATTTACAGACCTGTCGCGCGGGCGATTTTTCTCGCGTTGACGTCACAGAAGTCTCGAGGGTGATTGGGTGAAAAATTATTCTACTCGTGTCGCTTGTCCCCACCCCCCTTCTCCCTTCTTATTAGAAATGTTGTTTCACCACTGACTTAAAGAATAAAACTTTCGGCCTTCCCAATTTTTCGTCCACGAACGACGGTGTTCTTGCTGTTGTGGAATTAGGTGCTGAAAGTCTGTTGTATTGTGTTGCAGTTCCGGTGGCACATGGAGCTCCTCTCCTAATCCGGGTTCAGGCGGCCAGCGCGGCGCCTTTGGTGGAAACCAGCAGGTGAGTTGAGGTTGCCAACGGTAGTTCACTGCGTGCCGTTGTCATGTCAGTGAGTTGTGTTTCAGGACAGAATAGAAAATTTAGTCATTCGGGGCGACTTTGTAACACCATGTGCAACTTTGAACCACCTACCTAATATGATTTGAAACGAAGGTTCTGTGCTCTTTACTGTGTTATTTATAAATTAAAACGGTTCACTACAAATTTAAACGTCAAGGTGGGGACTTAAGAACCTTAATTTTAAATAAAAATTTGTGGTGCAAATTTACCCTGAATTAGCACAAAGTTTTTGCCCATAAAAGTAATTTTCCATAAACAATACTTACACTTGAAAATATATTTTATTTTAGTTTTGATATGGTTATGCCTGATTGTTTCCAGATGCAGCATGTTTTAATAGAGTGTATTCATGGTTTAGGAGACTAACAAAGTGATAACTTCAATAACAGTTACATTATATGTAAACTGAGATTTGGGGGGAAAAAGTCTTCAATTCCTACCTTGGTGAACAAGAACATATATTTTTTTAGCATCTTGCCGAGATATTTGTGCTCTGTCATAATCAGAAAATTTTTCAGCGCACTTCTTTTCCAACTTTAGCAAATTATGTTATGCCTCTTAAAGTTTTGCTATTGAATTATGCAATGTTATTACATCAGTGTTACTTCACTAATCAGATTTCAAAAGTTAACTGTTGTAATAGCTGTCAACAGTGTCGTTAAGATCACCACAATCTTCCAATTTTGTTTTCATTTTTTTGTTGTGATTTAGATACATTAAAACAAAGCAGAAATTAAATTTTTGTGTTCCGTACCATAGTAAAAACTAATATTTAATCATGTAATTTTTTTCTTACAAAAAAACTTGACTTAAAAAATGTTATATTGTGGTAATAGTTTAGCAGAAGAAATCAAATCATGCAAGGATGTGAAAAATTACTAACCGGTGTTTCTATTTGTACAAAGCCACTAGTAAATTTTATTTAATTTTGTTTTGTAGGTTGCGACTGTAGTTTACAATTTCAGAAAGATTGTTATTAATTCAATGATTTGTTTGACATTTCTATACTGAAAACTTTAAGTAACTTTTTTTTTTTTTTTTTTTGCTGTGGGTAGCGACATTATTCCTCTGTAATGGATGTCGTCAATAGCCAACCTTTTGTTTTAGGTTTTCTATTTCTTTTTTGTTCATTTCACCCATTTTGCTATTTTATTGTCGTCACTAATAGTAGGTTGATTGTTGTCTCTTGGAAAGCCACCAATGACATAACTTACTGTGGAAACATACAGGTAATTTGAATGCAATTAGCCGAGACATTGCTTTAATACTGTTTCTCTTTATCCCTTACAGAAAGGAGAGGACTTGTATAGCAGAAATAGAAATAGCTATGGTGGAAATTACTGAATACTCTACTTATTGCATGGCCAATAAGGATACTCGGAGATGCCACACAAGAATTACCAGTTATTTTCACCTTGAAAAGAACATGTTTTTTTTAACACAAGTGCAACAGATATAATTGCTGTATTTTTTAAGCATTGTAAAATGTTTGTGTCAGAACAGCTCCTCAATCTTTGTGAAATTCTGTTTCATTACCAAATGCAGAAATTTAAAGTTTTCCTGGTGAGAAAACTATACTCGAGGTTTGTGTCATTTATTTGGTGTAAAGCTTGCACATTTTGTTTATTTCTCATTTGTGTAAAGCAAGTGAATATATTTTGCAAGTGACATCATCATATATGTGTGTAAATGTGTTCACACACTACTGAAAACAACTGGTGGCTATATGCATTATATTCACCAGAATTGAGTATTTTAATTTGACATGTTTATGAGTGCAATTTAAGATGTAGCAGTAACTGTGTCCTCTTAAAATATTGTGTATGGAATGTATTTTTCATTATTTTAGTGTTATAGAATTAATGATAATACATGAATTATTTATAGTTTTACATATAATGTAAATTCTGGTAGAATACAAAAATTTATACAGTTTTGCGCACCGTGTTCACAAAAAATAAAATAGATTTTATGTACTGCCAACTATTGTTACTTAGGAAACTGTGAGGAACCTGGGACAATTTACAGGAATTTTCATTTGCACATGTCGGTCCTGAAGTGAAATTNTGGAATAATGCAGGTTCATGTAGTTACTTGCTGGTAGTCATGTATCATGCATGATGTTTTAATTGAAATAAATATGTTGCATGTGTTAACAAAATTCCTTTTAAAGTGTCCTAAGTTACTCCAGTGTCCCAGGTAAACCAAACTGTATATATTGCATAATTTTAAGTGAGAAAGTTTATTGTGTTTTAAGTAGGTAGCTCTAATAATAACAAAAAAGCAGGTATTTTGAGATTTAAGTTATTATCCTGACGATTTCAATAGTTTTTATTACTACGAGTACTTATGGTAAGTTGTCTCAGCAGTATTGACATGAATTTGTATATGCTCATGATGACACATTTTACTAGTGATTTATTTGTTTTCTTTAAAATTGTGACATATGTGGTGGTCCATATCGCAGTGTTACATAAAAATTTTATTACATTCTGGAGAAATGTAGTACATTCCGGTTTACGTAGGTGGATGGGGACCAACATTTCTGTTTTACTAGCGTTTAAACACATTTGTATCTTGGGACAAAAGTTACCAAGTATTTTCTGAGAGTTATAAAACGCATCCATTATGAAGTTAGTTTGAATATGTTCTGTTGACTGTAGATACTGGTCCTATTTAGAAGTTGTCTGTTGAAGCAACCAAAGAACCATTCATCATCATCTTTTCATAAACTATCTACATGCTGCTGATAAACTATGTCTCTAAAAATTTTGCAACTGTATTGAACAAAATTTAATGACTACCATGTCATGAGAACTATTGCAGTACCTTAATAATAATTTTTCATAATTTATGATTTTTCTCTTTGAGCAGTGTAAACTGCTAATGTGTTTTGTATGGTGTGTAATTTTATGGAATAAAGTATAATTTCAATTTCAGTATTTATTAATTATTATTTTTTAATACCAGTGTCACTTTTACTCTTATGTTAAGCTATGTTCTGAAGGAGCAGGAAGTATTTTAGTGTATATATATATTGACTTGTTTTTTAAATATAATTTCGGTATTACACCATAATACTGTAATTTGCTTAAATAATAATGACTTCAATAATCTGTCAAGTAATGACGAAGACATTTGTTAATGTGAAGAAATTTAATCACTTTCTTCCGAACAGTACCACATTTGCAATTTCGTACTACAGTTGCATCAATTCAGTTTTCCTATTGATATCTTTTGCAATAGATTAGGGTCACATTCCTTCCAACAGGCATTGTATTGTCCCTTGTATCAGAAAGGTTAATCCAAGAATAACGCTTCAGAAGCAGGGTGTGGAGAGGTTGGAGGGTTATGGTCTTGCCAAATGTCTTAAGTTTCGGCCACCACGCTGGCTTTCGGAAAGCAGTTCGAGTTCGACTGACTTGAAGCTAACAAGTGTGTGTTCCTGACAAGAGACTTAATTATTACGGAATATTACAGGCAGCCAGCAAACTTGTAACCCAACCATTATGAACAATATACATATTATTCGCTCCCTCCATTTTAAGCCTACTTTCCTTTGAAATATAGGCATATGCAATCAGGTAAATATCTGTGTGGGATGCATGGCCGACCCCCTAAAAACATAGAAAACAGTTAACTAAATTTCACCAAATTCGATCCACATTTAGTACTTAGTAAGGATATCAGACATTAATAGTTTTCTTCCATGGCATGTGCTTACACTGGTGGAAAATGAAAAATCAACACCCCTAAAGCGTGACATAGAAACACCATATGCGCATAGGGCACTGATATAGGGCAGTACATACAATGATTAACAGTGCTGTGCTGTGGACAGAGTAGGAACAGTGTACTAGGCATAACACCGCTGAGTCCAATACAACTGTAGTTGACTTGGTGATAGAGTAGTCTGGTGTTTCAAGCATCAGTCTGTGTGTAGTAACCATTGTAGATATGCCACAACGGCATAGACTACCACACTTCATGCAATTAACAGAGTTTGAACGAGTTCGTATTGTGGGCCTGAGGGAGGTTGAATGGTCCTTCCGAAGAACTGCCGAATGCATAGGACATGAAGTGTCTGCTGTGCATCATTGGTGGTGGCGGTGGTCCAACGATGGTGCACATCCTCGTCAACTTGGTTCCGGGCAGCAGCGGCATACGGATGCCCGCCTGGACCGCCGCATCATATATGCAGCCATTGCTGATCGCACGGCGACCGCCGCACAGATTAGGGCCACTGTTGCACTCATGGTGTGAGCTAGGACCATCACCAACCGTTTGCTGGACGCTGGGCTACGATTAAGAGTGCCGCTCGCCAGGCTTCCTCTCACACCTCATCAATGTGCAGCCCGTCTCGGCTCGGGTTGGTATTGCGAACGACGCTACTGGAGGGATGAGTGGCGTAGAGTTTTGTTTAGTGAGGAGAGCATATTCTGCCTTGGCACAAGTGACGGTCGTGTGCGAGTGCGGCATCGACCAGGAGAGCGGCAACAACCAGAGCGTATAAAGCAGTGACATACACGACATTATCATATACAGTGAACTTGTAAGATTATTCAATAAACCATTAATATGGGACCATTGCATCTGGGTGTTCATTTTCCACCAGTGCATTTTCAAAATGATGTAATTGTAATATTTAGGTTGCCATTTCATAAATTGGGAACCATTTAACCAATTTAGACCAAATTCCGTATTTTGACAGTTTGTCAAGAAAATATTTAATTAGGGAGGTGTATTATAGGTCCGCAATTTTGGAAGAAGCACTACATGAAACAAATTAAGCAATATTCTACAGCTTAACCAATTTTGACGAAACTTCGTCTGCTTAAACTGCAGTATTGACTTCAAGAATTAAATACGCTTATATCCGTTTTGTCAAACATTTTGCAGGATAGTACAATATGAAGAAATAAAGTTTTGGTGTCATACTTTGGGAAGCATTCATCTAATCACTACGAGAAATGCTATGTTTCTCCATGTAAACTTATATATTTAAATTGTGTTAGACTTTTATTTTTAAATATTGGCCAGTAGAAAGATTATGGCGAGTCGGGGACAAGGGGGTGGTGGATCGGAAACTTGCAGCCGTTCATGCTCTGTCATTCCGATCGGCCAGTGGCCATTTTATCGCAAAAATTGCTATTTTCCCTCGAAATCAAGCTTTTTTCGCATAAATTCCCCATTTTTTCCTCTAAAAGAACCGATCGCTCATATGCAAAAAAACCATCCATCGGAGGATTTAGGGGGATCATTTTTACCTTTGAACTTGACCTTTCAACCAAAATACCCCAAACAATTTGAAAAAAATTATAAAAATCGAGGAAGACATTACATTGATGACTCTGACCATGTTGGATGCCAATGACCTTCAATACAAAAACTCTTGAACAAATTGTAAAAATCTAATATATTCATTAAATTCGGTGAGCATATTATGTTACTACGACCACCATCTTGGATCCTGGTGATCTTGATCATGTGTCCATAACCTACAATAACATTGAAACCATAAAATTCGGAAAAAAATCGGGAAAAAAATTACACTGACGTAACCCGACTGCCATCTTGTATAGGGATGACCTTGCCCAAAGGCCTTCACCTTGGATGATCTTTCAGTTCAAAAACATTGAAAAATTGTTTTAAAAATTCCCAATAAATTTTAAAAGCTGCTGAAAATTATAAAAAATCATCGTTTGTTTGTATGGGTGGGTGGTATGGACAGTTGGTATTTTCGGTTGGTCTAGTCAGTTTTGCAGGAACTGGTCTCTTCAGGAGCTAGGCTTGGTCTAAGTCAGTCTCGTCTGGAACTGGTCTTGCGCGGAATCTGCCTTGAGTGGAGTCAGTCGTTAGCAAGTATTGTTAGTCGCTATGGTCCCTAGTTGTGACCAGCTAGTAATTGACAATTGCATGGACTGTGATATTTCGATATTTCTCGATTCAATGTCATTGGGGTAAGGTCAAGTTCGACAACTAACATGGTGGCTAATTCGAAAGCTCCTCTGGCAGCAAATCGATAATTAATACACTTGCGTCACCTAGCTGTTGAAAACGAGAAAAAAAAATGGCTGCCTACGACGTAATAAGCAAAAGTGAGGGGGTGGAGGCCGGCCGAATATTTAACCAATGAAAAATATTGGCGGGGGAGGGAATGTTACGACAATTTGATTGATTGGTGAAGGGTCAGTCGTCTGATAGACGTGGTTGGGAGGGAACCTCCGGAAATATAAGTTTTTAAATAAACTTTTTATAAATTTTTATTTATTTTTTAATATCGTGATTCTTTGTGTTCAAGGTCATTAAAGATTACGGAGTCAAGGTCAAAGTTCAAGTTCACTTGGATTCAATATGGTGGTTGGGTGATGTCATAACATGATGGCTGGGCGATTCCAGCCCCGTCCCCTCTAAGCTAAAACGTTCAGAATTTTAATTTTTTATAACAAAATTTTACTAAATTCTAAATATAATTTTGTTAGGTGTATAATCATTTTTAGCAGTTTTAATAAGTTTTTGAAGAATTTCGAAAACAATTAGGCGATTTTTTGGGTTTATGGTCTGTCAAGGTCACCCGTATACAAGATGTCTGGTTATGTAAATGCAATTTTTTCCTCTTATTTTTAATTTTTTTCGAATTATTTGGGATTTTTTATGCTTCAAGGTCAAAGTTAAAACACGATCTCTCAAATCCTTCGAATATATCATTTTTGCAAATATGAGGTCGATCCTTTTTATAAAAGAACGGAAATTGTAAGCAGAAAAGTGAAATTTTAAGCGAAAAATGTTCGATTTCGGGAGGAAAAAAGAAATGTTGACAATAAAATGGCCGCCGGCCGACCGGAATGGAGTACGAACGGCTGCGTGGCTCCGATCATTAATTTCCTTGTCCCCGACTAGCCATAATCATTGTACTATGGCCATATAAATATTTTTCTTGCTATGCTACAGCTATGAAACAATGTGACATTCAACAAAACTTATTATACTGGCAGGTATTCTAACAGTAGTACGTAATGGAACACACGACACATATATTGAAATTACGGTGTTACAAAGAATTAGTATTTCCAAGATAATTTTATTGTGTGTATCGGAAATTACTGAAACAGCGTGATACTGCTGTACAATCTGGTGAGTCTAAATGCCCAGCTCAACGAGACTGGGTAAGAGAAAACAAGCATAACTAATACATCCCTTATCCTTAGATGCAGATTGCTCTTTCTGGGAAAGTGGATCATGTAGTGCAAGTAACAAATAAAATACAGAGAAAATGCAAAGGGACAACACTAGTAAATACCAACACACCACTGAAAACTGAACACAGCAGAGATATTTAAAACAAATTGAATATTTAATTTAAAATCTTTTCAGCAGAATATTAGCAAGTAAAGTTTTTAAATTGTGTGCAAATTAAAAATAATAAGTTTTCTAAAAAAAAATGTGTTGCTGCAAATTACAAAAAAAAAATTCTGTATCAGCCCCTTTATTATTGAGTTTGGGCAACACTGGCAAAATCGGATTAAAACTTATAAAAAAAACATTCTGGAACTAGCACGTGGTAATGCAGTGAACACATGCCAGGGTATTCATACTTTAAAACTTATAGGAAACAGTAAAATTAAATCCAAATGGCGTTTAGAAAATGTTCGGAAAAGAATTTATATGGCATCTCCACATAAAAAATTGAATCGTTGAGTTAGCTGTATCAAAATTAATATGTCGAAATTTGGAACTTCTGGAAGGTCTCGTGGATCTTGTTCTTGGTAGATGCATGCCCCTGAATGCTGCAGGACATCGACTAGAGGACTTCCTTGAAATAGGCACTCTGGCCAATAGTGCAATATAGTCGCAAGCTCTTTATAATGGTGCAGTAGTTCAACTTAACAATTACCTGTAATATTACACAGGCGGCGACTGTACAGGACTGCTTCTCTCTGTACCAACGAGGGTTAACATTATCAACAGGGAAAACTCTTGCTATTATGCTTAAAGGTAATCTGGACAAAAGACCTCCAACGGTAAAGTATAATGCAATTTCAATAAAATTCAAAAAAGAAATAGTATATTTTGGAATTGTTCTAGATAATAAAGTAAATTTCATTCCACATGTAAAATATATAGCTAATAAGGTAAAATTAATTTTTTTAAGATTAAAGCAATTATCTGGAACATACAACATTATAGTTATAAAAATAGAATTATAATATATAAATCCCTTTATTTAAATATAGTTCAATATGCTAGCTCATGTTATCGGGACCGGATTGACCACACCCACATCAAAAGAATCTTAAGGGCCTCCCAGCGATACGTATTAATAAAAATAATGAATTTCACTCCAACAAGCTCTTATTTGGCGATGATAACTTCTAGCAAAATAATTCCCATAGACTATAGTATAAAGGACAAAAATATAATCTATCAAATTAAAATTGAAGTAACTGAATTAGTATATAAAGGAAATAATTATAGAAAAGAAATATTAGACTCTATTGACTGGATAATCATTAATAATAGTGACTGCCCTATTAGTGCTCAAGAATTGAAAGAAGAATTATACAAAAATAGTGTTCAGAAGTGGCAGCTGGAATATAATGTAGACAGTACCGGACTTAATTTAAAAAACTTTATAAGAAACATTAGCGAATGGTATACGAATAAGAACAGTTTAAATCTAGAATCATTAAAAAGTTTTAACAGGTCACTGCCAAATAAGAGCTTATTTAAAAAGTATTAATAAAATTGAGGATGACACATGCCAGTGCGGGAGCGGCATCCAGAATATCTACCATCTTTTCTATACATGTAATATTTTTGAATTAGAAAGAGAACTTTTAAAAATTAAACTAACAGATTATTTGGAAAATTGGCCCCTAACTCATCTAGAACTTTATGACCCCAAAATTGCAGATCATATAAATAAATTTATAAACAAAATCTACACAACAGTTAAAACATTAAATTATGATTTAGAATAATTATGCTGTGTTTGTTTGTGGTGTCTGTTTTTGTAAAATTGCTATAATTAGAGTATTTCCTTTAAAACATNTTAAATTATGATTTAGAATAATTATGCTGTGTTTGTTTGTGGTGTCTGTTTTTGTAAAATTGCTATAATTAGAGTATTTTCTTATAAATAAAACTGTGTAGTAACCATGACTGGAGCAAGTCTGGGAATAGCCCAATAGTATTCTTTTTTTTCCTTTTCATTTGTTTGTGTTTAGTTATATTTAATCTTATATATATTTGGTGTGTGTGTACTATATATTATATTATATATATATATATATTATATTCTATACTGGTAACGGATATATGTGAGTGTTTATGTTTTTTTTTTGTTTGTTGTGTATTTGTCTTATTTCTAAAAAAGTGCATTTATGTTATTATTTTAGGCTATTATTATATTATTTTATTGTATTCTATTTTATATTATTCTTTGTCCACGTTGTGTGATATTATATGTTTTGTAGTATTTTATATAAAAAAAACAAAATAGAAAATAAATAAAAACAGAAAAATAGAAAATTAAAAAATGAGGGGCTAGGGAGCCGGGCGGCGAC
Organism: Clitarchus hookeri; assembly: GCA_002778355.1. Lineage (NCBI taxonomy): Eukaryota > Metazoa > Arthropoda > Insecta > Phasmatodea > Phasmatidae > Clitarchus > Clitarchus hookeri. Next base: position 128,713 of record NQII01002536.1, on the reverse strand, counting down.
CTCCACGTGGTTCCTCGCGGACTGGGCGCCAGTGTGGAGTACAACTCCATTCCCTACGCTCATCGGAAGGAAAGGTCAGGTGGTTCTGAAGGGAGAATTGTCCTGGATGGCTGCCTGGCTGGACTGGAAAGTGGGCGTAGGGATAAACACGGAACAGCACGTCGGGTCGCGACTGGTGTCGCCGCCTCGGTGTTCTTCGACATTGGTAGGCCGGCCGAAAGGCTAGTTTACGGGATAGTCGGGTTCGCCGGGGCGGCGGTGGCAGTCGAGTTCTGGCCGTGTCCCTCCGGATGATGGACGGGCAGACTGGCTTCTAGACGGCTGCCAACAGAGCCTGATAACCGGGGGGGCATGGTCGGACGTGGCTCGGCGTGAGAAATTAATAGTCTTAGCTCGATCTAGTGCTCGCCCTTCTCTGAAAAGAGAGGGGACTGAGAAATAATAGATACTTTCCATCAAAATTCACGGGCGCCCAGACTAACTGCCGCCTTCCCGCACTCAAAAGATCAAGAGTGCAGGACCTCATAGATTTCCAAGCCCTGTTAGAATTCCAAAATTTTGTCAACCTATCTATCCAAATTCCTTATCCTTGACGTAGAAGTTCACTTGACAGTGGTATAACAGATACAACCTAAATTTCACAATTCATTCAGGTTTCAAAATTACAGTAACGTCAGATGTTAAAAACGGTGCCGTAACACAAAGGTAAATTCAAAAAATTAAGAACATATCGCGAAGTTTAATCGGTAATCACAGATACATAAAACTAGTGAAGGCCTGGGGGGGGATGGACTGTCGGCTCCGCTCCTCATTGTCGGTTCGGCCGATGGCAGCTGAGNGGGGGGCCGTTTCCCCCTGGGCCAGAACTTAAAAAACAACACACTGGGAGGAGCGCGGGAGTGGGCAGGGAGAACAAGGGGCTCACTCGCGCACTCTGCTCAGACTAAATATACACGAACAACGACACGCCACAACATAATGACAAAAACAAACGCGAAAAAGCCCTTTGTCTCCTACGGGTGGCTGGGTTGTGGCGAAGGGGTGGAAACAAAGGCACCGTACTTTAACATCTGACGTATAAATATATAATCATTTCTCCTTGCTATTCTATTTCCAAGCCCTACTAACTTTTCTATGTGTGAAATTATAATCTTTAGAATGACACCGCCTCGGATGGCCATTATGGCTAAGTGGGGCTTAAAAGCTTTTTCAAAATTTCTTCTTCTTGTACCAACGAGGGCCCTCTTAAAGAAGGGCCGAGCGGTGAGCAGGCGCCCGCTCCGGGGGCGTCCTGGTAAGACGTTAGGGGTCCGGATAATGCTCCGGCCAGACCACAAGCTTGGTAATCTGAGTACGAGGGTCTCAGGCCATGTGGAAGGGTGTTCCTGTTGGAACTTGTGTATCAAGATGGGGCTACGATTTTGATTAACTCAGGTGAAAATCTGGGATATCTGCGATAAGAAGGCGTGATCTTTCTCCCCTGCCGAGAGGGCGGCCGGGGCGCGGAACGGCCGAAATGGCTAAGAGCGTCACGTTGAAATAACAAAAGTGTGGTCGTAATGGCTGTACATACACTCGCATGTATGTACCAACTAGGGGGCCACGCAGGTGTAGTCAGAATACTCACCTATTTAGACGAACAAGGTTCGATTCCCAGCAGGGTCGCTCCCGGATTTTCGCCCATAGAAATCGTGCCGGACGATGCCTCTTGGTCGGCTGTTTTTCTGGGGATGTCTCGTTTCCCCCCGCCCTTGCATTCCGGCGCTGCTCCATACTCACCTCGCTTTACCCTCATCTGCTCCCAAGACATCGATGTTAAGAGCCACCCAAATCTCTCCACTCCACTTTCTCGACCAACTCACCCATCTTCGTATCCATCGAGACAGCCTGTTTACAGGTGCGAACTCAGTAAATATTAACTAAAATCTAATTTAAAACTCTGCAGGCTTAATCCACGCATATCAGTTGTCCTGCCATCGAAAACCACTATGGCATAGCTCTCCAAAAAGACTTAAGATGCCTTCAATAAACCAACCAATCAACAAGAGCACTAGATGTAAAATTACTCATCAAGCCACTCAGTTGCTATGGCAATGGATCAACAACCTGCTCATTAACTAATGCCTTCTAAAGAAAACAACATTAAACGAACAGAAAAGACATACAAATATGATGCCAATAAAAACAAATCTGAAAATTATCTGAGCAGTTAAAGTAATGAATAAAATAATTATNGACATACAAATATGATGCCAATAAAAACAAATCTGAAAATTATCTGAGCAGTTAAAGTAATGAATAAAATAATTATGGTTTCAATCAAAAATAAATACGTGAAAATAGGATTACATCTTGAAAACATTTAAACAAGCATACAATTAAACTTACGCTAATTGCATAAATTTGTCATGTTACAGTATGTAATACTATGATAAGCCATGTTATCATATACTATTTAAATGGACAATTAACTTATTTTCAACATGGCAACCATATAAGTATTTGAGGTTAATGTAGTGTATACACCATACTCTTTTACTAATTTAGACCAAACTTGCTATGCTCAATGTATCAACTACTAGCATAAAATATGCTAATACATTACCGCTTTTGTCCATAATTTTGAAATTTAATGCCATATGAGAAAAAGTTGTATCATTCTGGGAAGCAGTCACCTGATCCCTGCCGAATTTGGCTTACAAAAAAAACTGTAGGGCTTCATGTTGACGCTATGCCACCTGTCAGGGCGCCAATTTAACTTGACAGCGCTACTGTTGTGCGCCAATTAAACTTGACGCTATTCCCCACCTGTGGTGCACAGAGTGGTTCGTAGGGTCGGAGTTAATTCCTCTAGGCACAGACTATAAGTTGCCTTGAAGGTTGAGGGTATTTCAATAATGTAATCTTTTGGTGTTTCATTTTGAAGGATGGATATATTGTATCGAGATATAAAAAACATACAGAAACACTTCCGAGGTGTGGTACTCTATTTTGGCTACTCGTATTAACTGGGGGTGATGTCGAGGTGGAGGGGGGGTTTCTCTGGACGGCGACATGATACTTAACTCTGCTGTTAGCGCTGGTGTGTGGTCGGTCGTGGGTGAGCTCCGGCTATGTGGGCGGTCTTAGCAAAGGCCCATGTTTGCTGCCGTCTCACTAACTGCTCTACTGACATACTGAGGTACTGTTGTCGCCAGGGATCCGAAGTCCCCCGGCCGCACGCGGTGCGGCTGCTCTCTCTGTGCGGCGATATGCAACTCTTCTGCTCGAAAGTTCCACTGATTACTCAGCCCCACCCTCCCTACAAAGAGGCTTATATGCTCTCTAGCTTCCCTCCCTAATTGTCGGCACGTGTCGCCTTCTTGCGGTGAGGGGGGGCGGTGGTAGTAATCAGAACAATGCATTTCAAAAACGTGCCCTGGTTCCTGAAGGTTGGGGGGGGGAAGGTGACACTCTTTCCAGCTTGTCAGCT
>NQII01002536.1:103600-121605 GCA_002778355.1 Clitarchus hookeri | reverse complement strand
GGGTTTCCCACCGGGGTCGCCAGCTGTGTGGTCCTGTGTTCGGCGCCAGCCGAGCGCGCCGCCGCCCCGCTGCGCTTTCCCAAGGGTGGCCGTCGACGCCGCTGGCCCGCCGGCTACGGATCTGCGATACGGCCATGCACGCCTATAAACAGATCAAATCCATTCGCGGTCACTCCGTACTTTTCTGAAGCTCTGCTTAAGTTCTAATTCCAGGATATTCCTCCACCCCGTACAAGCTAAGCTCGACCAAGTCTAAACAATTACACCAAAGGACAACGCACCGAATTTCTGCGCACTCACTTGTAATAATGTTTTGCGTAAGAACAATTTCTTATTACACTGCCAACACACATGTTTTCTCACTGTTCTTATTCAAATTTATTATAAATGAAATATTTGACTTTATATATAAAAAAACTTTAATTTGACGAAAAACAAGATACTTTCATGTTAACAAAGGTATAAAACTCTTGTGGTACATGGTATACATATTTAGGAAATACCTAAACGCGTCATGCATGGGGTGATTTTTCAAAGGTTGGATTTTAAAAGGGTGAAGAAACCGCGAACAGACAAATGTTTGGTTGTTTCCTAATTATGTTATGTATCATAAGCGTTTTAGACTCCTGTTAACATTACAGTACCTTGTTTTGGTTAAATCGAAATTTTATTCATATTTTATATATAGATTATAATATTTCGTTTATAATTAATGTAAATTAAAACAGTGGGAAAATATGCGTGTTGATAATGCCGAGTAATAAATAGTTCTTATGAAAAATATGATTACACTGAGTGCGCACAAATGCGGTGCGTTGTCCATTTGGTGTAATTTTCCTAGACTCGACAAAGTTTTATTTGCATGGTGCGGAGGAATATTCTGGGACTAATAACTTAAGCAGGGCTTCAGAAAAGTAGTAAGTAACCGTGAATGGACTATACCTGCAAACTTAGCATTATTATTTGTGTGCAAGTCAGGCGTCACTGCCATACACCCTAAATCTGAATCAGTGATTTCAATCACTAGGATTATTTGACTGTATAGTCATGAGTTGTTGTCTACTTTACGGATGAAATATTGCGGACGAAAAAACGACTGACATATTTTATTTTCACAGTTCGGTATCACTGTGACAGTTAAGTGTTACACCACCACTGGTAAATTTTTTTAGACACGCTCTTTCTATTAGTTAACTAAAGAGCAATGAATCAATTTTTCTCCTTTGCTTCACATCCTCGATCTCGTGGCTGAAGTCGTTAATGTCACCTCTTTTGGACCACAAAGTAACTAGTTCGAATCTCTGTTAAGTTATGGATATGGGTGTCTTCTTTTGATTAAGAGTGAAATTAGAAAGTATTGTAACACTTTATGACTTTCAGCTTGAATAAACATTTCCCCAGTATACATGAACAATGTATGTATGAGCAGTTCACTTTGAATCAGTATAAGTCACTGTTTAATCGTTGAATACCAACAACTAAAATGATCAGTTAAATTTAACTGATTCAAGTGGAGCAGTTTCGACAGATCTGCAACCGAGTTCGCTGATTAGGAAACATTTTAACTGTTTCAATTTTGGAGTGTAGACCTGCGTGACCAGAATGAAGTGATTTCATTGGCAAATGACTTTATACGAGGTCATGTCACTGTGTGACTGAGTTACAGGTCATTGGCCAATGCTTTACATTTGGAACTGTCGTTGGTTAAAATATTCATTCAGGTCCTGTCACAAACAGTTAGTGAATGACAGTAGTTTATACATATAAGCATACAGTAACTTGCTTTTTAGTCTGCTGTTTTGATAGTAACGCGAATTTTACACGTCTCTACCTATCGATTACGAAATAATATTTATGAAATATCGCAACTCTGATGTGGTCCAACTGTGTAAAGTAATATATCGCACATCGCGATATTAGCGATGCTATATGCTTATTAGCGAAAAACGATGTTGTCTATATGCGATATTAAGTAGAGACCGGAAAAATTCGCGAGTACAATGACCTTTACACCAAACAAAATATTTGTTTATACACTCAAACAGATATCAATTGCTCATTAGCTGATTGCTTCCACGATGAGAGGCCGTGGTTGGGACTGCATTTTGTTGCCAGTTTATTATTGGCTCACAGTTATGGAGGTTTCGAATAGGTCGTGCACCAATTGCAGAAGTTATGCAAATATCTTTAAGATTGTTTGAACTCTAACTTAACTCGAAATTAATCCCCGAATTTTTCAGGTCTCTGGGTGTTAGCGATGTACGATGTTGGCGATATGCGATATTTCCGATATCATTACGACCGATACATGCGATGCCAATACTTCGATATCAATACAAGAGCTATCCAATGCGATACCGATGTAAGCTATATTTGCGATATACCACAATCGATTTTCAATGCTGTCTAGGAGTGATATATCGTACCGATACCGATGTGTAGTTAATATCTTTCGGAACGATATTGAAAAGTGTATATCGCACACCCCTGCCGCAGTGTCTGCCCGCTCCCGTGAATTTGCCTCCGGCGAATTCCCACGAAACTCTGAGAACAACCGCGCAGCAACCTTTCCCACTTGAAAAAATTGAGCTAATGTCAGGAAAAGTCAATAGTCAAAGTTTGGGTTTCTCGGCACCGAACCACCTAGTTATATTAATATAATCGACAACAAATTATTTCCTACAGAAATAAGCTTATTAATTTTGAAACACATGTCATTACATAAAGCAAAGTGTAATAATACATCATTTCACTTTGGTGTGCTTACATTTTCAGTGACACATAGTTCAACAGAATGGTCAGTCACTTTTTTCTGGGTGGGCCTCACACAGCAGACATGCTTCTTTTATTGTAATTATGGTCATGCCTGATGTTTTTTGGAGGCCTTCCAGAGAACTATGGCTTTCGACCGCCCAGGTTCATAGACATTTCTGAGTGATACCAGTGGTTGGTATGGAACACAAGCCGTTGTGACACACGAGCGTGGAGCTCTAGCTGTTATGCGGCCCACCGAGGACCTAACCACTTCCAAAAATACTGGTATCGCTATATGGAAGCTCAGTAAGTTTCACAACAAATGCTTACGTGTAATATTTTACAGGTGTGCAGGTTTCTACTATGTCAGTGCTGATAATTTTATTACAACTTTGTTCGTTCCTCGTCACAGTATCGTTGGGGGATTCGTTACACAGGTGATAGATACATTTTAGGGCTGGCCGGGAGATTTTGGGGGCCTGGACAAAGTTAATTTTAAGCCCCCTATTTGACGTGTCAGGGCGTACTTGGAATATTAATTGCATTTTTTATTCTACATTATCAAGTTACTTGGGAATTGGTTTGCTGTCAAACTAAATCCTTTTTTATAAGAAAAATGCAATTCTGTACACATTATACTATCGCAGAAAACTATAGCCTACATAGTTTCACTGCTAAATACATTGTTAATAAATGTTCAACTAAAATTTCAAATTTTTCCTGTGTGTTTTTGTAAAGACGGTTTTGTAAAGAGAGAGAAAAATCTCCACAACAATAGTGAAAATGTAACTGGCATGATAGTTTGAATGCTTGGTGACTGTCGGCAATGTCCTTAATCAAGGACAACGCTCAGGAGGACACAACTGGTGAGTTTGAAGTTGCATGTCTTCAGTTCGTGCATTACTACCGTAACTAGCCGCCAGCAGCCGTCGCCCCTCGTCCAGTGCCTTCCGCAGTTTTGCGACGGCACTCGGATATCCTGCGTGCAGTTTGCGGGTGCAGTCGGACCAGCAGGAGAGTGCTAACCTGTGGTTTCCCAGAGGCCGTGTCGGCGCCGCGCCGCGCTGCAGCTACACGACCAAGCCAATCCAGCGAGTGTCCTGCTTTGCACCAACTCCTGACGCTATACATGCACTGTCCAATGTCAACTCCTCATGGTTGTGTTCTTAAGTGTACACGTCGTACACTGAAAAAAATAATTTTTTGTGGGCACGAAATGTTTTGTTGGTATTCACCCTGCTAAATTATTTTGTGGTGAACACAATTTTTTTTTGTAGCCACCAAAAAATANAAATGTTTTGTTGGTATTCACCCTGCTAAATTATTTTGTGGTGAACACAATTTTTTTTTGTAGCCACCAAAAAATAAATTTTTAGTGGCCACAAAAGTGACAACTGAAATATTTTGCGTTCACCACAAATAATTTGGCAGGGTCAAAGTGGCCGCAACAAAGTATTTATTTTTTCAGTGTATTATTATTTTATGAGTAATTTTTGCGAGGTCATGACAATATTAAAGTCAATTATCACCGCAAAAGTCTAAAGTTTCACTCGTTGGAATCGTGCCGGACGATGCCGCTGCCGGCGGGTTTTCTGGGGGATCTCCCGTTTCTCCCGCCCTTGGATTCCGGCGCTGCTCCATATCCACCTCACTTCACCCTTGTCGGCTCTCAAGATCTCGATGTTAAGAGCCGCCCTAATCTCGCCACTTCTCTCAAAGTCTAAAGTATGGGGGGGGGGGCTACTTGGAATCGTAGGCCTGGAGCAAATCGACCCATTTGCCCCATCCCCCTGACGCAAGCAACCCCTTCATCCCGCCCTCACCACTTTGTGGGCGGTCCTGATACTNACGCAAGCAACCCCTTCATCCCGCCCTCACCACTTTGTGGGCGGTCCTGATACTGTTCTTCCAAACTATATGGCGGTGGAATTTGGCGTGTTGTAAAATACGCAAGCAACCATCGGTAAAATGTAATCCAGTGGAGATGTTCACCAACCATTAGCCGTAGTTCAAACTTTGCGTGAACTGACAAAATGGCATTAGCAGCACACAGACTCAGTGAGCCTAATTATGTCAGCATTTTTATTTCGCATGCACCGTTAGGCTTCTGCTGTTGTTAATGTGCAGATGAAACAGCCTAACGATTGTTTTAGCGAATTCGGGATAATGCGAATGCACAATTTCCACAAAGGAATAAATGGGCAATATTCTTGATTCTTAGTCTTACAGATTAAGCAAACAGTGTTTACAATATAATAGTGTTTTCTGTAGTTGCAATTACCTTCACTTACACTTTCAGAAATGTTACAGTTGCACTTGTAATCGATATCACACAAAACACTTAAACATAATTGTTATGGCAATTCGTTATCGTTGTCGCCACTCTCAATTCCATAAATTTAAAAATTAAAAAAAAAAAAGCGTATGGTTCAGACAAATACTATGTGAAAATTTTACACTTCAATTATATCTAAGTTCATAAAACAATTTTGATTGAGGTTTTCATCTCGTCTTCTGCTGCCGAAACTTGCCGCGCACTGGAACGTTACCGCCTATTGCAAGTACATATATTACTTCAATCATAATATGTTCTTTTTCAAAACAATTCAGCTCCACTCGTATTTTTACTAAGCAACTGTGTTGCCAGTGGCATCTAAACGTAGTTAAACGTGGATATTAATAGCAGCAGAATTGTCTCAATACACAAAGTGGAACTGAACTCTACTGACAAACTTCAACAAATGATTTATTATAAAAAAATAGCTATAAAATACGCTACTGGATATGTATATCTCTACCTGGCCTCTTTCCTTAGGTGAAACTTCATTAAACAATCACAGACTGATATATGATAGTACAGATGAGTAGTGAATAGTCTTTCACGCATAGAGGGCACGTTGTTTAGCATTGTTTAACGTTGTTTAAAGTTGCTTAACACGCGTTCAATATGGGGCTATACAGGCAGCGATGCGACAAGGCATTCCATCATACAGAAGGTGGATAGTGTCCTGGGGCACATAACGCCATGCTTCCTGCAACTGCATACTGTTAAGAAGTGATCAGGCCTTAGCTGGACGGCCTGCCTGATCACACTTTCAAACATTGAATAATGGCACGAGTTTGATTGAAATAACCCCTTGCGAAAGACAGTTGCTGATCCCCTCCACCGGCCAGTAAACGGGGCCGAAAATATTGAACAACGCACCCGATATAGGCCAGCGTAACACCGAGAGCGGTTTCTTTTGTCGTCGGGCCACTGGAACGAGAAGACCACTGAAGATGGGTGTGTCAGGCCGTCGTTAACCGCCTCCTAGAATCAGCCTCCGGCAACAGAACAAGGTGGGGACTTTCCAATTAGATTGTAATAGTAATGGCGTGAGGCAATAATACTTAATATAATTAATTAGCATCTTGGTGTTCCATTTAAGCTCCCCCAATCAATAGTCACTCAAATAGTTATTGTATAATCCTTATGTTTAATAATCTCCATCTTTTACTATACCTAACCATGACTCATTATTTAGCTACGCCCATAACCCCTTTCAGGTATGAATTGACTTAAAAGTAAATTCATAACAACACGTAGATTAGCCAGTGTTTGGGCAGGTGGTTTATGTTGGCGCAATTACCGCCTCATCATATTCCCCACAAGTTCGATAGGAAACAAATCTGGAGACCTGGCAGGCCAAGGAATGGTGTCCACATCTCGTAGAGCCTTTTGGATTATGCGAGGTGTAACAACCTCGATGCGTGACTAGGAGTCATCACTGATGGCATCCTATACCATAACACCTGGTGTCCGGAACGTATGGTGTTCACAAATCAGTGCGGGATCATTCCGTTGCCCACTATGGCGTCAAATCCTATTGCAGCCGTCATGTGCATCAAGACTGAAGCGGGACTCATCAGAGAACACAATGAGTCGCCATTCCTCTGTCCAAAGTTGACGTCCTGGCACCGTTGATGGCGTGCCGCACGATGCCCAAGTCAAAGGCGAACGGCGCAGTGGACGCCATGCCTGTATGCCAGCCTCATTGAGACGGCGACGAATAGTTCTTGTTAAGACCGGCCAATGCAGTGCAGCCCCCACAAACTGCAAGATCTCTCTGGATGTGGTGCCACGTTCTGCTTGGTTATTTTTTCTCGAATACGCCATGTATCACAAGCGTTTTATACTTCTGTTGACATAAAGTAGCTTAGTTTTGGTTAAATCGAACTTTTACTTATAGGTTATAAATTAAAATGTCTCATCTGTAATTAATATGAATATAAGTAGAAATAAATAGGTGTGTTGGTGATGCCTCAGAAATAGTTCTTAGAAAGAATATTAAGTACTCACGAACGTGGTGCGTTATCCCTTTGGTGTAATTTTCTAATCATGGTTAAGCTTTGCTTGCACGAGGCGGAGGAATGAACTGAAACTACAACTTTAGTAGGGCTTCAGAAAAGTTGAAAGTAACCGTGAATGGACTTGACGACGTGATCTCGCGCGTTTCTGCAATTGAGAGGTAGTCTGATTCAATGTGAAAAATCAGTTAGAAAATATATAGGCTTACATGACTTGTAGCCTAAAATGGTAGATAATTACTAGGTAGGGCTTAACGTCTCATCGACAGCGAGGTCATGAGAAACGGAGCAAGATGCTCAGAGATGCAAAAAGAGGAAAGGAATCCGCCATGGCCTGTAGAAAGCCTGACCGGGAATCGAACGCAGGTTCTCACGATAAGAATCCGAATGACTTGAAGATATTATTAAGGGTGTTGTGCACCATAGAAAAACCAGGAGCGTTTAGTTAAATATACCGGAAACTGTTAGAGCTGAAAGAAAACAAATTTGCGCAATGTAGACTATCAGGCAGACGAAGATCATCAGCCTCTGAAAAGGTAATTGTAAATTACACCCCCATTGAGAAACAGAATAGAAGTTGTTACTCTCACATCGCGGTAAATGTTGTAGCTCTGAGTGTTTGCTAAAATTACAAAACGGATTGTTTATCACCATGTCCGAATGTACAAAATAAGGTCGCATTTTTGTAACGCTCTACCCCGCTCCGTTAAGGGTGGCAGTCCAGTATTTTGGAAGTTTGTAGGCACCCAGGCACACAGGGTGAATAACACCCTTGATAATCACTTAAGAACAAAAATCGTGCACAGTCCTTTTAACACACGAGAACATGCTGTAAAAACTCGCATGTGTGTCCAGTCCTTCCTTTTTCGCAATAGACGTAGTTTCCTATGGTAGCTTCCCGTCCCTCTTGTTAACTCTCATCAACAGCAACAGGCCTAATTCATCTGATTTTCGAGTGACTTATCTTTTTTAACTTATATAGTTGCTGAAGGAAATTGGTCTATATTCCTATAGCCATGAAGGCACATGGTAGGAGACGTTAATAACGTATTGTTAAGTCCGAAGACCATATACGCCAATTAAAAGTCGCGCTCACAGCGTAACTGTAAGTTGAGTGCTGTAGGCTATAAACTGTCGACTACAGTGTGTTTTTTACCCTATTTTGGTATTTGAAAAGATGAAAACTGAAATTTCACACACAAAAGCGTTTTTAACACTATCCAGATAATTTTTTGGCTTCGTTCAACTTCGCCAATGTATTGTCATGATGATGCCCACATTATTGTAAATCTTCATCATATTCAACTTATAGAAGCCTATATATATTCAAGAATAATCTTTTCTATGAAATAAATCTAGTGTTGCGTGAAGAGCGAAGTCGCTCCACGATGAGATGTCGAACGTTTTACTGTGCTTACTTGGTAGGCCGTGTATTGTTTTAGCCTAAGCTGCCATCTCAGTAGGGGCCTAGTCGTACAGAGCTCTAGGTCTACATTTTAAAAAGTAGCCCTACTGAAGATAAAACGGTAAATAAACGTCATAATTGCCAAGATTCTATGAAACACCGCATAGTAGGCTAATTTCCCGTTTTGAATGTAAGATTACAGTAGCGCAATTCTGAATTTGGTTTGAGAGTAAGTCGATATAAGTTAGCACTGCACAAGGTTTGTTTTATTTATTTATAACATTTTATTTGTCTGGTTAAAAAAATGAGGCCTTCTCCTTGATATATACGTTTGCGCATTTATAGTGGCGGAGATTATTTTGGCCATAGGCTAAATAAAGTATATCTGAAGGACACTTTCACCTTATGCCGCTTGTTAAACAGACTGAGGAGTGTAATTACCAAGGTGGGTGTCCGTTACCAAACCGAGACTAGGCGTACGCTCAAAGAAATTATTTGTACATTTACCATATCATTGTACAGGTACAGTGGCAAAACGCGAATGGTAAACAATTTTTCCAGACATGCATGGTAACTTCTATACAGTTTCTTGGAAAAGAGTCAAATGCGTAAGGAAGTTCCCAAATTTGTATGGTACCAATGCTAAACATTCCCGTATTTTCTATCTGACATGTTGTATTGTTTCCGTACACTGAAAAGGTTAAAAACTTCCATTAAAGTTCAGGAAGTATAACCAGAATTTTTTTACAGTGTAGTTACGAAACTGTTAACTCATTGAGACCCAGCGTACACAATCGTATACGTAAGGGAAAGAAAAAAAATTATTTTGGCCGGTTTGTACACTGCGAGGCCCACTAATCTTTCCTGTGGGTTAACTTAATGATTTGTATGTAAACCTTGCCACTGCTGCAGGTTCCTATGCAATGAAGGGCCAAAAAAACTGGTACACTTGCCTATATAGTGTAGCCCCACCTCCCCCCCCCCCCNACGTGGCATGAACTCAACTAATGTCTGAAGGTATGCAGGAGGCAATTCACACCATTAATCCTGCAGGGCAGTCCACAAATCCAATCTGCGCCAATTTGAGAAAGGGTTGCACGTCTGTCACGTTTAAGGATTCTCGTCAGTCGTCGTTTGTCCCGTTCTTTCACGATCTTTTTCCGGACGCAGCGATGTCGAAGATGTGATGTTTTACCGGATTCCCGATACTCACGGTACACTCGTGAAATGTACGTACGCCAACATCCAAATGTTATCGCTACCTCGGAGATGCTATGTCCCATCTCTCGTGCGCCGAATACAACACCACGTTCAAACTCACTTAAATCTTGATTACCTGCCATTGTAGCAGCAGTAACCGATCTAGTTGCCGACTCTGATTGGTTCCATACCTCTGTTATTTGAATACGCATGCCTATACCAGTTTTTTTTTTGGCTCTTCAGTGTATTATGGCTGGTTCACATCACTGTTGTGCACTGAAAGAAATCAGCAGAGATAATTTAACAGGACAGTTCTCTAATGACATTTTATGGTAGTGACAACTAAAATTAAGTACCAGTAACAGAATATTCTGTAATACTTTACAATACAAATGGTTAGCACAACAATCTAAATATTGTTAAAAGTTACTCTGTTGTGGGAACCATTTTTCCTGTAGCAGGAACAGTGTTTTCTGTAGTAGGAACTATACAGATAGTTGTAAACACATTCTTACTTTATTGTTACGATAACAGAACAAGATGTTGTAGACCCAACAGTGCTGTTTGGTAACTGCAACAGTGTCGTGGACTGTTGGAGGTAGGTACCCTCCGATCCTGTTAAGATGACAGAGCTAGTTCTGTAGAGTTAACAAACAAGTATAATTGACAATACAGAAGATAAATAGGAAAATGTTGCTATTGTGAAGTAATATTTATTTAGTGGAGGCTGTTGACAATCTGTGAGGGTAATGTGCACTCTCTAAAGTGTTGACAGACACCGCCATGTTAGGCTTTAAATATAATAATAGCAACAAGAGTGCTGGTGTGACCTATTTACACAAACAGGATATAAAAACTAATTACTAGCGCCATATTCTTATTGGCGCTACAAAATATCTGATGCGAAAGTAAAGCCTGTTGACACAAACGGTACATGTAAAAAAAATGGGTTCGTATACCAATGCACGCGCGTTAGAAGTGATTCTTCTTTGGCGTGACTAAAATAAAATACATCTATTGTTATGGCCTAACACAGTAACATCTTAGCCAAATTTTGTAAGAATGGGTATATTGTTTCCCGAGATACGAGAAAAACATTGCTACCACGTTCACTGTCGAATTTCGTTACACTTTGCGCGCGCAACTTCCGTTGCACACTGAACTTCTGCCCTCAAAGTGCCAAAAGAAGTATAACTTCAAAAATGTTTATTTTAGATGGCATCCAATTTTATATAAAATAAATATATACAACANTGGCCTAACACAGTAACATCTTAGCCAAATTTTGTAAGAATGGGTATATTGTTTCCCGAGATACGAGAAAAACATTCCTACCACGTTCACTGTCGAATTTCGTTACACTTTGCGCGCGCAACTTCCGTTGCACACTGAACTTCTGCCCTCAAAGCGCCAAAAGAAGTATAACTTCAAAAATGTTTATTTTAGATGGCATCCAATTTTATATAAAATAAATATATACAACATAAAGGAAAGTTAATTTTATTAAATAAATAATCTAACAGAATTGCGAATTCGTCTGCAGACACGTTTCATGGCATGCTTTAAAATAAAGTAAACTATGTAAAACAAATACATTTAAAAACCTGAATCTCATAACTCACGGACAGGGCAGCCGTCTTGTAGTCTGAGGGTCGGGAGTTCGAGTCCCTGTTCCTCCGCGGCAGATTTTCAGTTCGCATGTCATGAACTATGAATTCGTCATTGAGTCGGTCTAACGTGAACTCCTCAAATGTCACAAACACACATTGTCAAACGTCGCACACGCTATGTCCAACGGCAAAATATGTCGGTCAATATGTCAACAAAGTCAACTTAAAAAAAAAAAATCAGATGTCTAAGGCGTCCGTCGATCAACAAAAGGTCCGACATTTCGAGGCTGCCTGCTTCCACAGGGAATTTTTCAAATTCTGAAAAACAAATACAGGTAGCAGCGCATTCTATGAGCAGACGAAGGAATTACAACAGACGACACAAGATGGCAGGACTATTATGCCGCTCAGTTAAGGCAACAGAGCAGATAGTTAGCACTACGATATGTTACTACTGGGTGTACAATCACCTCTGTAACGGCATCAGAGCAGCGTTGTAGGGAATACCATACTGCATTGTAGTCAGAACCCTACTCATTTGCAATCGCAACATTCTGTTCTGTAGAAAGTAATGAAGTCACTCATTTGTGACGCACTGCCAATTTACAATATTGTTCTGTTGGCGTTACCGTGTATCTTTAACAATATTCGTAGGGTAGTCACTACCAAACGAACTTTTGTTTTTTTTTTAACAGTCTTGTAGGGTAACGACTACGGACTTATGGTTCCTACAACAATATTTTTCTTTAAGTGTAGAACATAGAGAGTGAATGAAGGGATTTGGGTAGCTCTTAACATCGAGGTATTGAGGGTGAAGCGAGGTGAGTACGGAAAAACGCCGGAATGAAAGGGCAGGAGATTCGGGAGACCCTCGAGAAAACCCGTCGACCAGCGACACCGTCTGGCACTATTCCCGCATGCGAAAATCCGCAGTGAACAGGCCACGTATTAAACCCGGTTCGCCTTGGTGGGCGAACATATAGAGTACTTACACCTTACTGTTTGTGGTAACGAAATATGTTCTGTATGAGCTTAACCCTGCTACTGTGTTCATATCCACCACACACTCGATGTGTTCGGGTTCAAATAGACCACAGAAATAATTTTTAATCAAACTGAAAAACACGGTTAATATTTAAAGTACAATTTTGAGGCAATTGCCTGACAAGAGTTGTAGTAATAAAGACATAAAAAAAATTTCTAATGCAGGTTACGTTTGACAATCTCTATTTTCAAATAAGTATACGACTAAATAAATTGTAGTGAACCTATAACAGTAAATATATCGTAACATAAATTATACAATAGCACAGCTGTCTCAAATACAAGGAAAATGTTAGCTTTACTATGTTTTATAATGAAACAGAAAAAACAGTGAAATTTCAAGCAAAAGATATGACGGTTTCAATAGATTCTCAAAAAGTGTTTTTTATATTTTATTCGTGAAGTTTCGAGTATAAACATAAAAAACAACACAACTGCTATTTCAAATGCAAATATATTTAAAATTTATTACAATATATGATAAACCACAAAAAAATTATGTACATGCAAGTTAAATTTACAGCAGTTTCAATTTTTGCGAAATGGAAGTACATATACAAAATCTCCAATATATTCAGTGATAGCGTTTAGCCGTTAGGCTCTACATTTTGCGCATAATTGACGCAAATGTGATTTGCAAGTGCATTTGCCACACCTCGCACAGATGTTTTGAAACTTATCTGACCGCGGACACAAATGCCATCGACTCCTTTTTCTTCTTGTGCTATCGACATCAGGTACTTTACGAGTACATATTCCCTCCTCCTTTGTTTGGCTTTGCTGACGTTGCACTATTTTAATTGCTACTTTTTTGTCTTGGGAGCACCTGTCGTCCTCGAATGTGTTCATGTACAAGTGATANGTTGCACTATTTTAATTGCTACTTTTTTGTCTTGGGAGCACCTGTCGTCCTCGAATGTGTTCATGTACAAGTGATATACCTACATTTACATTTAAAAGTCGTCTCTTCCTAAATGAATTTGTTTCCAGTCTGTATTTACCTTTGTAAATANTATACCTACATTTACATTTAAAAGTCGTCTCTTCCTAAATGAATTTGTTTCCAGTCTGTATTTACCTTTGTAAATAGATTATATTCATTCAATGCTTAAATATCAAGAATATTTGTGCACACTAAATAACTCATCTGTTTGGTTTTTCTCTTGCAAGTGTAACATGGAACCATTTTATCTCATATGCACCTGCGGACCTTGGTAGAATTATAATCTAGAATTGCTTGTAGCTTTTTAGAAATATATGACACAATCATGGTATTATTTGTGAATACAAAGAATGGTGTACGGACTGCTTTGTTCTTGGTCTGAAACAGTTCAGATGGAATTGAAGATTGGTTCTTCCTTACGGTTCTTATCATAGTTACATTTCTATTTACAAACACTTGACCAAGTAAGTATGAGGTGAAAATGTTATCACGGGTGACGTTGTGTCCTTTGAAACCAAAAGACAAATCCAGAACAACTCTAAAACCCTGATTTTACTCAAGGCGCTGATTCGGAGGTTTTCCAGTGTATCGCTGAATATTCCATACATAACTACTTGCATTGTCACAGAGAACCCAAAATTTGAGACCATTTTTAGCTGGTTTACTGTACGTATATTGACAGAAAGGGCACTTTCCTCAAAATGAAACTACTCATTAACAGTAACAAGTACACTGGGGTTTATAATGTTTTGGCAATACCTCCACCCACATATCCCACAAGGTATGAATCGCTGCAAACTTGTCATTTTGCTTACGGTAGGAACGAGTTCCACGGTCGTCGAATCTCAGCACATGTGAAATTTGAAAGATCTTTGCAGACTTATAATTGCTCTGAAAACTGCTCTACCCTTTTGANCGAATCTCAGCACATGTGAAATTTGAAAGATCTTTGCAGACTTATAATTGCTCTGAAAACTGCTCTACCCTTTTGAACATCCCATAGGCTTTCTGTTGATTCATTGTAGGACTTGAAAACACCAGCTAGCAAAAGTAAGCCTACGTACACTCTTAATTCAACACAGTCAATCGTTTTACACTTAGCCCCATACACACGAGTTTCCTCTGTATTAAAGTTTATGAAGATAATTTTTTCCCATATTTTTTGTAAAAAATAAATGAAATGTAGAAAGTTCAACAATTTGTAGAATGTAGAATGTTCAACAATTTNTCCCATATTTTTTGTAAAAAATAAATGAAATGTAGAAAGTTCAACAATTTGTAGAATGTAGAATGTTCAACAATTTGTATCATGCCTTCTTCCCTTCCAGTTTCACGGACATCACAAAACCAAGATTCTTCCATTGTACAGATCTCATTAATTTTGTAGGACGAGCTTGGTTTAGCAGCACGCTTTTTGGTAATTATGCCTTTGGGATGCTTCAAGGGCTGCTTTGTAGGGGGATGAAGTAAGTACAGCCGCTCTCTGTGCCCCTGTTGTGTTCTTGTTGGGGAATACAGCGGCAGCTGCCTTTGGAAGTTGAGATATTTGTTTCACTAACACAAAGGGAGACGACGAACTAGGCTTGGGGCTTGGTGAAGGGGCACTTATTTCTCCATATTCTCGCTCGGTGGCAATCACTTGGTTTGTACTCATACTTGGTTGGCACTCCGTATTTTCATGTGTGTCAGAATATGCCACATGCAGAGCGAATGGCAGAGAATTTGCACCAGAGGTAGGGGGCGACGAACGAAGTAACAAAATGATTTTCCTCAAATACTTTGCTGTTTACTGGCCATATTCCTGCAGCTCTGAAGGCGTTCACTGCCATCCCCGCTGTAGCAGCTCTTCCATAAGCAATACCGAACAATACAGCCACTTTTGACTGAGTAACGCACCTACCAGGATTTTTACCCTAAGCCACTTTCCGAGTTTATCCGTATTGTAGTTATTCAAGGGCTTGAAGAAGGCGACATCTGAAGGCTGGAGGCGGGTATATGGTGTTACCTGGTAACGATAACATTAAAATAAAGTTATCACGAGCGAAGTGCAAATATTCGATGTCTAAGTGTGCGTCGAGTGCCCATCCAAAGAAAAACAACTTTTTTTCCTGCATGCTAGTTTAACACACTTAATGAAATGCTGCAATATTTTGACAAATAAAGTTTTGAATAAAACATTGAATTCAAACAATAGCTCTATCTCGGAAATCGTCACATGCCCTTGCCTGTTTGTATATCGACATGGTAGGGATGTAGGAACCTGGACCTGAAGCTCCGATGCAGCACACAGTAGTTGTGTTCGTTCCTCGCTCTACGCTTGACATTGCTCCGACTGGAGATTTCCCTTTCCGAGAAATTATCTTCCAAGGTAGGTTTTTTCTGGACAGTGGTGAGCCCTGTCTCGTCTATGTTGAATATACCAGTAGCATCAA
The DNA here is from genome assembly GCA_002778355.1 of Clitarchus hookeri. NCBI lineage: Eukaryota > Metazoa > Arthropoda > Insecta > Phasmatodea > Phasmatidae > Clitarchus > Clitarchus hookeri. The sequence goes on along the minus strand of NQII01002536.1, from coordinate 105,870 downwards.
TGTTGTTCTATTCTACCACATTCCCAAGAAGATAATACAATTCGCTTACTCTATCTTTATTGAATCGTGATGCACGTGCCATATATGTACATTCAAGTTTGCTTTAGACTGAGCTCTTGATTCTGAGTACTTGAAAATAAAATTCTCTGATGTGTTCATTGTATTATATTGATAAGTTGAAAACATTTCAATATAAATAAAACTGTTCCAGTTTTCATTGCAGAAGTAGGATGCCATGGGTGGACCAGTATGCCATGGATGGACCAGTATGCTATGGATGGGCCGGTGGTCCATCCATGGCCACTGATTTCTGGTATAATCACAGCACTCGCATCATTTTGTCTTGAACGCGCTGCAGTGCGGTTTAAAAAAGCAATATTTACTTTGGCAATATAGTGGCATGTTACACATGAAACAAGTTTTCAGATACCCTACCAATATATATATATATATATATATATAAATTACTTGCAGCACATAAGCCTTGATAGACAATGCAAAATTAACAACTGTATAATAAAAGTACTTGACTCTATCATGTGCACGTCCGTCCTACCACAAGACTGAAATTTCTCAAACAGGCAACGGCTCTGACGCTTGTACTTTACTGCGTCCCACGAGCATGCACTGTGTGCATAGTCCCTGAGATATTGAAGTGGTCCAATGGTGGCACTGGTCCATTGATGGCACCTTTCCCCTATGTATAAAGTTTTTTATTCCGAATAAAATATATGTCAAATAGTAATAACACACATGATATGTATTAAAAAAACAACTAAATTAACAAAGTCACCAAGTTACAAAGCGACATCGCCATTATTTTTGGTTTTATAAAGAAATAAAATTGATTTTGGGTTCAAATAGGCCCGAACACAGTAGCAGGGTTATGCACAGTACACATCAAAAATTTCCTAATTTGCAATGCTTGAAATTATAAACTAATGTAGGTCTGAAAGGGTTAAATATATTTTATACAAAAAACATATTGTTACGCGCGGATCCCCGCGCTGGGTGCATGTGGCCAGTATCTACGCAATGAGGGGAGGGTGATTCACGTGGACCCGGCCGCCGCTATGTCGCTGAGCGGGCGGGGGATGATTGACAGCTGACCTAAACTGGCGTCACCTCCCCCTCCCCCTTCCAACAACCCTTCGGGAGGAATCGGCGACTGTTGGCTATTGCATAAACTTTCTAGCAATCTCCTCTCTCGGCGCAGCCTGACGTGTGGAGAAGATTCTGGCTCAGGACGCATGCCACTGTAAATACCACTGCAGCTGGAAGGTCTGTGACAGCCATCTGGTGAAGTGCGGCGAAGTGATATGTGACGATGTGAGAGATTGCGACCGACGAGTGTGTTTGTGAGGCAGGGACGGACAAGTGTGCGCGAGTGCTGTGGAGGACGAGGTATCCAACGAGAGAGTGCGGTTGTTTACAGGAGCGTTCGGGGCTCTCCAGAACATTCCGGACCTGTTATATCTGAACCGAAACAAGGTGAGACTGAATGGACGAATGATACTGACTTGATTGTAATCAATGTAACTGCCAAATATTAAATATATGTGTTTAATAATAGTTTAGTAGGTATTAGAAAATTGTTTACAAAGACTGGTTTTAAGCTGGGTTAATTTATGTGAGGTGACGAAGGATTATGTAAATAATAGTTGTAAATAGCAAGTGACATCCATTTATTGTCAACTTTTTTATTTGATTACGACATTAATCCCTAAAGAACGTGGTTATGCCTACATACTTTGGAGGTAGGTAGGTAGTTGGGTTTAACGCCGCATCGACAGCGAGGTCATTAGGGACGTAGTAAATTGCCCAGGGGAGAGGAAGTGGGGAAGGAGTCGGCCATTGCCTTTGTTATGGACCCATCCCAGCATTTGCCTTGAGTGATTTCGGGAAACCATGGAAAACCGAAATCAGGATGGCCGAATCGGGAAACGAACCCGGGTCCTACCAAATGAGAGTCAGTGAGTTACTACTGCGCCATCCCGCTCGGTACACACTTTGGAAAATTGTCACAATATTTTGTAACATATAAATTTACGAATTACGACTTCTCGATAGTACTGGAGTTTTCTTTCCGTTATTCACGACAACGTGTCAAATTAATTTTCATCGCATGCATAACGGATCCCGCCCTTTACCATCAGGCTCCAAGAAGACCAGGAATTCCTTGTGTTGAAGATGTGTACACTCGACGACGCGAGGGTGGCGTAAAAGAGTTGTCGGTGGGCTCAAGTATTCAAGAGCGCCCCCCCCCCCCC
>NQII01002536.1:68554-103568 GCA_002778355.1 Clitarchus hookeri | reverse complement strand
TTCCCAATCCTCACAATTCCTTGCTGTCGTGGTCGTAGCTCTCTGGTACGCGAAGGGGAGGTACCGTCGTTTGGCAAATACTCCAACAGCGCCGTGGCAACTTGTGCATCCGCTGGCGATCGATGGGGGCGCTCGAGTGTCGAGTGAGCTCGTCGGAGAAGAGGGAATATTAGTGCTCAAGGTGGAAGACGAGTGGCTTACAGTGGACCACTGCAGCCAGCTGTCCGACATGTAGAGCTCATTACAAAATAATACACACACTACCAAAACTTCCAGAAAAAGTACGATTTACACTGTACAGTGCCCGCCAGCTTAGTTGGCGGGCGCCGAGAGAGCTAAGTACCTTATTACCTCTGCGTAGTAAAAGTAATATACCGCTTCCAGTTAGGTTGACGAATGTACTTGGGATTGATGTTTTAATTTATAGTTGTTGGTGCTGTTACCTGTTGTTCGAATTCGTCGATTGCTAGGGCCTACTCTCCCCTCAACAGCGGCTATCCGCCAACTAAACTGGCGAGCTCTCTAAAAATGTTGTGTATTTTCACAAAGAATTCTTTGGAAAGTTGTTTCCAAGATAATTTTTGTAACACTACAAGTGAATCATAATAGATTTTACGAAACGTATATGTGGAACGTGTAAAACTATAAAATAATGTTAAAATTTAATAAGCGAGTACTGTAGACATCAAGTTTATTTTAAATATGAAACAACAAATACAATTATGTACGTTTCATAAACCGATGTGCTGTAAAGTCACAGTATTTCAATTGTAAGGTTGCAGGAAAATATATTAAAATTAGTTTCCAAAAAAAAATCGTTTGTAAGACGAACAAATAATTTTTACCATGTGTGTTGCGCATAGAAGAAGAATGCATATATTGTTGCGCGCGGACTCCCCTACCGGGCGCCACACTGCCTATGTTAAGCGCAGCCTTTCGTGGCTCAGTGGGGGAGAGGATCACCGGATGGGGGAATGATTAACAGCCGACTGGACTTGAGTCACCGCACCCCTCGTTCTTTGCTGTAGAGGTCGGACGTTGAACTGGACAGTTCCGGGGACGTGCCCGAGATCACGTCAGGTGTTTGGATAGTGCACCGGCCATACCATACGCTTGGTAATTTGAGTGCTAGAGTCTCAAGCCTTATGGAAGGACATGCCTAGGGCGATCTGTTATATAAGATCGGGGCTTGCTTGGTGCAATCTGTGTACAGATTGGGGCAGAGGGGTCTTATCAATAATGGTGAGCGCTGTCATGGCTGCGATGAGAGGGCGTGATCCCTCTCTCCCGCCTAGTGGGAGGCCGGGGTGCGGGATGGCCCCGTGGCTAAGAGCGCCTCGTTAAAAAATAAAAGCACGATTTGTCGTGATTCACAGTTACCTGTCTTTAATGGGTGTAAGGTGAGGAGTCTGGGTGCCCTGAAAACCGGGCTGTTTCCGTCCAGTCCGCTGTGTAGGGGAGGATTCTGGACTCTGAATACCTGGTGGGACTGACGTGACGCAAGCGGAATGTCTGTCCTTGTCTGGCCATCCCCCGGCTAAAGTTCTAGCAGTAGTGACTGGCGTAAGTGTAAGAGTGAGCTGGATGCGAGTTGTTCTTCCCAGCTTTGTCGGTTGAGTGCCCGCTCTGGTGATCTCCGGTGGGGCCCGCTCATTGATGATTGGGTGTTCCCCTGCTGCTGCGAAGGCTGCCAACTAAACTCCTTAATGGAGCAGTGATGCGAATATATAGCCTAGCGCTGCTCAAGTCCATCTCCACCTCCTCGTGGTCTCGGCTGGTAACATGGTGGCCACATCATGGCTAACGGAGTGAGGACGACTGCAGAGCGTGTAATGGCCTATCTATGCACAGACGAACAGTTACGGCGCGGTTATGTTCTGCCTTTCAGGGGATTTATATATTCCGCGCTCTGTGGTGAAGACCCGCTAACAGAATTCCACTCCCCAGCTGGGGCCTCAACCTGGCAAATTGGGGCGGACTCCGGGGTGGCGGAGCTCCTATGGAGGGGCTGACTGATGTCCTGGAGGGGCTGGGCTGCTCTGGAGGAAAACTCAGTGTGCATGTTTGAAAATTGTGGGTACCCAGGGGATCAGTGTGAAAGCCCCGGCTTCGGCCGTGCTGATCGCGGATCGGACTCTGGGTGGCATTGGTTGATCCTTCTGCTTGGAAGGAGATCTGGAGGTTGGTGTTTGCCTGGCGGGCTGGGCCTGGGTGTCGGTAGAGTCAGTAGCAGCTGCCGTGGAACGTAAGCGTGCTGGCTCACCCCAGGTTCTGGTTTCAAAGGGTTGATGCTCACTAACGAAAGGTCGACGGTCTGGTCCGCCTAGTAAGAGGACCCGTTTACGAAGCGGTTTCGCAGAGGGGAGATAGCCCTCGGCCCCATCAAGGTGGCATGTGCAGATTCAACTCTGTATAATGCTGTTGACAGGTGAGGTGGAACCACCCTCGGGTGGAGAACATCCACCCACTGCGATTGGAAAGGGCGTAATCTCTTCCTATTGTTAGCATTGAACTGCTGCCAATTAGGAGCTCTGATCAAGCTCCAAAATAGACATGTGCTGGCACAAATGGCCTGGCTGGGTGCACCTCCACGTTATGATACCTGACGTGAATATCTCTGTAGTGATAATTTAAATGCCTGGAAGTCCTGAATCCTGAAGTGCGCTCTTATAATTACGAGCTCGGAATGGTGACTCCTGTTATACCGTAGCGGATTCGGCACAGGAGGGTGAGCTCTGAAGATCGTGTTTTGCTGTGCAGAGATCACAGAACACATGTCCCTATAAATACCACCGTTATCCGGATATTCCGCAGTCTGTGATCGCCGTTTGGCGAAGTGCGGCGAATGGCCATAGAAGGACGAGGAACAGCAACGAACGAGGGAGTCGGAGACTACGGCGGACGAGTGTGAGTATAGCTGCTACCAGCGAGAGTGCGCAACTACTGCGGAGAGCGGCGTATCTGACGTTGAGAGATGCTGTGTGTGGGACCGCTAGGAATGCTCCAGAACATTCTGGACAGAAGAGACTGGTGATTTCAGGACTGAAATAAGGTGGGACTGAATGGACGAGTGATACAGATAAATACTCTTACTTTCATATATCAAGTAGGCCTATAGTCTATTCGCGGTTTCTTCACACTTTTGGAATTAAACATTTGAAAAATCAACCCCTATATAACATAATTGGTTGTTTTCTAAATATACTTCTCTTAACATTGAAGTACCTTATATTTAGTTAATCAGAGGGAAAATAGGTATATTGGTAATGCTTAGTAAGAAATTATTCTTATGCAAAATTTTATGACACCGAGTACGCATGAATTCGGTGCGTTGTCCCTTTGATGTAATTTTCTAGACTCGGTTAAGCTTTGTTTGTATGAGGTGGAGGAATATCTTGGAAGTAGAACTTTTGCTGGGCTTCAGAAAAGTTGAAAGTAACCGTGAATGGACTATATAGCTTATAATTTCCAATAGCGATACAAAATGTGTTGATAAACTGTTTATAGATTGATCTTAACTATTTGATTTTGTTTATTTCTATGACGTGACGGACGATTATGTAAACATTAGCTCTACATAGAAAATGATAGAACTTTCTGTCGAAACATTAAGTTTGGAGTATATTTGGGTAGGGATTGTGTATAAAAAAGTTTGGTCATTATTATTAACTCTTTTATTTAATATCTATTTAAGACCTCCATTCCTTAAAGAACCTGGCAATTGCCTGAGCCTTTGGGAAATTATAACAATATCTTTAACACTTTTATACGTTTTGCTAGAATTTCATTATTGAAATTTGTTAATATATAAATTTGTAAGTATCAAATTTTAATAAAAATATAAGCGTATTTCCCATCTGTATGCTACAGCAAGCACACCTGAAATAAAACGTTCGTCAAGCAAGGCGACCACAATAATTACATACTCTGGTTGTAAGTATAAAACAATCAAGATAATTTATAGTCGTGTGTGATTGGTTGAACATAAGACCAGTATATTCGCTATGGACCACACATTTTAATTTACAAGTTCTGTGCAGATGGCTCTTATACACGAAACTTATTGTGAGCCGAGCTATAGTGGTCCACCCCATCATCCAGAGATGGCGCTCGTATGTCCTTCTATCATGGAGTCCGTCTGCCCAAGATGAGAAGGCATTATTACGTATTACCACCTGCCAAATTTTTAGCTAGGCTAATACTGGAATGAACCCTGGAAAAATTTTGTAGTGACCACAAAACCGTTTGGGATTGCGAAATAATTTTTTTTTTTGCAATCGGCACAAACAATTTTTACCACAAAACAACTATCATAAAGAATTTTCAGAAAGCATTTTGTTGTTGCCTCTTTCCGTTTTTTTTTTTGTGTTTGTAGTGGTACACTTGAAATGTGAATGAGTGGAAAGCGGTTTCGACAGCAGGGAAATTAAAANTTTTTTTTTGTGTTTGTAGTGGTACACTTGAAATGTGAATGAGTGGAAAGCGGTTTCGACAGCAGGGAAATTAAAATAAAGCCATGTAAAACATTACCGCTGATAAATAGATACTGCATATTAGGTCTACTCAGTTGGCTAACTTTCACAAGTTTGCTAGTTGTTACAAAGAAATGGCAGCTTAACGTCACTGCGTGTTAGTGCGCTTAATTTAGAGATGCAAAACAACGAGTTTAAGGGAACGGTGCATAAACTACTTTTGTTTATCAAATTGTTGCAACTAGTTATTCAAACTGCGAATCGAAATTTTCGTCACGCTAAGGGCTAAATAATTCTCTCCTAACACATTTTTACTTTGTTAGATATCTACTGCCTTCATTATTCTCTGACTAGTCTATTTGTGGTAGTATCGTCACACTTTTTGAATCAAACCTCTGAAAAATCAACCCATATATGTATTACATGTGTGGTTGCTTCTTAAAAATGTCATGCATCACAATTGTTTTATATTTCTTTTTAGCGTAAAAGTATATTGTCTTTTTGTTAAATTGTACTTTATCGTATGCCTATTTATTTTTAAATTATATTAATTTTTATATAATTAATGTAAATAAAAACTGGGTGGTGAGGGGGGATATGATAACACTGAGTGTGTACAAATGCGTCGCCCGTTTGGTGAAATTTTCTAGACTTGGTTGAGCTTTGTTTATCACGAGGCAGACGAATAGCATGAAAGCAACTTAGCAGGGCTTCAGAAAAAATGGAATGACTGGACCCTATAGGCATAATAAGAGGCGTGAAAAGTTGTAAGGCGCGAATTAAGGGGCTTTACTACAGCTCTCGAATGGAACGTCCTCGTGCAGCACACAGAAAAAAAATTGTGTAAACCGAACAGATAATTTCTTGTAAAAAGACATTTTGTTGTAAACCTGTTGGATTTGTATATGTGCAAAAACAGGATTTGTAGAACTACAGAAAAATTCTTGCAGTAATACTGATACCTGTAAAATTTACAGATATTAACTTGTAACGTAACTAAAAACATTTGGCAACTAGTTACCTAAAATTATTTTTTGTAAAATTACAGAATTGTTTATGTGCAGCAGGCCGAGGTGGTACGCGTGATCTTCCAAACGATGATCAGGCGTGCGCCATCGCCACGCAGTCTGTGCAGCATCTGAGAAGATGTGGCTGTGTCCGAATAAGTCGGGCTGTACATTTCTTGTAACCTTAATTATGATTTTATCTTACGCCTCCTTAGCCCAAAGGTAGGCCCATACATTCATTCTGACAATTCGGACGAGCCGTTTTTTTTTCTTTTATATTTTCTTATTGTATTCTGGAGAAGAAAACAGCTGTGAATTAGGCTAAAATTAGCGCCACCTGCATTAAAAAATATTGTTGTAGGAACCATAAGTCCGTAGCCGTTACCCTACAAGACTGTTAAAATAGGGATGACAGTCCGTTTGGTAGTGACTACCCTACGGATATTGTTAAAGATGTATGGTAACGCCAACAGAACATATTGCAAAATGTCAGTGCGTCACAAATCAGTGACTTCTTTACTTTCTACAGAACAGAATGTTGCGATTGCAAATGAGTANGCAAAATGTCAGTGCGTCACAAATCAGTGACTTCTTTACTTTCTACAGAACAGAATGTTGCGATTGCAAATGAGTAGGGTTCTGACTACAATGCAGTATGGTATTCCCTACAACGCTGCTCTGATGCCGTTACAGAGCTGATTGTGCACCCAGTAGTAACATATCGTAGTGCTAACTATCTGCTCTGTTGCCTTAACTGAGCGGCATAATAGTCCTGCCATCTTGTGTCGTCTGTTGTAATTCCTTCGTCTGCTCATAGAATGCGCTGCTACCTGTATTTGTTTTTCAGAATTTGAAAAATTCCCTGTGGAAGCAGGCAGCCTCGAAATGTCGGACCTTTTGTTGANAGGCGTCTTAGATCGCTCGACTATTGTATCAGTTATGAGTTTCGGGTTTTTAAATGTATTTGTCTTACTTTGTTTAATTTTATTCAAAGTATGTCATGTAACGTGTCTGCAGAAGAATCTCACGAGACGAATTCACATATGAGTTAGCTTATTTATTTAATAAAATAATCTTTCCTTTATGTTATATATATATATCATATAAAATTGGGTGACATCTGATATAAAAACATTGGGTGACATCTGATATAAAAATGTTTATACGTGTAAAGTTCGTATGAACAGATTTTCCTTTCACATCAGATAATTTGTAGCGCCAATTAATATTTGGCGATAGTAATTCGTTTTTATGTCCTGTTTGTGTAAATAGGACATGCCAGCACTATTGTTGCTATTATTATATTTAACGCCTAACATGGCGGTGTTTGTCAATACTTAAGAGAGTGCACATTACCCTCACAGATTGTCTACAGCCTCCACTAAATAAATACTACTTCACAATATCAACATTTTCCTATTTATCTTCTGTATTGTCAATTATAATTGTTTGTTAACTCTACAGAACTAGCTCTGTCGTCTTAACAGGATCGGAGGGTACCTAACTCCAACAGTCCACGAAACTGTTGTAGCTACCATACTTTTTCTGTAAACTTCTAAAAAAAACCGAGGTGATTTCTACAGAACTTTCTGTTGCAGTTACCAAACAGCACTGTTGGGTATACAATTTCTTGTTCTGTTATAGTAACANTCTACAACATCTTGTTCTGTTATCGTAACAATAAAGTAAGATTGTGTTCACAACTATCTGTATAGTTCTTACTACAGAAAACACTGTTCCTGGTACAGGAAAAATGGTTCCCACAACAGAATAACTGTTAACAGTATTTAGTGTGTTCTGCCAACAATTTGTATTGTAAAGTATTACAGAATATTCTGTTACTGGTACTTAAGTTTAGTCTGTGCTGATTTCTTTCAGTGTGATTTTCGCGAAAAGATTTCAAAACAAGAGTTGTTCCAAAGCACTTTAGTCCAGAACCACTTTCGTGATTGATCATTTGAATTGTTACGCATCTTGTCAGTCTGCCCGCGAATCACGGACTGTTAGTATCGGANAATTGTCGCTACCATAACACGCCATTACAGAACTGTTCTGTTAAATTCTCTGTGCTGATTTCTTTCAGTGTGATTTTCGCGAAAAGATTTTAAAACAAGAGTTGTTCCAAAGCACTTTAGTCCAGAAACACTTTCGTGATTGATCATTTGAATTGTTACGCATCTTGTCAGTCTGCCCGCGAATCACGGACTGTTAGTATCGGAGAAAATTTATAATGATTTGCTCACTCATGTAAGACAAACTGCAAATGGTCAAAGAAAGGCTACATATGCACATATGATATTGATGTCAAGCCTCGGCGTAAATCTTTTCGCGAAAAACAGGTTGCCCTTGCTATAATTACTACCTAACCATATACTAGGTTAGTCATGTATGAATTCAGTTTTGCATTGATGAGGTCTGTAACTTGTTGTTATATGGGCTTCGGAATCTTCAGCGTGTTGGAGTCGCTGTCTTTTCTTTTTTACCATGGGTTGAAGTACCCGTGGGCAAGTTTTACTCTCGACTTGACTGCACAAAATTAAGATTTTTTTTTTTTTTTATACGAATNGGTTAGTCATGTATGAATTCAGTTTTGCATTGATGAGGTCTGTAACTTGTTATATGGGCTTCGGAATCTTCAGCGTGTTGGAGTCGCTGTCTTTTCTTTTTTACCATGGGTTGAAGTACCCGTGGGCAAGTTTTACTCTCGACTTGACTGCACAAAATTAAGATTATTTTTTTTTTTTGTTATACGAATATTACTAGCTTAGAGCTCTTCAGGGCGTGTCATACAATGACCACAGAGTAATTAACAATACATAGACGNCGTGGGCAAGTTTTACTCTCGACTTGACTGCACAAAATTAAGATTTTTTTTTTTTGTTATACGAATATTACTAGCTTAGAGCTCTTCAGGGCGTGTCATACAATGACCACAGAGTAATTAACAATACATAGACGTGAAACACCCTTGTTATATCGCGAACTCCAGGGAACACGCCGACAAAATGGCGTCACTGACCAGCAAAAATGTTGGAACGCCGTTCGCCAATCAACGCCGGGTAGCTTACTTGGCAGCCTGCAGCCTAGCAAACAGGGAACATTTCGCAACATGTAGTAGCCAATCAGACGCAAGAACCGTTCCGAGAGCTTCGCGCAGCCAACCAGAGAATGGGTACGCTCACATCTAAGGAGCCGCCACGCCATTTCGTCTCCGTGTACTTATCTACTCTGTGCTGTTTTCTAAATATTTATCTTATATAGTTCACTCACGGTTACTTCCTACATTTCTGAAACTCTTCTTAGGTTCTACTTCCAGTATATTTCTCCGCCTCGTGCAAACAAAGCTTAACTAAGTCTAGGAAAATTACACCAAAGGAACAACGCACCGCATTCGTGCGCACTCAGTGTGATAGTATTTTGCATAAGAACTATTTCTTAATAGGCATTACCGCACCTTTTTTTCTCCCTGTTTTAATCATATTAATTACAAATAAAATATTACAATTTATAAAAAAAAAATTTACCCAAAAGTTTAATTTTATCACAAATGAGTTACTTTTACTTGAACAGAAGCAAAAAACGCTTGCGATACATGGCATTAAGTATAGGAATCAGCCAAACACGTCATACATGGGGTGAATTTTCAACGGTTTGATTAAAAAAGTGTGAAGAAACCGCGAATAGACTGTAGAGACAAACGTAAAGGTTCTGCGGGTCCTGTCAGCCTGTCGATCGGATTGAACGGGAGTCCCGGGNAATAGACTGTAGAGACAAACGTAAAGGTTCTGCGGGTCCTGTCAGCCTGTCGATCGGATTGAACGGGAGTCCCGGGTTTTCGAAGTAACCGTTTCCCCTCTCGGCGACGGCCAGGCAGTCAGGCCTGCAACAGACGGAACGCGAAAAGTTTCCTCCGAAGCAGAATTCAAGCGTTAATTTCCCTTTGTTCGCAGCGGGACCGCAAAGGAGGCTTGGTTGTAACTGTTGCAGGGACGACGTGTTTCGATTGTGAAGAATGGTGGGGGNAATGCCGCGCCAATAAGCAGCTATTTTTATACATTCATATTTTTTCAACTGATTAGCGCAGTAATAAAATACTCAATAATAAAAAAAACGTCCTTCAGAAAATTAGCTGCAATTGTAACTAAACACAAAACCATAAAATTCGCGGCAGAAATACACTGTTCTTTCAGTATTCCTGCCGACCTCGCGTGGCGCAGTCGGTTGGTGCGCCGCCGGTCCTGGGTGCAGGAGGTTCTGGGTTCGAATCCCAGGTAAGGCACGGGCGTTAGTTTAAGTTAGTTCATAAGTTAGTTTGTAAGCCGTCCTCTGATAAGTCTACACACGGGGGGGACGTTAATAGACCTTATTCAAACCAATCCAATCAAATTCAGTAACCCTAATATGAAAAATGTTCAGGAATTGACAGGGACGGACAATAGCCAGATTGGAGGATCGGCTAATAAACGAAGAACACTGAGAAAACATGGGCACAGATGGAACGTCCACCACACTGCGCCGAGTGAAATTCTTGTCTGAGTCAAAAATAAAATAGACCTGCTTGTTCGTACACGGCTAAACGAATGCGTAGATAGGCCTAAATGCAGCCGGATATTTGTTTTTCAGGCACAATCCTTTGATCTAACAAAGAGGTTTCGTCAGGTCAGAAGTGTAGGTATTTGGTTAAACCAAAGAAATCATTCTTGTTGAATCTCAGAGTTTGTTTAAACAAAATATTTTCTAGGAGCAACTTCACGTCTACACATTCACTCACTTTGCTGTGACCAGGAATTAAGCCATGTCTGAAATGTAGAATTCAACTAGATTTATTTGACTTCATCGAAATACTATTTTCAATTTTATCATTTATATTAATAGGTTAAGTGGGAGAGATGTAAAACAACTGTTTCTTGGCTGTAACATTTTTTTAAAATCATAAAATGCCTTTAGTTCTATTAGTCTTGTTATTAGCCATGTTATAAATGTTTGATCCGTCAAGGTGTATAGCAAACTCCTCCGTGGCACTGTAGAGGGTAGCGGCGTTGCCTCTCGCTCTCTCTCTCTCTCTCTCTCTCTCTCTCTCTGCCGAGGGATCTAGGTTCGATTTCCGATAGTCTTGTGTTGGTGGATCTAGATACTCTCCGTACTTTAGGGGCGAGGCAATATGTGCATGACGTTTAAATAAGATGTTTATTAGTAAGCATTAATTTTTAATGCTACATAAAAACGACAGTACCTAGTGAATAATGTACATAATTAAATACTTTTTTTAAAAATGTTGCTGCTATTCTTAGTGCATGTTTTAGTATTGCATTATAAATAATGTAGGCATGCTTTATTTCAAGANAAAAAATGTTGCTGCTATTCTTAGTGCATGTTTTAGTATTGCATTATAAATAATGTAGGCATGCTTTATTTCAAGAATGATATAATTTAACCAAATGTAAAGTTAAGCTCCACGGTTTGGGGGGGGGAGGGGTTGCCAAACCTCTTTTTTCCCCCTTCTTTCGACCGAGCGAGGTGGCGCAATGGTTAACTTTCGGACTCGCATTCGGGATTACCTGGGTTCGAATCCCAGTCCGGCTATCCTGGCTTCAGTTTGCCTTGGTTCACTCCAGGCGAACGCCGAGGTGGTTCCTTGCTGCAGACCTCGGCCCTGTTTCTACTTCTGTCGGCAACTCGCTGCGTCTGTGATACCTCGCCGTCGGCGGAACGTGAAGCCCAACCTACCTGCGTGCCTTCTTCTTGCGATCCGCCTCTGCAGCCTGCTAGCGAGTCTGGCTCACCTCGAAGTGTGAAAGGGATTGCAGGTCACTGCGGTGTCATCCAGCCCCGTGTCTCGCTCGTGCCGAAGTTCCCATCAGCGTGATGCTGCCTCGGGCCACGATGATCGTCCGTTCAATCGCCCATTTTAATGCCAAGTGCGTTACTCGTTTCGTTGCTTGTAGTTAACACTGATAAAAAATTCAATTAAAAAATCTTTTTTTTNTAATGCCAAGTGCGTTACTCGTTTCGTTGCTTGTAGTTAACACTGATAAAAAATTCAATTAAAAAATCTTTTTTTTTTGCCATATTGAATTTTTTTTTGCAAAAAAAATGCGGCATGAGTACAAAACTAACTTTAATTCATTCCTGAAAATACCATATTTGCTATTCAAACCCCCGACCATTCCTTCCTAAACTACTGCGTCCTCAACTTCGTCACGGCTGTGTGGTTAAAGGTGGCGTGTTTCGCGATGTTGAGAAAGTTTAGATTACACTACTGGCATGTGCGTTTTAACTAGATTGCCTCTTTCTCTTATCCAAAAACTATCAAAAGTCTAGCCTGCGTTACTATCTACACAGGTGGTACTGCTCGTGCACAGGACCAGAATTAAAAGTGATTTCTCCAATTTGACACCTACAGCAAACTTATAATTTATGCATTACGGCTATCTCGACACACCATCACTCTTGGGGACTGACAAAATGCACGGTGGACGTTCCATGGAATTCTTTCATCTGAGGCTTCTGCGTTACCCTTCGTTTTCTTTAACGGTGCAGGTACGTTTCTTTGTCCGTTTTCCCGCGGCCTTTGAAAGTACTAACAATATTTACTCTGTACAACCTTTCCTCCCGGTCTTGCTTGCTCAACTTACATTAACAGTCCGAAGTTCCAGAAACGTATCTTTGCCTCGCAGCTTCACGCTGGCGTGTCAAAGCGGTTCATTACAGAACTGGGTTAACGATCTCTGCTGCAAGTATATGCGTGAATAGATTAGTTAGGCGTTGACAAGCACCAGGTAAACTGAACAGACGTTCACTTCTGTTTGTATTTTTGTGTTACTGTATTAGGGTAACATGAGATTATTCGAGATCGTAACTTTCGGTGGAGAGATCCTCTCAAATATTGACATATATTGTTAACTAATCTTCTAGACTTGATATTAAACACCAAGTTTCTTATGGCATGCATAACTACTTAAAATATTTCTGAATATGGTATGGTTCCACTTACATCGATAACTCTTGTATTTAAAAATATTAAATAATAAAGGAACTGTCGATTATTGTTACACTGTAAAAATACGTTCGAATATTTATGTATAGCAAAGAAAAACATTTCTTTGATACTGTTTTGTTTGCACTACCAAAAACTTACTTTAATTCAAATAAAATATTTAAAAAACTAATGTTTGATGTTATTAAATTTTATTCCTTGTATATTTTTGCTGTACGACAATATTATTTTCTTTAGGGCTTATAGTAAAGAAAAAACATTTATTGAGCTTATTTTGTTACGGTAAAGAGATGTTGCTGCACGCGAAAGGAAAGGATTAAGTGATATTGAAACTTTTCTTTCGTTCATTATAGTTCTTAGTACCTAAAAAAAAAATTCTAAATTCTACATAACTAAATAACAAATTCCTTATAAGTTGCCATACTGATTTAACATTCAAAATAGAGTAACTGAATTTATCACAAAGGATACGGCTGAACATAATTTAATGGAGTGCCATCACTCTATAGACAAAACAAAAATGTTTAATGTCGCAAACGTACTTTGCAATGGTTCTTATTTAACGATTATTCCTTTTGCGGTAACAAGACATGTATNTTGTTTAATGTCGCAAACGTACTTTGCAATGGTTCTTATTTAACGATTATTCCTTTTGCGGTAACAAGACATGTATCGCAGCAAAGAAAGTGTTTTTGGAATGCAGGCCTACAGTTGTGACGACAGTAACGGGAGAGAAACAGGGTGGATTTCAAAATAACTGCTGAGAAATACATCGTGCCTTAAAATGCTCGGTTTTTCAGTAGGAAATATTAAACCTAAAACTTCAGTTTATAAGTAAACGAAAAAAAATGACGACTGGGAGTGGAATGGAACCCGTTCTCCACTTTACGTAACCTGACGTCCTACCAATTGCTCTGTCTTGACGCATCTGGTTGTTAACGTATTATGGGTATTCCGTAGAACGTCTTTTGTCACGTGAAAATACTTTACGCTCTATAAATATATGTACTATTGGCACATGTAAACTGCTTTGCGAGGCTTGAGAGCTGGTCTAACCTACATTTAGTTCTCATGCTGTGCTTTGAAAGTTAAATACAGTGATTTCAGAAGCTGTCGCTGTTCATTTCTATCCGCCATTTCACAACGCCAAGTCAGTTTGAAATTGTGTTGGTTGGAGATTTCTTATAATGTCGCAGTAACACGAAATATTTCGTTCTTCCTGTTATTTTTAGCATAATAGAACTTTTGGTTGCGGCAACATAACTTAGAGGCTTTATTAACACTAACACTTCCACGGTATATTTGCATTATAGTAAGTACACTATGTAAACGGTTAACTTNTTAGAGGCTTTATTAACACTAACACTTCCACGGTATATTTGCATTATAGTAAGTACACTATGTAAACGGTTAACTTTATTGTCACGACATTATTAATTTTACTACAACGTAAACGTTTAAAGAAATGTCTCAGTAATATCTTTTTGTTGCAAGAACATTAGACTTTTTATGTGCACAAAGGACAAATGAAACTCGCTTAGCCAGAGTCAAATTCGAAAACTCGAGGTGGAAACGAACAAATATGGCGGAACTCACAGACGAAAATTGTTTATGAAGGGAACAAGGGCTCATGACAAGGGAAAGGATCAAGGTCAAAATATCGAAGGTTCATTGCATTGAAATCGAACACGTGCAGTCAAGGCGTCAGGCTCTGTTCTACAATGTCACGGATGCGTAAGAAAACGGATACGGAACACGTAAACGGAACGAGCGGACGAATCGTGACGAAATTTAACCATTTTACAATACAAAGAAACGTACAGTTCTGCAACTAAAGATACTTAGCTTTTGCAAACCACAGATAGACCTATGAGTTTCATAATGTACATGCCTCGTTTTTTATATTTTTACAGTGCTTAAAATTGCGTAGATACTACTGCCAAACCNTGAGTTTCATAATGTACATGCCTCGTTTTTTATATTTTTACAGTGCTTAAAATTGCGTAGATACTACTGCCAAACCACGCGCACGTGTTTATTAAAACAAAAATGATAATCGCCGCAGCAAATCGAATCACGTGTTGCCGTGCATACCTCAATGGCCACAAACACGAATATCAACAAACCGAATACTCGATTGCTATTAGCTACACGGATACACGGGCACGCAGAACAGTTGGCAGTTGCCCAGCTTTCTGACGTGTATCCGTACGTTAACCGCGTACGCATGCGTCGTATTGTAGATCGTACACACAGTGCGTTGCGTACTCCGCTTCCGTGATCCGTATCCGCATCCGTGTCACTGTAGAAAGGGCCGCACACGGCCTTTGTAAAGGTGGGTTTGCGATGGAAGACTGAAGAATTAAGACTCGTAATTATTTTCTGTGTGCTTAACGAGTCACAAGTTTTGCAGGTTATGATTTGATCTGGCAACTGTTAAGTCTAAGCAATCATCATCGTAGGAGACGAAAGCAGCTGACATAACACGGAAAAATGGTCAAGAGTGAAGATTATTAAGTGGTTACTGATTGTGTAATCGTTTTGAAAAAACTCGTGATATCTTATAGAAGGGAAAGCCGGCACTTACGCCAATAAATCTGAAAAGTTTAATTAAAGCGAATTCAATAATCTCTTCCAAGAAATAAAACATGACCATTAAATGTTCTCTAAATAAAGAGGACAATGTCTCTCGATTAAATAATTAATCTCATACGATTTCACAACACAACATAACCTAAATCCAAGATGTAAATACAGTTTCCCGCCGACAACTGTCACTGAGATCTGATTGGCTACTTCGTCTTGACTTGTACTTGAGATATAAAATATAACGATCTCTCAAGTCAAGCCAAGAACGCAAGCGAACCAGTCCACGACCCGCGCGATGCATCCGTAAACCAATACCCTTGAAAACACTGGTTTATATTCTAAGCAACCACAG
The DNA here is from genome assembly GCA_002778355.1 of Clitarchus hookeri. NCBI lineage: Eukaryota > Metazoa > Arthropoda > Insecta > Phasmatodea > Phasmatidae > Clitarchus > Clitarchus hookeri. Next base: position 88,151 of record NQII01002536.1, on the reverse strand, counting down.
TGCTCAGGGTTTCTGTCAAGTCAATCGCAAACCCAGCCTAAATTTGCCCTTGTGTCCGTCGTCTTTGGACGCNGGAAGGGGGTTAAATTCCCCCCCTAGCCACTTGAGAGACCAGTCGATGTTGAGCTGGGAGGGGGTGGGGATGGGAAGGGGGCTGGCGATACAGCTGTGGTGACTCAGTGCGACTCAGTAGCTGAGCTAACTGAGATCTGCTCTGGGGAGGAAAACAAGCGCCTTGGTTCACGCCCCAGCCGGGGTCCAAGGTTCACGCCCCAGCAGGGGTCCAAGCGAACACGGTAACAAATTTCTGCACTTGTTACAAACACTTCTTCGAAAACCACGTGCCAAAGATTTTTTTTGTAACTCTACAGCTGAAATTTCGTATATTTTAGAAAAAAAACATAAAATTGTATATGTACCTCAACATTTAAGTAGGCCTATACTCCATTCACGGTTACTTCCAACTTTAGAAGCCCTGCTGAAGTTCTACTTCCAGCATATTCCTCCGCCTCATGCGAACAAAGCTTAGAAAATTACACCAGAGGGCCAACGCACCGCATTCGTGCGCACTCAGTGTAATAATATTTTGCATAAGAACTCTCTCTCTCATTAGGCATTACCAACAAACCTGTTTTCCTTCTGTCTTTATTCATATCAGTTATTTATAGATAAAATGTAAGTAAAAGTTAAATTTAATAAAACGTACGGTACTGTTGTGTTAACGCAACTATGAAACGCTTGTGATATATTAGATATTTATGAAACAGCCAATCACGTCATACATGGGGTGTTTTTTCAAAGATTTGATTCAAAAGTTGTGAAGAAACCGTGAATATATTAAGTCTACAACCCTTGTTTGTTAAAATTCCGGATTAGTTTCGCACATTCGACACTAACTTTTCGTCAAAATTACTCTAATTTATTTATAGTACCTTGGTCTATTACAAAAATATATTTGACCACTAGTTTCCAAAGAATTCCTATTACAAATACAAAAAAAAACAAATAGTATATAATGACGTGATGAGGCAGGGACGAAATGCTGGCGGTTCCCTTGAGCATAAAAGCATCGAGTGGAGATCGGGTGGACAAGTTGACTGCGCACGTTACAAGCACAACTGAATTGGGCGTAAAGAAATGATCGCACTAACGACGCGATTGATTCAGGGGAGCCCGGCGAGCTGTTGTACGCGAATTTGCACCTTCGACCACTTTACTGCTGTTCCTATAAATCACTCTCGGCGAAATAAAAATATCCCTTACTTAACTCTTGCATGTTTAACTGTCAAAATTATAAGTTGGGTCGTTGGCGCATTGGTTCAGATAAGAAAAAAACAACTTCGCTGCGTCGCATGCTGCAAAGTGTCTTGAGCTAAGCCTATCCGTTCCAACGCATATTTACGCATTCATGAACAGAACTATAGGACAGAGGATTTACGATATTTCAAACCACGACTCTTTCTTTTCTTTAAACGTAAATGTGATGTGCTAACAACGCCGTAAAATAAANCTTTCTTTTCTTTAAACGTAAATGTGATGTGCTAACAACGCCGTAAAATAAATACTGAAGACTAGGGCCTAAACCTTTCAACTTCCTCTAAGTAATCTTTGACTTCCTATATATTTTTTTTAGGAATACAAAAAACAGGAATATTACTAATATAAACCGATATTTGTGGAAAAATTAGTAAAATAAAAAAAATTAAAAATTAAATAGTAATATGCGAGAACTTATTATTGATTTATATTCTCCTTCCTGCATGTAGGTAACTTATAGAGCTGCAGAGGCTACACCTATTAAACTACCAAGGACTGTAGATAGCCTACTGTTAACTTTAGTGCTTACATGAATATTTTATTAAATTATGATAAGTGGGTAGGGACACACTCCACAATAAAAATAAATAGTAAAATATATTAATAATCCATTTAAGAGTAATTCAATATCAAATTAATGTTAGCGGTAATGTTAACAGTATTTATAAACACCCTCAAATAGCAATAATAATTAATTACAGCACCGATGAAGTCTTGTCAATCTAAAGGAAGTTTCTTGCGTTGCCATTTTTCTCATTTGTGGGTTTCGAAAAAGAGGCTAGATAATGTAATTATTATTTCTGTAAGCGGCTAAATTATGGATATCGTATTTTAATGGGCTGGGAAACTGAACCTAGGCCTATTTTAGACTGTTCGATGTTGAGCACTGTAGTAAACACTGCTTAGCTTCAACTTCTCTGCCCTTTCGTATTCTTCCACAGAATGTACAATTAAAATTGTCGTCGAACCGATCACTTTATTCATCGAGTGAAACTGACGTGAAATTGTTAGAACTGTAAATAGGGCCTGTGTCATATTATACGCCTATTGATTATTACTAATACAAGCTAAAAAAAAAAAAACTAAATGAAATTCATATTGAATTATGTTTCCACAAATTTGAAACATTGCACTTTTAATACAGCGTTAAGACATCAAAGTACTTTTTCTGTTTTACTTCCAACTTCACTGGGAGGGAGTCAGAAGGCTGCCAATTTAGTTATAATTATGCAATTAGGAGCATAAACTTTTAAAAATAGATTCAAAAAGTGCTCAGCGAGCTAAGAACGGTACGAAACTGCACTATTACTCACCTAGACCGAAGGCGGAAACTAGAAGAGGAAATATGGGATAGAGTGCGCATGCCAGTTGCGCAGTAACCATTCTCCGTGTTCTAACATTGGACTGCTCTTTTGCCACTATCACTCATTGAAACAAAACGATGATAGGAATTGTGGCTATAACAGTGGATGTTTGTGCTTTCATTAACCTAGTTTTAATGCAGCTAAAATATATTCAAGTTAGTCATAGTAGTTTATTTTTCTTAAAGTGTTTGTCTGTTGAAACTTCAAACGTAAACAAAGACGTGCATCGTTTCTGTGACCATGCGATTTTGACAGTTGTATTGGCGTTGGGTGAAAATCGGCCTGCGTCACCTTTAGTTCGTGAGAAAATCACATCGGAAAAGCCACCGTTCCACAGTCCTGTGGCCTAATATATACATATATTAATAAGTTTATTTTACTACTGTTTTAGATATATCGTGACGTCAATTTATTTGCAACATTTAGGGAAGAGGGACATAGTCTAAGCCATGGTTTTTATTTTTGACAAATTATTTATTATCACAAAATGAATACCTTATTTTGTGATGCGTCGATGAAGAGGAAAATATGGATTTTTGAAAATATAAGTATTTTCGTATCGCAGTTCGTTGGATTTATTTCCTACGAAGCACACTTTGCTCATCGGTTATATGATAATAAACTAATGTGTTTTAAAGGTGTTCATTTTTCTTTGGAAGTCCGCTAGGTAATTTTTTGAGACAGCAATCTCTTTGCCAAGTAGTTATTCCATTCATGGTTACTTCCAACTTTTCTGAAACCCTGTTAAAGTTATACTTTCAGGTTATGCCTCCACACCAAGCAAGCAAAGTTTAGCCAAGTCTAGAAAATTACAACAAAAGGACAACGCAACACATTTGCGCGCACTCTTTTTAATAATATTTTCTCCCTGAAAACCATTTCTTACTAGGCACTACCAACACACCTATTTCCTATTTTCATTCATATCAATTATAAATAATGTATTATAATTGATAAGTAATATATAAAAAAAATTAATTGAACCATAAATAAAATACTTCTATGTTCAAAAAGTATAAAACGCTTGCGATACAAGACACATGTAGGAGACAACCAAACACGCATACGTGGGGTGATGTTTCAAAGATCTGATAAAAAAAATGTGAAGATACCGCAAATTGACTATATTAACTGATAAGAAGAAGCTTTGTTTTTAACGTTGGCTATCCCTTCGCGCTTTCATTTCGGTTATATGATGTTCACGGTAAAGTGAGCACTTTTGAAATCAGCCTTTGAAAAATGATTGCTGCCGCTATCTGCAAACACTGACTGGCATGTGTCTAGTGAAGTTGGTAACGACGGAAGGAAAGTAGTTCCATACTTAAACGTTGATTTAACAGTGTTGGATAAATATTTGTAAAAACTNTTGGTAACGACGGAAGGAAAGTAGTTCCATACTTAAACGTTGATTTAACAGTGTTGGATAAATATTTGTAAAAACTGAAATTATTTATTTTGCTTTGCAGTTTTTTTTAATGCGTATAAGTGTAGCAATAAGGAAATTTGTAAACAATTTTACTTTTCCAGTAATTTCACAACTTCACTTGACCGACGCATGAATAAAGTGACCAGGCCCGTGCAATGTTAATTTTACATATGGAGGATGAATACGCAGCGTGCATAAAAGGAGCCTAGATCCTAAGCAGGGCTTTCAGAAGTGCTCAATTTGCCGAGAACAGCAATTAGACGAGGCAAATGCTTCTATTGACCCTGCCGGCAGCGACGCCATACTTACACGTTGTTTACAGACGCCAATACATCTAAGCCCGTCCTCGCCCAGGGTTTCTTCCGTCCGAACCTTGTTAACTGACCGCGGCATTTTACTTGAGAATCCTGGCGACAGTACGAATGACTGGAAATCTTCAGAGAAGCCCTTCCTGGTACTCAGGAGGCCATATAGGCCTCGCCGTGCCTAGCAGCGGAATACTTTTATAACGGCACAGAACTCAGTTTAATGTATTTGGGTGCTTACTGGAACCGAGATTTTGACAAAATTTAAGTAAGACTACTATTTGCGAACGTTTTCGTTCTTGTACCGCCACCGATACACAGAGACTAAGCCAGGTCTTGTAATGTCCACTAAAAACTAAATTGTAATATTTTTCAAAATCTAGTTACGTAATTTGTAATAAACACGGCTACTTAAAATTTCTTCGTGGTTTCTTTTAAGTTCCTGCTACCTGTATTTTTTTTTAATTGTTCCATCGTTTAAAATTTTTTTATGTAGACAATTTTTTACACTAATATTTTGCTTTTTATAAAGTTTTTAAATGTATGATTTTATTTTTCTTTAGTTAAGTGCTTTGGCGCTACTTTTACATTCTATGCACAATCTATAACTTTACTGCCATTNAATTTTATTTTTCTTTAGTTAAGTGCTTTGGCGCTACTTTTACATTCTATGCACAATCTATAACTTTACTGCCATTTTTACGCGAGCCAAATAAATAAATTTTATGATATGTTAAGAAATGTAGGTAGGGCCTACAGAGATAAATAGTTCACTTCTGTATAGGCCTACAGCAGTATCACAAATACAAGTTAGACTCGATGATACTGTCGGTAAAGCTGGCAGGAAATAAGAAAAATTGCCTCTTGGTCTTATTGACTTACTAAAAGTTTTATTTTTAATCTAGTGGTGTAGTGAAAATTGGTCTCAGTTTAACTCCACGCACGTTAGCGAAAGTAGTTACGTGGCGGAACGGTGTCGCTTGATCGCCCCAGCCAATATAAATGGCACACGTTACTGAAGAGTAGACAATAATAGGCCCATACAAGACACTAGGCAGGGATTGAAAAAAAAAAATGTCCAGACGATAGCCGGAGAAATCCTGTGTTCCCGTTCTTCGTATGATGCTGACTGCGCCTCACGAAAACCATACCGTTCCCGCTTATTGTTTGTTATTTCGGTGCAGTCCACGCATCGCCTTGTATTCAGGTGAGCGTGTGACGTCAGATGCAGTCTACTCGCTGTTTCTTCGCACACCACGCATCGCCTTGTATTCAGGTGAGCGTGTGACGTCAGATGCAGTCTACTCGCTGTTTCTTCGCACACCACGCATCGTCTTGTATTCAGGTGAGCGTGTGACGTCAGATGCAGTCTACTCGCTGTTTCTTCGCACACCACGCATCGTCTTGTATTCAGGTGAGCGTGTGACGTCAGATGCAGTCTACTCGCTGTTTCTTCGCACTTTTTGAATGAAACCTTTTTGAAAATGACTCCATGCATGACGTATTTGGTCGTATCCTGAGTATTTCATGTAGCACGAGCGTTTTATACTTTGGTTAACATAAAAGTATCTTATTTTTTTAATAAATTGAGCTTTTTCTTATAGGTTATCTATAAATTGTAATACTTCATTTATAATTATATCAATAAAATCAAGGAGAAAAAAGGCATGTGTGGTAATGCCTAGTAAGAAACAGTTCGCCGAAATATTATTTAAGTATGCCTAAGTGCGCACGATTGCGGTGAGTTGACCTTTTGGTGTAATTTACTAGACTTGGTTAGGCTTTGTTTGCACGAGGGGGAGGAATAGCCTGAAAGTAGAACTTTAGCAGGGCTTCAGAAAAGTTGGAAGTAACCGTGAAAATACTATGATGACATCGCACTGGCGGGAACATGGCCGAGCGCTTTACGTGAATACACCTGCGTTAGCGGGTAATATTTCCTTTGAAATATTATAATGAAATGCAGGTAACGAAATGGATAGTAAGGTTTTAGGTCTTACATAGACATATCTAGACGATGTGTTTCGTTTAACGCCAAAATCAACGCGCTGGCGCATCATAGTCGCGATATATGCTGCCCGGGAATTTTAGCCCACGTCCAAGAATAGCCGCCAGTTGCCGCGGACCCCCATCCGTGTCTTGCGCACGCGGGGAGCAGTCAACTAAAACGAATTCCAACAGTTCGCATATTTTACACACGATTTTCTTAAATTAACCGTAAAATCATAAGGTTATTTGTTTCTGGGTCTACTTTGCATGCTAATAACGTATTCCATTGTTTTATACTGTAGCTTTTTACATAAGTACCTTTAAAAAAATTATTTTGTTGTACATTTTTTTAAATTATTCCTTTTTAAAATGCAGGCTTTATATCGGGCAGCTTATCGAGGGACAGCTTTGCCTACACATGAAACTATCCTAAATTGAGAAATGAAAAGACAGGTACATACTTCCACGTTTTATCCGGGTTTTGAACCCGGTACCTTAAGATAGGAAGTATTCTTGTTGACTGAGCCGCGGAGAGCAGCTCCGTGATACAGTGTCTTATCCCCTGATCCAATATGAAAGGCACAGAAAGTAAAACTCGTGGCTCAAATTTGGATAACGACTAAACACAGACACTGGGTGGTTTCCTATAGCAATATGTCGAAACAATCATTGAAATAGGCCTTTTCCCCACCCCAAACACTGGCTATGTAAACAACCATAGGTAGGGGCAGTGATGTTTCGCAAAAAGATTTCGAGACAAGATACAGTCCAAAGCACTGTAGGGTCGTCCAGCTTCTTTGATTAGCTAAAAAATGTTCTGGCCAGTGTTAACCGTTTGCGCACGAATCACGAAGGTTCGGTGTCGGAGTTACTTAGTCCTGAGTGGCTTGGTCAAAGACGGACACGGCACCGGCAGCCAATAGAGGTATAGCAACAGCTGAGGTGCGTATATAGTATCGAAGTCTACTGTGTGCTCCGATTTTTACGCGAAAAGTCACTGGCCCTAACCATAGACCTAAAACCGTAGTTGAATTTAAGTCAAATGTGGGAAGGCGTATTACTGCACGAGTGTTGTGTCTGGCCAACTGTTGTGTTAGGAGATTCCTGCGCTGATTGGCAGTATCTCTATCCTTTGCTCTCAGGACCTCCATGCAAATTATAATCAACAAGCGGTTAGATATCGCTGTGAGGGTTTTCTTGACATGGTAGATGATACTACCAGCTTTTTGTATAGTATGGGGACCGCGGTGATGTAGTGGTTAGACTAATCGCCTCCCACCTGGGCGAACCGGGCTCGATTCCCGGCGGGGTCTCTCCCGGATTTTCCCATGTGGGGATCGTGCAGGACGATGCCGCTGATCGACGGGTTTTCTCGGGGATCTCCCGTTTCCCCTGCCCTTGCATTCCGGCGCTACTCCATACTCACCTCGCTTCGCCCTCATCGGCTCTCAAATCTCTCCACTCCACTCCAGACGCGCTTGTTAATCTGTATGATATTTGCGGGGCTGTCTGTTTTCAGTTTTAAGTACAGCCACTTTTCCCACGGATTCCTCCTCCTCCCACGGCATTCCACCCCCACCCTTACACGGCTAGCTCACCGGTGCTGTGTTTTGACGGTTTGCCGGATATTGAAGATGTCCTCTCTTGCGGCTCGCCACCGTCGAGTGCGGACAAGGAGAGGAGGAAAAAAACCTCTCTCACTCTCTCTCTGTCTCTCGATCAAGTACGTTTTTAACTTCCAGTTCGCGTGCCCCTTCCGCCCCACACACAAATCCTCTCTTCTTGTTCCTTTTCATAGATAATTCCCGCGCTCTCATTATTCCCCCCGCTCCGCGCAGACACGCGCGCTCTTCCGTGCGATTACAACTCTTCTCCGTTACTCTCCTGAGCCTTCCTCCCCCTCTCCCTCTCTCAGGCTTGGCGTATCTGGTGGAGGGGTTCTCGCATCACCTCGCCGTCTCTTCAAGACCGCTCTTCCCTCTCCCGGGCAGAAGTGGACACGTCACTTCGAGGCGATTACACTTTGTTTATGTGAGAGGCACTTGGTGTTTTATTGCACTCGCCCTGCCGTGCTCCGTGCTCGAGTAGACTTGTTCCGGGAAGCTCCCCTCCCGGACGACGACGGCTGCGAGGCGGCTGTGGATTGCACTACACCGGCTTGTTCGCCAGGAGAGGACCTGAGGTGAGGGTACGGCTCGACCTTGACTTCCACCCCCCTCCCTGCATGCCGCTCCACTGCATATAGTTCGACCGGCCCATCTGTACCTGTCACGAGCCGAGCTACTGTGGGATGAACATCGTGCTCATGGCGTCTCCCTCTCCGGGATCTGCCCGCCCTTTGGGACCAGCGAAGGCGAGGACTTGTGCGAGTGCGGAGGCACTACAGCGGCTTGGGTGCGGCGACTACTCCGCAACTCGTCGCGTCCCTAGGTGGCGGATAGGGGATCTCCAGACCCTGGGGTGGCTGGGAATACTCAATTACCAGTCAGTGGACCAACTGGCCGGTGCGAAAACGCCGTCGTCGTGGACGTCGGGAACCTGGGTAGCTCAGTACGAGATGGCAAAGCGCATCGTTCAAGGCGGGGAGGGAGATCTCGAGGTGCCACGGGCGAAGTGTAGCAAACCTCACTACTGGATTCTGCGGGCTGCTGACTGTGGATGCATGAGGAACGGAATGGAATGCGTCTGACCTCGAAAGCTTCCTGCCATCAGCCTTCACTCCTGGGCCAGCTGATTCGCCATCAGGCCTGGTAGGACCCGGATGTCACGCCGAGCCAGAACTCACCCCGATCTACGGACTACTTTGGTGGAATGGGAGGGGGTGGCTACCCTTCGCTTTCTCCCCACCTTCACCCACGGCGTGGAGACCCTGATGTCAGCGCGGAAGAGAGAAGATGGAGTAGGTGCCATGACTGAGCCGCCCAGTTTGCCGACGCACTCTACGAAAAGCAGGGGGAGGGGGGAGCTGCACTCAATATCTGCTGTCAATATTATGGTCCTGGTTCGCCTGCGCAGAAATATTGACAGCAGTTTTCAACCTCAAGGAAGCTTGCCCACAGCCCCACCCGTTTCTCTTCTAGATTTTCAACTCCACATTAAAGAGCATGGGGTCCACACCTGCTGCTTCCTGTAGCATTTTCAGTAGTACATGAATAAGTTTTGAACTTCTTTCCTGTCGGGAGGGTTTTTACGGTGCCTATGCCAGTTTTTCCTTTCCTCCTTCTTAGCTAAAGCCTCAGCTATAGGAACACTTAGGGATGCAGTTCGTGGCCCCAATTGCGACCATGGCCACCTTAATACTTCGCTGCCACGATGCACGCCTCCTTTGCATGAATCCTCTCCTTCGTAGGCGTATGGGGCTCAGCCCTGAGACGCAATAAACTCCCTTCTCTACCTCGGACGTACACTTAACACTTAGCAATAGGGTAGGTTAGAAAATAATTGTACCTGTCCCCACCCAGCCTGCACCTCGAGCCATAGATACTGTCGGGACAGGGGGCGCAGTGGAGGCAAAACTTCCTTTTTGTGTTACCCAAACACAATATATTTCCAGAAAATTATTATTATAGCTTTTCCAGAAAATTGTATGAAAGCAGAACCACAACGACCTACAAATTACGAATATTCAATGTCGTGCACGCTTTGTTTAGAAGCAAGGACACGTTGTTTTATCGACAGGCTGGATGAAAGCTTAAATTAAAACTTTCGGATTGTAAACTACTATCGCGGCGTAATTTGTAATACTGCTGAAACTCAAAATTACATGTTTTGTTGCAACTGGCAACATTGCAGCGCGCCTTTCCTACCTGTACTCCTCTTTCCCTTTTCCCCAACCTGTTGTCTGCTCCAGCAGCTATCTGCATTTAATGTATAAGGTCAAGCTAACTTTGCTCGTTTGTTGTTCACTCGCTTAATTATTAAGGTAAACATAACATAAGCCATCTGCTGTCTCCAGTCCCCAGCGTTTAGCCATTACTTGAGTTACGATATCATTTGCTTTCATGTCAAAATATGACTTCGCTGGTCGTCTCTTGGGTAAGAATTGCCTATTTTCTGACATAATATCGTACATATCAGGTTTTCCCCTCCTTTTATTTTGATTTGTTATTTAATTTTTGTAGATAATTTAACTAGTTAGGATGCAATGTTATAGAATAGTAAAGAAAAAGGTTTTATACCTGGACATAAACTAATATAAAAAATATGTCAGGCTGTTACTCATTCGATTCTGATTCCAGGCAGTCTTAATGTTCTTCAAATTCTCTTGCATGGCCACTTCGGGGCAAAACTTTCTAAAAATTGTGGCAGTCCTTGTTTAAGACATTTAAAATCGATAAAACGCATTTTTTTCTTGAAAACGTTGAACCTTAATGATAGATCGGTAAGTTTCGTGTGTAGCGTACGTCGATACAATCGCGCGCTCTCTCTCTCTCTCTCTCTCTCTCTCTCTCTCTCTCTCTCTCGGGTATTTGGATTCGTCCCCACAATATATATATCGCTATTGAAATGTTAGTACGAGTTGAATACATGACACTTCCCTCTTTATAAATCTCCGTACTCTGTACTCTGTGGATAATGTTAAAACAATAGGCTTTTACAGATCCGGGACTCCTCTCCTCTGACTTCACGAAGTTGTGCACCGNCGGGTATTTGGATTCGTCCCCACAATATATATATCGCTATTGAAATGTTAGTACGAGTTGAATACATGACACTTCCCTCTTTATAAATCTCCGTACTCTGTGACACTGACTGTGGATAATGTTAAAACAATAGGCTTTTACAGATCCGGGACTCCTCTCCTCTGACTTCACGAAGTTGTGCACCGGCGTGTGTCCAGGATAATTTTCCGTTTCATTACTTACCCCTCTTGGCGAGAATTATTGCACAGTACTTGCGTACCTGCCGAGACTGCTCATGATTAAATAATTCACGACACAAGTCATGTACGCCTCCTTCAGCTACTGTAAAAATTAATACATCCGCAACATGCGTGTAAACTGTACAAACCTAGGCTATAGGCCTATTCAAATGCTGTAGAAAATAAAACCATTTGAAAGTCTAGCTGCTGTGTTAACGTCACACACACTGCCAAATTGATTGTTGTTTTGCGTCTCTACAAAATATCTCGATGATTCTCGCCCACGACTGTGGACAAGTAAATGTTTCCTTTTGTTGGGTATTCGAAAACGATTGTTTCTCTCGCGGTTTTAGACCTTGAAATCAGAGTGTTATCTTAAAACTTTTGTCGAAACATATTCTCGGAAAGGTTTCAAGGTGTTCTGCTTCAAGAAGAATTGTGGGATATGATGTCACCCAAATTCCGTGCTGCAATTATTACTGTCTGAACATTCAAATGCGCAAAACTGTAATGTACTTATAAATTTTCCATTTCAGCTGATTATTGCAACTGAATTTTCAATCCAGTGGATTAGCTTTTTCTTCTTTTTAGCGCACCCTCAAAGAAGCATATAAGTGAGACAATCTGTATCTGTTGGTAACAAATGATGTTAAATCGACTATATTCGCTTTTTATGTTGTATTACATAACATATTTTCACTCTCTACAGTCGAAACAGTTAAAACTTCTCCAAATAAGCAAATTTGACTGCGTATTTGTCGAAACTGCTCCAGTTGAATCAGCAAAATTCTGTTGATCAATTTAGTTGCTTGTATTTACTAGTTAAACTATTGTTTCTAGTGATTCCTAGTGAAATGCGCTGGTCTGGCATTGAAATCTCAGTGTATTCCACTGATTCACCCATAGATCACCACTCATTAATTGAATAGTCAGTAAAATAATTCAACTGATTGAAATCGCTGATTCTGATTTAAATCACACAAAAAGACCAGTCACGCATAGCATTTAAGGCACAAATAGATTGGAATGATTCTTTGAAGGATATAACATATGTGCTGCATGAAGAGTGTTCTAATCTACAAAAAAAAAAGAGAATAAAGTTAGCCGGTAAGGTACAGAACTTTAACTTATTAATCACTTGATAGTATAACTGGCAGCAGTGGAAATGTTTATTCAAGGGACTTTAACGTATTTATTCAATTAATATAAAAATCCTCAATTTGCCTTCTAGGAGGTTATAGTCTATTTTCGGTTTATTCACACTTTTTGAATCAAACATTTGAAAAATTTCCCCTTGTATGACGTGTTTGGTTGTTTCTTAAATATGGCATGTATCAAAAACATTCTGTATTTGTGTTAACATAAAAATACCTTATTTTTGGTTAAACTGAACTTTCACTTGTATATTATCTATAAATTGTAATATTCCATTTATAACTAATACCAATAAAAATAGGGAGAAAATTGTTGCGTTGGTAATGACGCGTAAGAAATAGTTCTTATGCAAAATATTATTACACTGCGCGCGCACGAATGCGGTGCGCTGTCCCCTCGGTGTGATTTTCTAAGCTTTGTTTGCTTGAGGCGGAAAAATATCCTGGAAGTAGAACTTCAGCAGGGCATGTAGAAAAGTTCGAAGTAACCGTGAATGGACTACACTTAGAATTCTATACAGCTAGTAAAAATCTACAGGATGTCACTTGGAAGTGATGTCTATAAAGTACTACCGCTAACAGACAAAGTGGTAGAAGTTTCTCGTCGTTGAGGAGTTAGCCTTTGCGTACAGGCAACACGCCGCATATTACAGATCACGTAGTTGCGATCATGCAGGGGCGTAGCTATAGGATGAGTAATTATGGTCCATTCACGGTTACTTCCAACTTTTATGAAGTCCTGCGTAAGTTCTACTTTCAAACTATTTCTCCGCCTCATCCAAACAAAGCATAACAAAGTATAGAAAATTTTACCAAAGGGACAACGCGCCGCATTCGTGCGCACTCATTTCAGTATCATTTTGCATGAGAACTATTTCTTACTAGGCATTACTTACACTACTTTTTTCTCCCCGTTTTTATTCATATAAATTATAATTGAAGTGTTATAATTTATAGATAAATACAGTTAAACCTTCGCTTCAACCGAAATAAGATAATTTTAAGTAAGCAAAGAATAAAAAGCCTTTGATAAATGAAATATTGAGGAAACAACCAAAACACGCCATACTTGGGGTGTTTTTTCAAAGGTTTGATTCAAAAAGTGTGAAGAAATCGCGAATAGACTATAGGAAGGCTGATAACGGCCAAAAACAATCCCATTTTTTTTGGCAGAGGGTGTGATCTTAATGATTCCGCCTAGCTAGAGCTATTTTCCACGTTTGAAGAAGCGGTAAGGAATTATCAGCACGGGAGCGGTAAGGGCGACACTTCCACGCGATGAAGCCCGTCATCGCCGCTACACACGAGGTTATGAACTAACGTCCAGTGTTCTCGTCGTGCTGTGTGTACTTATAAGGCTTTATTTAACAAGGCGACCGCATCATATTATTGCTACAAAGTCTGTTTCAAGGTTAAACCCAAAACCCTAAAGTATTTTTGTATGTATTGTGACGATGTGTCCGTCAACATTTGCTACAACAACAGTTTCGTCATGCATGCTAAACCACGTGTTGATGGATGGGGACAGTAAGCGAAGAGAGTGAAGAGATTTCGGCGGCTATTAACATTGAGGCCGTGAGAGCCGGTGAGCGTGAAGCTAGGTGAGAATGGAGCAGTGCCGGAATGCAAGAGCGAGGGAAATGGGACATCTCCGAGGAAACCCGACGACCAGCGGCATCGCCCAGCACGATTCCCACGTGCGAAAATCCGGGAGCGACCTCGCCGGGAATGGAACGCGGTTCGCCTTGGTGGGAGTGTAGTCTAACCACTATACCACCGTGGCCCCGACGGGGACTGTGCTAGCGACGTATCAAGCGACGTCAAGCGGAGCAAGGCTCTAAGAGCGTCCGCACTGGCTGCCGATTGGTTGTTCGTCGTCAGCTGCACATAGCAACCAAGTACAGAGCCAACACTGCCATGCATTTCGCCGAGCTCTTATTTTCAGCTACAAATAAACACGCCACGCTTATATCGCCAACATGATAACACTCATACAAGCACATCGGTACGATTAAAAGCTGTAAATTCAGGTATTGGCCACTCTGATGGCACAAACGTGATGAATCTAGGAAACTAATATTCAGCAAGGTAAACGTTGTCTAATGTCCATCATTTTGGAAACTGGTATACATTATTTTAGGAGTTGACTTCCAGTAATTTCGGCAGTTAGTCACAGAAGGCTGGTGAGTCCTCATTTTCTCAAACTCCTTTGTATTTTTAACGCCCTTATCATAAACCAATTCGAAAATCGATCCCGGTGAAAATAACAACAGGCAAGGCACAAAGCACCAATACAAGTGGCACAGGGCAGGAACTGTGCAACGATCGTGTGTAGTCACAGAATTGTCCTTCTACAATTGTCTGTATATTATCTACAAGTGAAATTATTTCTCCAACCACCTCTTAGTAATAAAATTAGCAACGGTGTTTTGGTCGTTTCTAAGTTTTAATCTTTTAAACATGAATAAATGTCCGTTGTATGTTTGGTGTTGTCACGCAAATGACCTGAGAAAATAGCGGCTCGAAGTGCGTATACAGTGACGAGACCTCCCCCCTCCCCTTCTGTATGTTCAACTGGGCGTGCGTGGAAGGTCGTGAGTGTCCCCCCCCCTATATTCTCCTTACCCCTCTGAAAGGTGTGGTGATGTCTGAAGGATGGTTCCAAGAAGCTACGTGTGACGTCACAGAGACTTTTTGGAGTTATTGGCTGGCGTGCTGAACATCCTTTTGGACTCTTCGTAAACGCATTGGCCAAGGGCATTGGGAGGGCTTGCTGGTATTTGTAAGGGGATCGAGTTTTGTGCTGTGAGAACACTAGATGGCAAACACAGCGTCACTAAGGGCGACACACAAAAATATTAAGTTACATTAATGGGTAAAACCTTTTATTTACATATATTTAATACAGAGTTTTCAAAGAAATCATATACCATAATATTTCGTAACGTAATATAATAATGGGAAATCTTATATATAGCTTTTCAAAATCATTAAGAAACTCTAAACACTAGCGAATTTCAGTATTTAGAGGCTCTAATTTAGAGTGACTATTTGATTTGTCAATCTATATGCATACAATTTTCAATTTTTGGAGTTTTATTGCTTGAAACAAGTGGTTTTAACCATGGAGCAAAATTAAATGTAAAACAACTCGGTTCTCAACACCTCTATGTTAAGAGCCACCCAAATCTCTTCACTAGCTCACACCCTCTAAAACAACATTGTATTCGGGAGCTGGTGATCTGAGCGTCATGTCGTAGAAAGGATTTATTAAATAATGATTAGCAGATTCGCCAAATGTCGACGTTTCCAAAGTAATTTTTTTTGCTTACAAAACTCTGAGTAGAAACAGTTTTTGCTTTGGCAAACGCCTTTTTATTTATTTATTTTTAAATACGTGACTTAATTCATTTGTTAAAAAAACATAAACGTAACTTTAACTAGACAGAAAAATTGGCATTATGAATTCGAAGTCTTACGTAGATACGAACTATCTTATTTACAGGCAGCACCATAAAAACGTGTAGTTTTTTGTGTGTAGTGCATTATTTTTTCGTTTTAATATGTCAATAAATCCCTCTGTTATAATTAATTGAGCTTTTTTACGCCCTCGCTTTATGCCAACATGCTAGACAGTAACGCGGAGTTTAATTATTAATTAATCTAAGTTCATATATACGTGTATGTAGGCCTGGATATAAAACAGTCATGTACATTCATGACTTTAGCGGGATTGTAACAGAGAACCTCTCGTTTCGTAGGTAAAGCATTTTAATGACCTCGGGTCACAAAAGTCACCTCTCTTTGTACAATGTGTTATAACTTTGACGTTAAGAGAAAACAAAAATTTGCATGGAAATATTTAATATTTGGCTGGTTACCGACTTTAACGTGGATTATGCAAGTTACCGCAATAACTTCCCAAATGGAATGAATCACAATTGTAGAGCACGCGAATTACTCTTTGCTTCATGTCCCATGATCATAATTACAGGCTTTTCACGGTTAATTGAGCAGTTCTGAAATCAACTGTTGAAAAATGTCACTACCTGCATGTATTTTAACGGGAACATTGACTGGCATGCGTTCTGTAAAGTTGGTAACGATGGAGGGAAAGTAGTCTCATGTCTTAACGTTGATTCAAGAATGTTAAATATAAACATTATAGAATACAGACATCACTTCTTTTGCTTCCTTTATTTTAATTCGTATAAGTGTAAGAATAAGTCAATTGATAAATAATTTACATTTATAAAAATTTCACAGTTTCACTTGACCGACTCATGAATAACACGATAAGGCCTATGGCAATGTTAATTTTACATATGGTGTAAAAATACACAGTGTGTATACAAGTAGATTTCAAGCGGGACTTTCAAAAATGCTCAGTTTACTTATACCTATACAGCCTAAAATCATCGATACTGAAGATAATAACGTGCCCAGAAAATTACATCGTATAAAAACCACTCTGACGAATCATCAATTCACTTCACTTCTGCTGGGGATTTTTTTTTGTCGCGAAAGGGGGCGTGCGAGATTTGTTGCATTATTCATGGCTGGTAAACAGGGCTGCCAACAGGATTCGCCGCCGCGGGAGGCGCGCCAGAGATAATTTTTTTCCTGATCGGACCAGCAGTCTGGGGCGGCACTGTGCACACACTGCGTCAGCGATTTGCGAACCACTTGACGGAGTCCCCACTTCGGTTGGCCCTCCCCTCTCCACCAGACCCCCTGCGTGCTGTCTCCGCGAGACGAGACGGGGGAATGAATTTCTTCCGTCTCGAAAGCTGGTTTTTTTTGTTATTAGAAAGAGCTTATTAACGTCCCCCGGTGTTGTACCTTAAGGCTTATCAGGGAACGCCTTATAACCTAACTTAAGTTAACACCCATACCTTACCCAGGATTCGAACCCAGAACCTCCCGCGCCCCAGGCCGGTGACGCGCCAACCGACTGAGCCACTGGAGGTCGGCTCGAAAGCTGGGGGGGAAAATTATGTATCTTCTTACGCCGATATTTAATGTAATTATTTCCAAGTTGTAAAACATCTTACGTCAGCCACTGATGACTGCCCCATCGCCGTTTTCGTTAAAAAAAATACCAGATATATAAATTAACCACCAAGGAAATGTCTCATGAATAAGAAATGCAAAATAATAGCTGTGCTACTAGTAAAAATATCTTCTTGTGGCAAGCTTGTCCACATACAATTGTATCAGTGTAAACATTAAACGTTCTCCGGTATTAATTATTACGGAATACCTACATACAAGATTTTTGCGGTCATCGAGTGAATGAGTGAAGAGATTTTGTCGGCTCATAACATCGAGGTTTTGAGAGCCGATGAGGGTGATGTGAGGTGAATGTGGAGCATCGTCGGAATGAAGGGGCGGGAGAAAGCGGGAGATATCCGAGAAGGCCCGCCGACCAGTGGCATCGGCCCTGCACGATTCCCACGTGCGAAAATATGGAAGTGACCCCAACGGGAATCGAACCCGGTTCGCATATGTGGGAGGCGAGTAGTCTAACCACTACACCACCGTGGCCCCTGTGGTCCTCGAGACCTTGTTATTTGGCAATCCCAGATTTCCGTCGATAACGATCGCCACAATATATAAAACAACGTTTACTAGTATGAACTTTGAAGTTATTGATAGTTTCCTTGTGCTTGTGCCAGCCTTCAAAATTTTTTTTGCAATTATTTTACTTATTCGTAAGAATTCGAATGTGCAGATATTATTTTCTTCTCCTCGCGAGAGGGATATAAAGACGGCCTTGCACATGACTCACGTGTGGAGCTCAATCTTATCACCTGCTCTCGCTCAGATGAGTACACCTCGACCAGTCACGTTTTTTTTTAAATATGAATTCGTCTTAAAATCAGACCGTCATGTGAGGTTCAGGACGGAAACGGCGATGTGACGTTTGCAGGATGATCAATTCTGACTTTATAACTTCGTGACTAATAACACGATTGAAATAAATGTGGTCTTGTTGGATTGGGTATGCAACTACGATGCGAGCATGACGTCGAGTCGGCGCCCCGCATGCACGAGACGTGGGTGGGTCCCCGCGGCGACTGGCGGGAAATTTTGGGCGTGTGCGGAAATTTCCGGGCAGTATGTCTCGCGACTCCCATTTGCTAGCGCACTGATTTTGGTGACAAACTAAAATCTCTTCTGTAGGTTGTTCACGTCAAACTGAGCACTTTTGAAATCCCTGCTGAAGATCAACTTATCTGTACATTGTGTATTCTTCCGCCATATATAAATTAAGATTGCCGTGAACCGGATCATTTAATTCATACGTCGGTCAAGCGACACTGTAAACATATTTGAAAGTAAATATTAAACAAATTTGCTAATACGTGTACTTATACGCATAAAAAAACAGAGCGCAAAATAAATCATTTCAGGATTTACTAATATTTACCTAGCATTTCTTTTTCAACGTCAAAGCTTAGAACTACTGTTCCTCCGTTGTTACCAACTTTACTGCGTGCATGTCATTCAGTGTGTCCATTAAAATATATTCATATAAGAGCAGTTACATTTTTCAAAGGTTTAATTAAAAAATGCTGACTTTACCGTGAACAGATATTTTTAGATCTATCGATTCAACAAACTAAAACCAGGTATCNTTAATTAAAAAATGCTGACTTTACCGTGAACAGATATTTTTAGATCTATCGATTCAACAAACTAAAACCAGGTATCATTTCCGTTTCTTTATTTCATTTCCATATCCCAAAGAAAATATTACGCGCTAACGTAGGCCGTATTCACCTTAAACCTACGGCCGTGTCCCCGATATTTTTTATGAGGTTTGNAAAATATTACGCGCTAACGTAGGCCGTATTCACCTTAAACCTACGGCCGTGTCCCCGATATTTTTTATGAGGTTTGGAGCTGGCTGGATGGGCGGTAAGCTGCTTGGGAGAACTCGAGACTGAGCACGGGTTGTTTGCGGTCTTAGTGCTATGCAGCACTGCCTGCCTGCCGCGGTAAATCGCCTTCCAAACCCCACCCCCTCTAACCAACCCCTCCCCCTACTCAGTATCGCCCTCCTAGAACCAACCCCGTCCCTCGCAAGGCCCGGTTCCGTTGTCACCCCATTCCATTTCACCGACTTTGGAAGGGAACACTGGCGAGGCAAATCGGTCATTTAATTACCCCCCCCC
>NQII01002536.1:3211-41953 GCA_002778355.1 Clitarchus hookeri | reverse complement strand
TAGTGCAGAAGTCAGGCGCACGTCTCCGGACATCCTAAGGGCGTGACCGTGTAAGATCGGCCGGCTATGTATGGCTCATATGCAAAAATTTTCCCCACTTCCCACCCCGTGACTGAAATTTTATGATGTAGCAGCGTTACACAGGCTTACGTCAGAAGGCCAAAGGGAAATATAAGACTGAGGGTTTTGATCGTATTGTCACGCTTAGAAAAAAATATATCCAATAAAAAATATGACGGAAAATATTCATAAGAGAAGAGAATAACATGTGCACATAAGGGAAATCAGCACACAAATTAGATAAAGAACATAATGTAGGGACCATCGTGTTTATTGACAAAATTAGGTAAACAAGAAAATACACAAATAATTATAATGTATAGTCAATTATGTTTATTTATAGTATGTATATTGTATATACCATACAACCCGCACGAAATATATATTTAGAGAACTACAAATAATTATATTATATATATATACACACACATACACACACATTGAGAGAGAGAGAGAGAGAGAAAAAGAAAGAGAGAGGGAGAGAGAAAAAAAAAGAAAGAGAAAAAGAAAGAGAGAGAGAGACACACACACATACTTCTAAGTAAAACATGTTTAAATTTTAAATTTATAAATGTAATGGAAAAGTTACTAAATGACTCGAATATTATTTTTTAATCACAACTAATTTTGAGAACGCGAAGTAAAAAAAAAATTCCAGTAAATAAAACAAACTGGTTGAAGTCTATTTTTTACACATCTTCTAATTATTTATGTAGTCAGAAAATATTTACAAGCAAAATATTTTTTTTCCCACCCAAACGAATTTTAAACACCCAAACCAAAAAATGTGTAGGTCTACATTCTTGGCACGTATGAAAATTCGGTTTTTTCGGCTGGGCTATTGTGCAAGTATCGCCGAATGTGTTTCTCATGTGCATATATAATATTTTCTTGGTTAGTGATATAAAGTTGTTCTCGTTGCACTGTACGTCACATCAAACTTACACAAATACGCATAGTCACTCATGCCTTATCCAGGTTACAAAACCAATTTCCTTTGCAACTTATTCTGAGGTCCAAATATAAAACCATGGACGTCAGCTGTATGGAACTAATTGTCCTATTTTTCTGCTATCTAGTCGGCGGATCATCTCGCTTTAATACCTATAATTTTTTTATCAGGGTTAAGCGTGGTGTTCACGCCGTAATGAGAAATGAACATCGCAGACGTTTGTGTAAAATATACTTACTGTGTATTGAAAGTCATTTGAAGACAACGTGCGTTTACCTACAACGAGGTAACAATTGAAAGTTTTGAAATTTCATTAAATCAAATATTACGATTTGGTGAATAAACTGCTCACTGCTCACGGCATACTTCGCGCGAGGGCAATTAAAGTTGATATTTACATGGTACGCAGCATTTAGTTTCCTATATTAAAGGCGTGCATGGAAAGCACAAATTATTTCCGGATACTGGGAGAAGACCTTAAAAGACTCCTCAACTGTTGTTGTGTCGACGCAGTGAGAGGCGACACAGCTCCGGCACCGGGCAGACAAACGTAAAGCGTAGCACCTCGGCAGGTGGATCTGAGGGCGAAGGTCTCACAGGCGATGCGGAAGGAAGGGTATTGTTCGCCCTACACTTGGCTTTTGTGTCCGGTCAACTATCGTGTTGGCTGGAGGGAGCCCTGCGCTGATTGCGTGTATCTCGATACTTTATAGTCTGGCCCCCTCGCGTTAAGTATACTCCAAGACAGGTCAGGAGCTGTTGTGAAAGTCGTCCCTGACATAGGAGTCAAATAGTTCCCCTGCGCGAAATACAGCGATTTAAGAGATTCAGCTGCACGCGAGCCGTGACGTCTCATGTGCTCTCAAGACCTCGGCGTTAAGAGCCGCCCAAATCTCCCCGCTTCACCCTTCTCGTGTTCAACATGACATTGTTTCTGTCCGTATAACAAAGACTGTAAATAACTGTGTTGTTTGAGGAAATGGGAGTGAATGAAGTCGAATGGATGGCGCGAAATCCTGACATTAATCCAATTCAACGTTTGGGATAAGTTTTATCACTATACCGGCCGCAGAACGCCATTGCGTTGACTGAGGAATGGAAACAAATGTCGGCGGTCACGTACCGCAAACTGGCTAAATGTCTTTCTCGAAGGGTGGCGCAGTGATAGCAGTTAAATAAAGGAGGATCCACAACATTCTGATACCATACCAGATCCTGGTTAGTGTATTACTAAAAATGCCCGGTGATTAATGGTTTAGGGACAAGGAAATTCCGAAAGAAGAACAAGCAGGATAGACGCCACAGTACTACTCGTAGTAGAGAATCATTGATTGCTGCGCCAGTTAGTAGACAGTTTCATCTCCCAGGTTGCACGGGATTTGGGGCTTGCTTCCTTGCAGGTTAGTTGTTGACTCAAAGTCCTTCATGCAGTGTCTTGTAAAGTGCGACTCAGTCCAAAAAGTGACTTAAATAAGAACGTGTCTAAAGTCTAGCTTATCCAAAAATGAACTGAGAAAATTTTCCGGGCCCCACATACAGTGTATGGTTTCAGGCCCATATCCATAGTGTTTTGGGTCAATGAGTAAGAAAGTCCTAGTTGGTAGTTTTTACTCCGACTACCTTCCGGGAAGAGAACAACTTCGAAGAAATTTCACAGACATCTAAGATATGTATGTTGCCGTCTCTTATTTTAACCCTGTAATTCATCAAAATATAATAACTACAAAAATTAACTGGGCCGTACATACTCCATTTATGCTATAGTGACTATGAAATTAGATTGACCTAACATATCTCATCATTATGCTAAGTCCCTGAGTTTTTGTTTAGCCACGAATGGCTACACAGTCCCCTTCCTCGTTCTCTACCAAAGTGAATTTCGTCATTAGTCTATTCGCGGTTTCTTCACACTTATTGAATAAAACCTTTGAATAATTCTCCCATCAACGATGCGTTTGGTTGTTTCTTAAAGGTCTAATGCATCATAAGCGTTTTATACATGCGTTGGCGTAAAATCACCTTATTTTTGGTTCAATTGAATTTTTACTTATCATTTTTCTATAGATTATGGTATCTGATTTATAATCAATATGAATAAAAACAGCGAGAAAATAAGTGCCTTGGCAATGCCTAGTAAGAAATAGTTCTTACGCAAAATAATATTAAAGTGAGTGCACATGAATGGGGTTCCTTTGGTGTAAATTTGCAGACTCGGTTCAGCTTTGTTTGCATGGTGCAGAGGAATATCATGGAAGTAAAACTTTAGCAGACCTTCAGAAACGTTGGAAACAACCATGAATTGACTATAATTGGGACTTTAATTGATTTAAGTGAATATTTGGGTATAATACACTTATATCATATTGGCAGTTATGTTAACATAATCCAAATATTACACATATCTATTAATTTTATTAAATAGAGTCCCTCCACCTAAAAATACTTTTTTTTAGCACAATGACATCAGCATGCACGTATGAAAGACGCCAAGTTTATTTCATGGCAATGATAGCTTACAAATTGTATCTTCTGCATTGCATTATCGACTATTGCCATTACTTATAAATCCTTTGTTTGGTGATGTGAATTATATTTACATTTTCTCGTATTTCTGTTGCTTTATGTAGATATTTTGTGTTTCTGTTTGCTCAACTATGCATTACCGATTTCAGATTCTTCCCCAAATCGCACCAAACGCAATTAGCTCCAGTAAACTTACACCGAAGACCCAAAAAAAAACTGTTATAGACGTCCGTATGCAAATAACAGAGGTATGGAACCAATCAGAGTAACGCGATGCGGTCGGAAGTGCCTATATAAGACAACAAGCGTCTGGCAAAGTTGCTAGATCGGTTACTGCTGCTACAATGGCAGGTAATCAAGATTTAAGTGAGTTTGAACGTGGTGTTATAGTCGGTGCACGAGAGATGGGACATAGCATCTCCGAGGTAGCGATAACATTTGGATTTTCGCGTACGACCATTTCACGAGTGTACCGTGAATATCGGGAATCCGGTAAAACATCACATCTTCGACATCGCTACGGCCAGAAAAAGATCGTGAAATAACGGAACAAACGACGACTGACGAGAATCATTAAACGTGACAGACGTGCAACCCTTTCTCAAATTGGCGCAGTATGTATTTGTGGACAGCCCTGCAGGATTCGCGGTGTGAATTGCCTCCTGCATACCTTCAGACATTAGTCGAGTCCATGACACGTCGTCTTGCGGCACTTCTGCGTGCTCGGGGGCCCTACACGACATTAGGCAGGTGCACCAGTTTTTTTTGGCTCTTCAGTGAATAATTAGGTACGAGCAACATTCGCGTTGTTTTCTGGCAGCAGGCTAAGCTCCTAGACTTCATAAACCTGTTTGACTTCTGCCATTGGCCGATAGCAATGATAAAAGTTCACCAGTAGAGTGACCAATCTCCTGAAACGCGTTCACGCAGTAAAATGACTTCGTGTGCTATAAATTTTAATCTGTGATGTCAAACAGTGGAATTATTTCACTGAATGTTCAGATCACGAACTGTTATCTACTGACGATTCAGTGGAATTTACTGACGTTTTACTGTCAGACCAGTGAAATTCACTCGGAATCAGTTGATATCACAGTTGAATAAGTGAAAACCTGCAACCAAAATGACCAGCAGAATTGTACTGATTCAAGTAGAGCATTCTCAACATACCTGCAGTCAAAATCGCTGACGCGAAGCAGTTTTAACTATTTCGATTTTAGAGTGTACTTATTAGGCGCAAATCTGCGCTACTCTTCCTCCCGGAGTGCGAGAGATAGAGAACGCTCCTGCTTTATATGAAGCAGGTAATAGCACTCATTAACCTTCTTCATATTAAACCGGTAAATGCATGTGGCCGTCATGCCCTTGCTGTCACTCGCACTCCAAGACGCACAACGGCGCATATTTCGTCTTTATCACTTTCTGGAGCAAGTTTTGTTTTGTACAGTTCAGGGAGGCGGTATGATGTACTTTATGTACATTATTTCTCTCTGCAGAATAATTGTGACTGGATTGCCACAAATTATAATTGTTTGTTTGCTATACATTTTTCGGTGCTAAATTTCCTTATTTATTTACAGTACTAAAATTTTCTACATGGTAAACACGTACCATACCTTGAAATGTTTCACCATCTTCAATCTCGTTTATCCAAATTGTCTGTATGGTTATTAGAAAATATTTCCCCGAGTATTTTGTTTGTATAAATGGACGTTACGCTGTCCAGTAACGGACACTTTTTTTTTTTAAAAATTTTACCTTTTTCCAGTGACAGTAAATAATAGGAATTTAAAATAATGTTACGAAATATGTAATTGTAATTATCAACGACGAACGTTGTTTTCACATTCGCTATCTGGCCGTGCACTTCTTTCCTACGTCATTTTTTTCCCACCCTCCTAGTTTTATTTCGCCGTTCATCCACTCTCGCGCACTCTTCTCTTCCGTACTTTCCTTCCTTTTCCCTCTCTCCGCGCGTTCTTTTTCTCTCGCTGTTTCCCTGCGCTTACGGCCGCTCCCGCGCCAGCAAATCACCGACTACAAAGNTGGAAATAGTTGCAATCATCCCATCTCGACTCGCCGAGGACTCGAGGACTCACAGCTTCATCGCCCACCCACCAGGTGGCGTGAATTAAAAAGAACTGCGTCATAGCTTGCCTCTCCTCCACGCTGTTTCGTGGCACACGGATGAGCGCTGTTCCAGCCTTAAAGTTATTCTTTTGTTGTCCGTCCTACGGCGTTGTGGTCGCTCATTCAGACTGCCCGCCAAGCGGGAGGTCGTGGGTTCGAATCCCATTTTGAGTACAAGTGTAGTTAAGAATGAGTTGTAATAATACATTTTTATTGCTTTTTTTCTCAGTAAATACTTGCAACTTGATGGTTAAACACCATTTTAAGGTATTCAATTTTTTATTTTACTTCAGATTAGTCATAAAACAGCATTAATACACGCCTCCAAACAATTGACTGAGATTTTAAGTGCACGCACACTCATCAACTTCCTGTATCAAACACAATTCTGTGGGAGCTTCTTGTATTTGCCTGGCTAATGAAACACGATTACATTCGCTGTCTTCCACGCGGTTGGAAAATATTCCAGCTTGAGTAGTGCATTCACCCATAGTGCCAAATGCTCAAATGCCAGGTCGGAGAGTTTCTTTAATACAATATGGCGGATGGCAAGCTCAATTTCTTGCGATTGTGTGGACTCTAGTTCGTGCTCGGTGGTGAGTCTATGATTAATTCTTATTTTGCGGAGTTTACTCGACATACGACAGGTCGATGGTAATCCAGGCGGGAATCGAGCCCAGGGTCTCAATTTTCTTTCACTTCTCCGCTTATCGGGAGGCGATTTACGTTATGAAAACAATAAGCAGGGTGGAAATGTATGCCACGGCGCGGAGCGTAGTGGTCGCACTGCCTATCAGAATATCGTTAAGTTGGCCGCCTGGTTGAAGGAATGTTGTACGTCTGAGGCGTAAAAGCGTGGGAGCGCTAGGGGCGACCGAGATATGCGCATCAACTCTCTCATCGCCTCTACGCGCGAAGCACTGAACTGGCGTGCAGTCTTGCCGTCGATAACGCGTCTCTATGAGACTTTCAGCGGAGACCCTACTATTTTATGACGTAATAATAAAAATAAAGGTTTGATGCACGTCCCTATTCCTTTTTAATATTTTGTACCGGAATGTTCATTCCTAAAATGACCCCGTGAAACAGCCGTTTGAACAATTTCTACTGACACAAAAACATGCTTTAGAGAGAAATGAAGGAACTGAAAAACGTGTACAGACGCGTAACGTTTCTTAAATGTCATTCGTAAGCAGACCTCACTCAGGCACGTTGGGCGGTTTTTTTTAATAAAACTTTTCTGCTGGAGCTCTGCACACCGTTCGGCGGCTTACCCTGGCGGCCACCTTAACTCCGCTATGCCTGGTTAGCGATGACTCGTCATTGGGCTCCCGATAAGCGAAAAAGCGAACGAGAACCATGCCCCAGACAACTTAAAAAAAACCTTGTGGGATTATTTAAATAATAGAAAAAAAAATAAAAGAATCACAGTTAATNAACCTTGTGGGATTATTTAAATAATAGAAAAAAAAATAAAAGAATCACAGTTAATAATCAAAAGAAATTCAAATAGAGGTTGCCCACAAGGTTCGGTATTAGGACCAACACTCTGGAATTTANTCATCGCCCACCCACCAGGTGGCGTGAATTAAAAAGAACTGCGTCATAGCTTGCCTCTCCTCCACGCTGTTTCGTGCCACACGGATGAGCGCTGTTCCAGCCTTAAAGTTATTCTTTTGTTGTCCGTCCTACGGCGTTGTGGTCGCTCATTCAGACTGCCCGCCAAGCGGGAGGTCGTGGGTTCGACTCCCATTTTGAGCACAAGTGTAGTTAAGAATGAGTTGTAATAATACATTTTTATTGCTTTTTTTCTCAGTAAATACTTGCAACCNTTATTGCTTTTTTTCTCAGTAAATACTTGCAACTTGATGGTTAAACACCATTTTAAGGTATTCAATTTTTTATTTTACTTCAGATTAGTCATAAAACAGCATTAATACACGCCTCCAAATAATTGACTGAGATTTTAAGAGCACGCACACTCATCAACTTCCTGTATCAAACACAATTCTGTGGGAGCTTCTTGTATTTGCCTGGCTAATGAAACACGATTACATTCGCTGTCTTCCACGCGGTTGGAAAATATTCCAGCTTGAGTAGTGCATTCACCCATAGTGCCAAATGCTGAAATGCCAGGTCGGAGAGTTTCTTTAATACAATATGGCGGATGGCAAGCTCAATTTCTTGCGATTGTGTGGACTCTAGTTCGTGCTCGGTGGTGAGTCTATGATTAATTCTTATTTTGCGGAGTTTACTCGACATACGACAGGTCGATGGTAATCCAGGCGGGAATCGAGCCCAGGGTCTCAATTTTCTTTCACTTCTCCGCTTATCGGGAGGCGATTTACGTTATGAAAACAATAAGCAGGGTGGAAATGTATGCCACGGCGCGGAGCGTAGTGGTCGCACTGCCTATCAGAATATCGTTAAGTTGGCCGCCTGGTTGAAGGAATGTTGTACGTCTGAGGCGTAAAAGCGTGGGAGCGCTAGGGGCGACCGAGATATGCGCATCAACTCTCTCATCGCCTCTACGCACGAAGCACTGAACTGGCGTGCAGTCTTGCCGTCGATAACGCGTCTCTATGAGACTTTCAGCGGAGACCCTACTATTTTATGACGTAATAATAAAAATAAAGGTTTAATGCACGTCCCTATTCCTTTTTAATATTTTGTACCGGAATGTTCATTCCTAAAATGACCCCGTGAAACACCCGTTTGAACAATTTCTACTGACACAAAAACATGCTTTAGAGAGAAATGAAGGAACTGAAAAACGTATACAGACGCGTAACGTTTCTTAAATGCTATTCGTAAGCAGACCTCACTCAGGCACGTTGGGCGGTTTTTTTTAATAAAACTTTTCTGCTGGAGCTCTGCACACCGTTCGGCGGCCTACCAGGGCGGCCACCTTAACTCCGCTACGCCTGGCTAGCGATGACTCGTCATTGGGCTCCCGATAAGCGAAAAAGCGAACGAGAACCATGCCCCAGACAACTTAAAAAAACCTCGTGGGATTATTTAAATAATAGAAAAAAAATAATAAAAAAATCACAGTTAATAATCAAAAGAAATTCAAATAGAGGTTGCCCACAAGGTTCGGTATTAGGACCAACACTCTGGAATTTAGTAATTAATACATTTATAGAAGAAAATAATAATAATAATACCAAAACCATTGCATTTGCGGATGACTGTTTAGTTTTANTTATAGAAGAAAATAATAATAATAATACCAAAACCATTGCATTTGCGGATGACTGTTTAGTTTTACTGGAAGGAAACAACCGCTTAGAATTGGAATCCAAAGCACGTACTGTCATGGACAGAACACACAAGTGGATGGAGGAGAATAATCTTACATTATCAACAGGGAAAACTCTTGCTATTATGCTAAAAGGTAATCTGGACAAAAGACCTCCAACAGTAAAGTACAATTCAGTTTCAATCAAGTTCAAAAAAGAAATCATATATTTAGGTATTGTTTTAGATAATAAGGTAAATTTTATTCCACACGTTAAGTATATAGTTAATAAGGTAAAATTAATTTTTCTAAGATTGAAACAAATTATTTGGAACATACAACATTATAGTTATAAGAATAGAATAATAATATATAAATCCTTGTATTTAAATATAATCCAATATGCCAGCTCATGTTATCGGGACCGGATGGACCACACCCACATCAAAAGAATTTTAAGGGCCTCCCAGCGATATGTACTCATAAAAATAATGAATTTTACCCCAACAAGCTCTTATCTGGCAGTGATAACTTCTAGTAAACTTATTCCAATTGACTATAGTATAAAGGACAGAAATATTGCATATCAAATTAAAAATGAAGTAAATGAACTAGTATATAAAGGTAATAATTATAGTAAAGAAACATTAGATTATATTGACTGGATAAATATCAATAACAGTGACTGCCCTATTAGTGTTCAAGAATTTAAAGAAGAATTATACAAAAATAGTGTACAGGAGTGGCAGCTGGAATATAATTTAGACAGTACCGGACTTAACTTAAAAAACTTTATAAGAAACATTAGTGAATGGTATTCGAGCAAGAACAGCTTAAATTTAGAATCATTAAAAATTTTAACAGGACACTGTCAGATAAGGGCTTATTTAAAAAAATATTAACAAAATCGAGGATGACACATGCCAGTGCGGGAATGGCTCTCAGGATATTCACCACCTCTTCTATACCTGTAAAATTTTCGAATCAGAAAGAGAACTTTTAATAATTAAGTTAACAGATCATTTAGAAAATTGGCCCCTAAATTATTTAGAACTTTATGACCCCAAAATTGCAGATTATATAAATAAATTCATTAACAAAATTTATACAATAGTTAAAACATTAAATGATGACTTAGAATAATAAGAATGATAATAACAATGTAATACTGCCTCTGTCTATTTTTCATGTGTACCTTATATCAAATTGTAAAAATGTATTTTGTATCATTGATCATTATAAATATATCTTAACTTAAATATTGTTTTCAGAATAAATATTGTA
Source organism: Clitarchus hookeri (assembly GCA_002778355.1). Taxonomy (NCBI): domain Eukaryota; kingdom Metazoa; phylum Arthropoda; class Insecta; order Phasmatodea; family Phasmatidae; genus Clitarchus; species Clitarchus hookeri. The sequence continues at coordinate 31,763 of NQII01002536.1, read as the reverse complement.
TTTGGTGTGTTAACGTTTCATAAAATTAAAGTAAATTTAAATATTTGGTAAGTGAATAATACTGTTTTTTTTGTTTGTTTGCTTTGCTTGTGGTGTTTGTTTGTAAAATAGATATATTAGAGTATTTTATTTTAAATTAAACAGTGTAACCCTGACCACTGATGTACTGGAGCAGGTCTGGGGATAGCCCAATAGTGTTTTTTTTATTGTTTGTTTTTATTTGTTTTGTATTACCTTATTTGAGTGTATGAATGAGTAAATGATACTGGGTCACATCGGGTGTCGCCGGCCCGCTTGGTTGTCGACCCTATGGACCGGCTGGAAAGCTAGTCCAGTGATGGGCCGACGACTGGGCGGGGCGGTGGCGGCAGATGGGTCTCGCTGGTGTCCTGCCGGCCGGTATGTCCTTTATGGTGGGCTGAAAAGCTGGCTCACAGTATGCCGGCTGAAAAGCTAGCTGCTGGTGGACATGCTTGTCGGGGGGGCATCTGCGGGCGTGACTCAGGGTAACAAATGGAATGTTCTATGTGGTTTTTTTGTGTGTTTTATATTATTTAAATTATTTAATCTTATATATGTTTGATGCGTGTGTATTACATATTATATTATATATATATATTATATGTTATACTGGGTGATGGATATATATGAGTGTTTTTTTTTGTGTGTATTGTGTATGATTGTATTATATATCTTAACATTTCTGTTGTTGTATACTCTTTTGTTTATTAAGAATAACTTATTATTTCATGTGTTATGTTTGTTCGATTTATGTTGTTTTGTTTCGAAAAATAAAAATAAAAGAAAAACAAAAAAAAAGAGAAAAAAGTGAAAAATGTAAAAATGGGGAGCTGGGGAGCTGGGCGGCGACCTCCACGTGGTTCCTCGCGGACTGGGTGCCGGTATGGAGCAAAAGTTCCATTCCCTGGGTCTGCTGGAAGGAAAGGTGTGGCAGTCCTGAAGGGAGAATTGTCCCGGATGGCTGTCATGCTGGACTGGAAGGCAGACTCAGGGAAAAACTCGGGTTAGTTGCACCTGGTAACATCTGGGGTCACCGGCCTGCTCGGTTACTGATCCTGTAGACCGGCTGAAAAGCTAGTCTAGTGACGGGTCGGTGGCCGGGCGGGGTGGTGTCTGCAGATGGGTCCTGCTGGTGTCCTGCCGGCCGGTATGTCCTTTATGGTCGGCTGAAAAGCTAGCTCACAGTATGCCGGCTGAAAAGCTAGCTACTGGTGGACATGCCGGTCGGGGGGGCATCTGCGGGCGTGACTAGGTGCAAGTAGAATAGAAACATCTCGGTATTGCTCGCCCCCTCCTATAACTAGAAGGGGGAATGAGAAAACTAAACATTTTCAAGTAGAAAAATTACCGGTACCCAGACTAACTGCCGCCTTCCCGCACTCAAAAGATCAGGAGTGCGGGACCCCATAGATTCCCAAGCCCACGTAGAGTTTCCAACAAATGTTAACCCGTCTCTCCACATCCTCAAACGTAACCTAGAAGTTCCCTGGCAGTGGAATCCAAGATAAAGCTAAAGATCAGTTTATTTAGGAATTTACAGTGATAGTCATGCCGACACAATTTGTGTACACAAGTTGTTGAGCGGGGGCGTGCGGCCGATCAGTTTTGTCTGGCGCCACAGTTTTAACGAACTGGGGTGTCAGGCGGGGCTTAGCGATTGCGTGCGTTCTCGCTCTGAGAGCAACAAAAACCACAACCTCACTAAATGTTGGGGTGGTGGCGCGCGGCCGACCAGTTTTGTCCGGCGGCGCGGTCTCGGCTGAAGGTGAATCCATTGACCGGCTGAAAAGCTAGTCAAGGATGACCCAGACGTTCGGGGCGGCGTTGTCGGATGGGGCTTAGCGATTGCGTGCGTCACCATTCCTAGAGAACATAAAACAACATCACAACAAAACACAAAACATGAAAACTAACGATATAAACAACACCATACACACACTTAAACAAGAAAACTAAAAACAACACGGTTGTGTCGGCATGATTTGATATACGGTAAAAACCATTATATGATAACGATTTTGGCATTTAAAGTAGAATATAACATCCCAGATGGCCTATGGCTAAGAAGGATCCAGATTTTCAAAATTTTTTTTTTTTTGTCACGTGAATCTGTGGATCACTGAGGTCGTAGTTACTGCGCGTGCGTTGCCGGGCGGCCATCNATTTTTTTTTTTTGTCACGTGAATCTGTGGATCACTGAGGTCGTAGTTACTGCGCGTGCGTTGCCGGGCGGCCATCTTTCCTGCGCAAGTTTCCACCCTTTGATTTTTTAATGTAGTATCGCAAACCAATAGGACCTTTGACCTACGATAGTAGTTGAAGATGTGGTTTTACAGTTTAATAAAAACTCCCACTCAAACTAATCTATGGGCTATTCACGGTAAACTGAGCAGTTTTGAAAGCCTTGCTTAAGATCTACGTATACACACGTTGTGTATTCTTTTAACATAAATTAACATTGCCATGGGCCTGATCGCTTTATTCATGCGTCGGTTAAGTGAAACTGTGAAATTGTTAAAAAAGTCAATCTTAAAAAATGTTATTACTCTTATAATAATATTCTTTAAAAAAAAATCTTAATATTTAGAAATGTTTAACTGCAATTTTTACTTTAACGTTAAGATATGGAACTACTTTCTTTCCGTCGTTACCAACTCTACTGGGCGTATGCCAACCAGTGAACCGTTTATTTAGAACATATGCAGCTAGAGAAGTGACTTTTTCCAAGGTTGAATTCAAAAGTTCTCAATTAACCGCAGCGGCGTGTGGTGAACCGTTGCAAGGAGAGCTGTGTTTTGCTTTGTGCTGTGCCTAATCGTTTGCTAGTTTACACATCGGCAACTTAAACGTAGTAATGTATTTTATGTCCCAAAACGTGTCTAACGGGTGCCTCGCCGCTTTCTCGTGAGTGGCCGCAATATACTGGTACCTGCTGCGTGCGCCGAGTGTGTACAGCACCAGCTTACCTTGCAACACTTCAACACACGTTACTGTTTAACGGTAAATAGCCTATATATGAATACTTGTTTTTTGTTATTTTCAAATGAACTACGATAGTTGGCGAATAAGTGGGTGCATGCGCTGTAGCGACCGTCACGACCACAGACGGCCAGTACTGTCCGCAGACGCTCTTCAGCTATCGGCGTGCTGAGAGGCGCTCGTGCGCCCTTGTTGCCCGCAGATCGCGACCCAACTCCTGGACGACCACAGGAGGTCCTTAAAGGGGGTCCCATCAGGACCTCCCCGGCAGCCGACAGCTCGCCTCGCGCCACTCCCACACGACTGGACGACCTTACGTCCGCGCCTCCACCGTTGTAATTACGGCTTACTGCCGGCGCCACTCGCTCCTCCTTCCAGGTACACCACTCACCAAACCCTCTCCTCTCACATCTGGTCCGACAAACCCGGCATCTTCCTTGGCTACAGGGGCCGTGGTGGCGCAGCGACTAGAGCACCCGCCTCCCACCAAGACGAACCGGGTTCAATTCCTTGCGGGGCCACTCCCGGATTTTCGCATGCGAAAATCGTGCCGGGTGATGCCGCTGGTCGGCGGATTTTTTCGTAATCTCCTGTTTCCCCATCCCTTGCATTCCGGCGCTGCCCCATACCCACCTCGTTTCACCCTCTTCGGCTTTCAAAATGCCCGCAAAACCTCTCTACTCCATTCTGAGGCCACACACTTCTTAATAATACAGAGCACAGAGGTGAAACAATCGCTTGTATGTACAGTCCATTCACGGTTACTTCCAACTTTCCTGAAGCCCTGCTAAAGTTCTACTTTCAGGATATTCCTCCGCCTCATGCAAACAATACTTAACGAAGTCTAGAAAATTACGCCAAAAGGACGACACACCGTATTCGTGCGCACTCAGTGTAATGACATTTTGCATTAGAACTATTTATTACTAGGCACTACCAACACACCTATATTCTCCCTATTTTTATTCAGTTTAATAACAGATGAAATGTTATAATAAATGTATAAAATATAAGTAAAAGTACAGTTGAATAAAAATAAGGTAGTTTTATGTTAAGAGAAGTATAAAACGCTTGTGATACATTGCATGTCTAGGGAAAAACTAAACACGTCATACATGAGGAGATTTTGCGAAGGTTTGATTCAAAAAGTGTGAAGAAACCGCGAATAGACCATACACTACGAACTCCAGTCACACCCGCCAGCAAAATGGCGTCACTGACCAGGAAAATATTGGAACACCTTTTGCATAATCAGCGCCTGGTAACCCACTCGCCAGTCGGCAGCCAAGCCAATAGGAAACCTTTCCTAGCACGCAGTAGCCAATCATACACAAGACCCCGTTCCTAGAGCCTTGCGCATCCTATCAGAGGACGGACACGCTCACGTCAAAGAAACCGCCAAGCTATTTCGTCTCTTTGTGCTTATATAATCTGTGATCTGTGGCTGTGGTCTCAAGCCCGCAAGGCATGTAAATGCACGTTGGGTAATGCTGACGAGAGTGCATATTGTAAAATGAGTTTAATACACAGTGCAGCTATTTTAGCGAACCATGTTTGNTGGGTAATGCTGACGAGAGTGCATATTGTAAAATGAGTGTAATACACAGTGCAGCTATTTTAGCGAACCATGTTTGTTTTGAATCAGTTTAATAAATCCAGAGATATTAAAAAAATAAAAACCTTCTAAGTACAACTTGCCATTTGAAAAATGACTAATTTCGAGGGCGTTCGATAGTACTTATTGTATATCAGTTGTGACGGGACTTGGTTGGGTTTTGACCAAGACACGATATTACATATTCCAAATAAAAATATAGTCCAAACTGGTGGATTAAAGATGCTATTTATTCGTATATTTAGTGTACAAAACTGATACTGCCAGTAAGCCCAGTTGTGTTCAAATTGGTTTCATAGTTCCAGAGATATGGAATTTAACACTAATTACAATTAGTTGCTATTTTTTAATTTAAAGCTTTATCCATTTAAACATTATTAATTCGTGTGAACTCATGTATCGCTACATTCATCTACACAAAATTATTTGAGATTTAATTTTTTTTATATAGCTCCTGAAATATGATCTAAAGCATTTCTCTTTCTGGTGCCAGTATCTTACACATTTCCGACAGAGACGGCTGGTTACTGAACGTTCGTAAAGGTTCTGCCAGCGTACCAACTTTGACTCAAACTACTGTAATGGTTCGGCAGTTACGACATACTTACCTGAACTATTCATAAGACATTTATTTTGAAAACAAGTGCTTGGTGTATTAAATTCATCTAAGTTTATTCGACCTACCATTACCAATTGCATAATCAATTTGGTGCGAATCGGTTTAGTAGCAATTGAGTAACGATGTGCAAACTTTATTTATTCAGGTGGTAGGCTTACTGTCTTACGAACAAAAAAGGCTGTGAACCATTGCATTTGAAGTTCGCAATATTTGCAGCATATCAATTTAGGATTAAATATGTTTGATGGTTATGTAGACATGACTTACAAACCTAAACTATCAAACAAGTCACCATTTTAAAAATAAGAGTCTAATCTTCATGTAACGCGTATAAAAGGCTTTCCGTATACATGGTAAACTGAGCACTTTTAAGAGACCTGCTTAAGATCTACTTGGAATGTACATTGTGTATTCTTCCGCCAAATGCAAATTTAACACTGCCATGGGTTTGATCACTTCATTGGGTTTGATCACTTCATTCATGCGTTGGTCAAGTGAAATTTAAATTATTAGAAAACGAAACGTTTTACAAATTTACCAATTCTTACACTTATATACACTAAAAAACCGAAAGAAAAATGAACAATTTAAGTATTCACAGATGCTTAAATAACACTTTTAATTCCACGTCAATACACGGGGCTACTTTCTCTCTGCGTCAACTTAACTGGGCGTATGCCAGTCAGATAAAGGCAGTGAAATATTTCAAAGGTTGATTTTAAAAGTGCTCTTTTTTATCGTGAACAGCCTTTAACTACTTGCATGCCAGTTTCACCGGAATCTGTCGATTATTTTCTGAGATGTAATTTTTTTTTTTTTCATGGGGCGATGGCAAAAATATTCTGCCTTCTTCTTGGGATGAAGCGAAGTGGTTTAAATAAGGGTTCGGCCTACCGCCGCAACTATTTTGCGAGTTCGAGCCCTCAAAACGCGCAAGCTCTTAAGGCCGACTCTTGCTCACTCACCACTTTTCTCATCGACTCAACGCGCAAGGTAGCCAACTGGCGCGCAGTCCTTCAATCGGCGACTTGACTGAACGTGACTTTAATTGGCGAGCCTGTATTTTTATTGCACGCTAATAAAAAATGAAAGTATAAAGCGTGTCTAAAGACAACTCTAAAGTTTCTTTACAGAAAATTTAGCAGCTAAAACAGATCCTGAAAACACCCGTTTTAACCATTTTCACGACTAATAAAAAAAAACATTCCTTCTTTTACTATGAGAATTTTCTGTAAAATCTATTTTAGCGGGTATATGTGTCTCTTCGTAAATAAATGTTCTGGGAATACGACTTTTTTTTTCCAGGGAAGGTAAAAAACAATTATCTACAGTAGCCACTTTTTGTGTTCATTCTAGTAAATATACTCAAAAAGAAAAAAAATCACTGATATGGTTAAAAATAGCATTTTTGGCCATTTTTGTGGAGTTTTCCTAAAAGAAAGGAGAGAATTATAAAGTGACATTTGTAGTTTACTACACTGAATTACATAAGGTGTAATTATATCGTATTGTCACAGATATAATTTGCGAGAAACTCGGCTTCCCGGGAATGCCTATTTCAATGTTGGAAGGCCCCGTCCCAATGCTTCCTTATGACAAGCCGTGACTTCGAGGTGTTAATTTTTGTACTAGGGATTTCCCTGAAGGGCATTCAAGTGCCGAAAGTGTCTCTATATTTTTTAGGTTTTTTTAATTCAGTGTTATTACATCGTGTAGTAGTCTGACGAAAGCAGAAAAAACATGAAAAAATAATTAACAAATTAAAAACGAAGACATGTGTATATATCATTTACGTATATGTTTTGTCAAACAAATTTCAAAATTTTGAATAATCATCAGGTTTTACTACAGCTCAAACTAATTGAGGATGTCATTAGTATAAAATAATGAATTATCATGGAAATTCTTTATGTCGTTTAACCAAACATACTTTTTAAAATTTTTTACAGAAAAATTTGCATTCAGTATTGTTATAAGTTACACCTTAACTGCAGGAGAAAAAAATGCCAGACTTCAAATAAATTTCTTCGTGACGTCCTAAGTCCTCAAGAAACACTCCTACTGTAATCAAACTTGTGGTAAAACTTTTTGAAATTTGTTTGACACAAAATTTAAGGGTAAAATGTTAATAATTCTCTTTAAAAAGTAGTGAAACGTTAATTTTAAACTGATTTGGGATTCTTATCAATTTTTATTGATATTATATTACAAAAATATGAAATATCTTGAAAAAAAGAAGAAAAAAAACGACCTTGAACATTCTTAAGGGTTGCGCCTGCCTGGCGCATGAACTGCGCTGCAGTGTGTTTGAAATCCTGGTTTTTTTTACGAAACTATTAAACGCACCTCCAGTATGTTTACCTACGAAAAGACCTCATACAACAGACGAGGAAGGAATTGTACTTTAAAGTTACGATGCATGCTTTAAATATTATTTTGAAGCACTCCAATGTGGTTATAAACGGCTTTTTCAGTCTGCCATATCTTAAAAAAACACACTTTCCAAACTACAGTATGAGCCTGTATTGAACTTTCCTACAGACTTTTCATCAATAAAATGATAGGGTAACCGCTGAAAGTCCCATAAGTACACGCAGCACTACGAGAACACTGCACGCCAGTTCAGAGCCCTGCGCATAGCGGCGATGGAGCTCTTGTAGCGCGTGCCAGTGTAACCCTTACAGCTCCCAAGCTTCGCAAAAAAGAAGAAGAAGAAGAAGAACGATGCAGGCAGGCGGGACCCTTAAGCGAAAATCGCTTATTCCAGGTCGCATCTCCTTGCCGTTTCTCCAGGTCTGTGTCGGAGGGGGTGGAGGTGTTTGGCTCGGAGGATGCGACAAGCAGTTGACAGTGTTGTCAGCCTGGAGAGAATGGTCCAGATGTGCCGGGGCGGACAGAGGTACCGCGTGTCAGACATTCCTCCCGAGACGAGAGGGGTGTGTCGGAGGGAGGGACACATTGTCGAGGTGACGCGAGCTGGACAAACAAGGTGACAGTCTCACGCCCTCCTCCTCCTTCACTTCCCAGTCCTCTGACAACTCTGTGGTCTCTGCTCGTNCCTTCCCCTCCCTCCCTCCCCAGCGCAAACATCGCCCAATTCACAAAAATTCTCGAGAAGGGGGAACCAGGGCGATCCAGCCACGCTCGTCCGCCCGCCGTTAATTGAGCTCTCTCGAAATACCTTTCGTGTATTATTTTGTCACATGTCAAAATTAACACTCCGTGAGTGAGAAAGGTATTTGGGCGGCGCTCAAGGCCGGGTCTCAATTGACGATTTCGTAATTTAGCAATTAGTAATTTAGTAAACTCCTATTGGAACTCTTAGTCACTTGTTTACGACGATGGTAGTCTACTGTCTGTCGAGCAAAGTTGTCATCTGCAACTCTGCATTGCATAGCACGCGCTATTTACCAAGGCAATTTCACAAGACTATCATCATAAATGAATAAATAAACAAATAAATATCCATATGGAAAAAAAAAGCATTTGGTCTTACGGTATTTTTTTGTTTACGCTTACACTCAAACGTATCGCATTACATAACGTGTCATTGGGAAATCCATGCTTACAGTTATTTTTTACATTCAGTTACGTGAATTCATACAAACTGTAGGGCTAACGTATGTGAATAATACGAAACCATCTCCATAGTCTTATTTGCTGCATTAGGTTAAAACAAATACTATGGTGATTTGGGATCTGATAACGTAGTAGGTATTTAATACATGTCGTAACATACTAAAAACTAAAGCTACCCAATACATAACCAACTCAACATACTAAATCTGTTCACGTTATCATTTAGTTAACTTAAATTGCCAAATGGAACAAGGCCTAGAGCTCGGTCTCATCCACCATGTTGAATTTTCTTTGCATGTACCGTAACTTTATTTTCAGTGACATAGCTAAATATTTCTTATGTATAGCAGGTTTACATTTCACAAATTTAGCCGCCAAAATTTTTCCACTCGTAATCTTTGAAGATGTGAAAATAAATCTTGCAGTGGTAACAGAAACAAAAAAGAAATTAAGAGGATGTAAACTTGTTGGAAACTATGTTATGTTTTATAGTGGGGTGGACCAGAATAACAGAGCAGCAAAGGGAGTTTCAATATTCTTAGACAAAAAGTGGGAACCGAGAATAAAAGAATGCTAGTATATAGTTGAAAGAATAATAACGATGAAATTAAAATATGACGGGGGCTACTTAGTAGTAATTAGTGTTTATGCCCCAGAAGATGGCAAAAAAGAGGAAATAGAACTGTTATATGAAAATCGTCAAAAATTCTAGATGTATGCTATTTGAAATATGAAGTTCTGTTGATTGGAGATATGGATGCCAGAGTGGGTGATGTTAGTATAGCTAATATAAAAGGAAAATTCGGAGAGAAAACAATGAATTCAAATGGAGAAGAAATAATTGAATTTGCAGCTTATAACAAATGAACTATACCACAAACTTAAAAAAAATATTCATTAGTTTACCTGGCCAGCTAGAAGAAATATATCCATTATTGATTACTTAATGGGAAACAAGAAAATAATAAATAATATAGAAAACACTGCAGTTAAAAAAGGATGTGATATAGGATCCGCTCATTTCCTGGTTGTTTCTCGTATAAAGTAAGATGAAAGTAAGAGAAGACTTTACATCGAACCTGTAATAATGAAGAAGAATTTAAAGTGCATTGATTATNAAAGTAAGATGAAAGTAAGAGAAGACTTTACATCGAACCTGTAATAATGAAGAAGAATTTAAAGTGCATTGATTATAAACTGAAAGCATTCACAATCTCTATCAAGACAGAATCAACAAACACACTTATTCAATCATATAGCCTATCACAAGCGATGTTATAGAAGACGAATGTCAAATATTCAATTAAGAGTACGACAAGCTGCAATGGAAGCAGTAGGATATAAGAAGAAGTTTAGAAAAATCTGAAGAAAAACAACAAGAAGTGGCGTGAACATCTAAGAAGAATGCTAGGAAGCAGACTACCAGTTTTAGCAATGGGATGCCGACCGAGACGAAAACGAGATGTAGGAAGACCCGAGCGAAATGAACACCAGAACAGGCTGGAAACACCTAGTCCATGGAAGAAGAAGAAGAAAAAATAAGTTATCTCGTAATCGTAAAACTGCAAGAATATACTGATAATTTAAAAGTGACGCTGCAGTAATTACTTACGTCATAATAACTTGATAAAAGTTCAGAGTTTACGTTCGTTCTACAGTGTAACGTATATTGGCCGAAANATTACTTACGTCATAATAACTTGATAAAAGTTCAGAGTTTACGTTCGTTCTACAGTGTAACGTATATTGGCCGAAACGTACAGCTCTAGTTTCGAAATAAGTATTCCTGAACAACAGAAAGAAGCTAGAAATTATTTATTCAACATGGCGTGTGGGGCTAAACAATAAGGTAGAAGTGGAGTAACTTTCAATGGATCATCAGTCCCGACTTTACAACATGCATAACTCATTAAAAAGTAGTACACACACTATAAAATTGTCAGAAAAGTACAATTTATGTTGCATATGAAAGAATAAAGAATATATTTTGTACCGTTGTAATATATATTCTATATTTTGCTTGTTGATGTATTTCAAAAATGTATTAATTTAAGACTGTATTTAAAATTTCATAGTATTTACATTCTGTATGCTTCAGAAAGCACATTTTGCAAGAATACCTCCGTGAAGTAGGATAATAATAGTAATAGCCTAGCTATGGGTGCTTGTAACAAATAACTAGTAATCATGTTTACGAATATTTTTCATAATTGATTTTATGCACGTCATATCAGCCACGAGAGTGAACTGAAATAAATGTGCAAACAATTATTATTAAATTATTTTTAACACAAGTGCTATTCTTTTTTAAATACAATAGTATTTAATATGACCGCCGTAACTGACAAAGATTTTATTACAAAATGCGCTTTCTGAACTATCCAGAATCGAAATACGCTTAAATGTTGATTAAAAAATAGACTTAAACTTAACTATTTTTCAAACATTTAAAAAATTAAATTTTAGCAAAATATTTTCCTGTGTTACAAAATATATGGGTTATTATTCAAAATGCAGTGTAAAAGGATCTTTTGTTACAATTTTGATAGTGTGTGGGGGAAGCGGGGAAACCCCCGAGAAAACATTCCCACCAGCGGCATCGTCCGGTACGATTCGCGCATACGAAATTACAGGAGTGGCTCTGCCGAGAATCGAAACCGGTTCGTCTTGATACGAGGTGAGCACTCTAGCCACTACACCACTGCGGCCCCGTCAGTGGCTCCTCTTGTCAGGCAGACCTGTTATCTGACATCCGTACATTTTCTACTCACCATCGAACGCTCCCACTATATCACAGTAGGCTAATGGGTGGTAAAGGGTTGTAAGCGGCTCGAAAACTAAGCCAAAGTAAATTTAAAGCCACGGATTAATTGCGATTATAACAATACACTAAAAGTTAAAGAAAACTGTTTTCTTCGTCTGCATGTCCTCGAAATTTGGCCCACGAATTCATAAANGTCTGCATGTCCTCGAAATTTGGCCCACGAATTCATAAAGGCCTTATAACCACCAAGGCCACGTGTTAAACACAGTGATGTACCGTTTGTTTACGTTCGGTTTTACAACGAACCTGCAATTTCACCCAAAAAAAAAATATATTCTGTCGACTTGACTAGAAGATTTGTGCTTACATCTTAAAGAACTTATTTTCATTCAAACAACAAGAAATAGTCGAGGCCAAATGTGTTTGATAGTTCTAATGAACAAAAGGCCGTTGAATTGTGTGATACAAGAAGTGGTTATTCTACAGCTGGCACGTATTCCTATACAATTCTGACCTGGAACCTCGAACACTGAAAGTAACACCTAAATAACCTTGACCAGTGAGTTCACACATCCACGCAACACAAGAGTATAAGCAACTTTTTTTTGTGTCTGTACAAAAAAATATTTTGAAACTAGTTGACAAACTTTTTCGTAACTCTACGGCTGAAATATTATACAACACATTATTTAAAAAAATATACCAAATTATTTATGTTTGCCAATGTATATAATAAACTAGAAGTCTATATACAGCACCCGCTTGTTAAAATCCAGCATTAGTTTTACACATTGCACACTACGGTTTTGTGAAATTTACTATAATTTATTTGCAGTGTTAAAAAATATCTTTGATAACTAGTTTCCGAAGAAATCCTTTTAGAAATACAAACAAAAAATACGGTACAGGCGCATGAGATATGTTTTAACTTTCACCATGCCATACGAAAAGAGGCAATCCTAATCTAAAAATATTGCTGAAACATACGATGACTGACAATTTTCATTCGTATGACTAATAAACATTTATTCATACAACAAACTTTAAGTAATTATGTCACTGTTCTTTTGTTGAATAATGTTTATCTGAAAAGTAAATACTTTCCTCTAGCCTTCATAGATGCTCTAAGCACAGACCTGAGAGGATGGTAGTCGCGACATTAGCGCACGTACAGAGAGCTTTATCGACTGTGTTCTCAAGGTCGTGAGGTGATGTAGTCTTGCAGTGGACCCGTGCGTGAACTCGCATTCAAGAGGTCGTTCTTGAGGCAATACAATCGAATGGCGAGTAAGCTGGTTGGACGTGTAACGACTTGAGCCCAAGCGCAAGTGTGACTGAAGCGAGCAAGTGATTTGGAGGCCACTATAATCTTGAAGGTTACACTCTAAAAAATTACTCGGAAATTTACCATACCAGTCTGTACGCTTAGTGAGAAAGCTGTAATGATAATTTTTTTCCCCCTCTACATTCATTTTAGCGTTCCTACAATTGCTCAGGAAACAGTCAAATGCGTAGGAAAGTTCCCAACTTTGTATAGTAGCGAGTCCAAACATTCCTATATCTGCAGCTTGATAGTGGTATTATTTCCAAACAGTATATATGTTAAAAACTTCTATAACAGTTTAGGAAATTTACCAGAAACTTTTTTACAGTGTATGTTACTACTTTACTGATTCCCAACGTCCCCGCTATAACTCAGACGTGGGTGTGAGTATCTGTGACCCCGAGAGACAATTTATCTCGCTCTAACATTTGGGTATATGCACTATAAACCCGAATAAGAGATAAGTCAGTGAAAAAAATAGACACCGAAAGCCTGTTCAGAAACTTTTATAGACTGTCGATTCAGTAGACGAACGGGGAATGTGTCACTGTGTGGTATTAACTGTCATGCCAAAGAGATCCAACGTAAGACATGATTTTGTTTCTCGTTCACCCGTGCTTTAAATGGAAAATTAGATAATACTGCACATAATAAATTACTTGGGAAGTATTTTTTCCAATATTAATAAAAATAAATTTAATCTATAGTCAAAAAATTGGCTAATTTTGAAAGTGGGCGACATTGTACCTGAGCCAAAAAATGTTAATACATCACGCATTCGCAAGGCGACCTCTCCAATAATTACTCTGTTTGTCCACTTTAAGTTTAGCAATACACAATATACACACTAGCAAAGAATAACCAATCGTTCGGGAACGTAAAGTACTTCATGCATCGGAAGTAAAAGTGTATTTTGCATTTTAACAGATTTGCGAAATTTAAAACTTTACCGGTTCATAGGTATTCGCCATTTCACAATACCCAAAACGACTTTTAATCAGCCGAATTTAGCCACCGTAACAATTAGTAAGCTGCAAATGATTTCAACTCGAAACCATTTCTACTGGTTTTCAATTATTTGGCTCAGTTTTCACAATTTAAAGCTAAGAGTAGTTCGACAGCTTTCCCACGATAACGCCTTTCTTTCAATTGGATGTCACATGTTTCCCACCCTGCATAGTCAGATTTTTTAATGCTGTTATAAGAGCCACAGGTTGACCACGTGACCGAATAAGTTAAATATTTGCACGTGAATGACTAATGGTTAAGCTGACAGGTTAGTGGGGGTACGGGTTACATATTTAACAAAACTTACACCTGATAATGGTAAACACGTCTATAGCTTACCCGGAATTCAAACCCGCACTCTCTTCTCCAAAGCCACCTTAGCAACCTCTGCCATGCAGGTTGCCTATAATCTTGGATGTCCTGAGATATCAAGGGGTCCGTCTACCTAACACTTTAACTGCGCTGCAGTGTGTTTGAAATACGCGTTTTTAAATTAAACTAATTAATGTGCGCCCCAATGCGTTGATCTAAGAAAATCCGATTGCTGTAGAGTGCTTTAAAGGTTTCACGCATATCAGAAACACAATTTCGGAGCACCCCAATCTTAGTTATAAAACAGCAGTTTTTTAAATGCGCCGTGTCAGATACATAAAAAACTGCCAGAGTGGCCTGCATTGTCAGCGTCGCACTTATAGGTCCCTAGAATGGTAAAACACGGTTATAGGCTGTTCACGGTAAAGTGAGCACTTTTCAGGTCCTAGTTACTTTTTTTCCTTTCAACCAATTTTTTTATCGTTCCACCACTTTTTTAAAATAAATATTGCCATGCAAGTAATAAAACCAGTGTGTATATTTCACCGGACTCGAAAGTTAACGTCTAAGGCTACAATAAACATATTTATTTTTTGCTATAATTCCAAATGNGTATATTTCACCGGACTCGAAAGTTAACGTCTAAGGCTACAATAAACATATTTATTTTTTGCTATAATTCCAAATGAGAGGGCTTCAAAAAGTGCTCACTTTGTAGTGAACATTGTTTAACATGTCTTCAAGTAATAATAAAGCGTAGTTCGCAGGTCTGTGCTGACGAGCCGTGCTGGGCGGAGTGTAGGCAAAGCGCGGGGCTGCAGAGATGGTATCGCGACACGGCCACCTATCAGCCACGTGCGCAATTCGACACGCGCACGTGCCCCGCGAGGGGATTATCTCCCTTCGCCTCGACAATCACGGCAAATCCCCTCACCAATAACCAGGCATTACCGGCCCACGTCATCGCTGCCGCCCGAACAACCCTCTATGCCTGCTGGAAGAGCGGCGTGCGAGAGACGCGGAGAGGGCAACAGAAAGGTAGCGATAGATTGTGAGAGCGAGAGAGAAGCAGAGTGTGAGAGAGAACGAGAGAAATGTAGCGAAGAAGATCATAATACAGAAATAGCGTAAGAAAATGTGAGATAAATATATGGCGAGCAAGAGAAACGGGAAAGGGATAAATAGAACGAGACGAATCGAAATAGTGGAGTGAAAAGAGAAAGAGGATGACAGAGAAAAAGTGAGAATGCAAAATAAATTAGGAGCTATCGAAAACATATGAAGACAAAGAAAGGAAGAAAGATATCGAGTGAAGGAGGAAAAGAGAAAGCCTTAGAGAGGTATAGTTAGAGAGAACTAAAGACAGAAAATAAGCGGCTATTTAATGAGAAATATTAGTAATATACAAAGTGTTTAACTCGACCTTACTGATGCTTATGCCATGGCAAACATGCTAATTTGCTAATTTACTATGCATTTGAATACATAGGCCTACATTGGAACGCATGGGCCTCTCTCTGTCTACTAAGAAGCTATATTTATTAATTAACTGAGTGAATAATATTCCTCAGAGCTAAAACCTCATAAGTCCAAATTTTTTGATTTTCTGTGTGTGTATGAAATAAACTCGTCTTTATTAATCTCATCATTGCCAAACTATTGCATATCCAAAAAAAAAAAAAAAAAAAAATTGAACACTACAAAAGCAAAGTTAAAATGAGTGAAGTCCACATCTTTTATATAGCCAAAAAATTGCAGGTACTCTAACTGTAAATTGGCTTTAACATTGTTGCGGACCAAATCTCGCAAGACCCACTTACGTCCTTTTGGCTCTAAATACCAAACCAACTGGNTTAACATTGTTGCGGACCAAATCTCGCAAGACCCACTTACGTCCTTTTGGCTCTAAATACCAAACCAACTGGTGAAGCAAGTCTGGTCAAACAAAACCGAGCAGGTTTTCTTTGCTCCGTATAATAATAAAGCCAATGTTTATGATGCAGTTGGTGTTCTGTTTCCCTCCTCTTTGAACTGACCATATTTCTCCCCGTCGGTGGAAGTGTCACAGAATAATATATCATTCTCTTCTCTATGAAGCACGAATGCACATGCATACGAATGCACATGCATACGAATGCACATGCATTCGCAGCATGCTGTTCTTTCGTTTGTGTTATCAGTTAGTTAACATGAATACTTTGAGTAGAGGTGGGTTAATTGTCAATTTAGCACTACGCAGTGCTAATGAAAACATTAGTGTATCATCAGTCACCAAAGCACAACAGGGTACTAATGAAGACACTAATGTATCACCTAACAGCAGGAGGTCCAGCCCTGTTCCATTGCTGACTGAACTAAAGGTATGTTTATGTCAACATTTCACAAAATTTGTTAATGGGGGTATTTTGCCAATACATAATGCCTACCATTTTGGTTTAACTATCATGCTGGCTCTCGCACTCTAAACGTCTTAACTGTGTGGTTAATGGCACTAGACTGAAATGAAACCCGCATTAATAATATTTCGGTTTTATGGTTTTATAAAATGTTTACATTTAAAAATGCAGATATTCAATATAAGTTATTATTTTTAATCATTAACATTCATACTGAACGTAGTGATGCAGTTGTGTATTACTGTGCTGTATTTAACCCCTTGCTTAACGTACACAATAATTTTTCGTTTCAGGTGTTGCAAAAAAAAAATTTGGTGTGGTTAATACTCACGAATTTCGTATGCCAACTGACATTTTGACACCAGTGGAAAGGGATTTCAGTAGATCCATGGTACAAGATGCAACCAATTATAAAATAGTTGGTGCTTCAGCAGCAACCAGTGGCATTTCCCAGTGAAAGGCGCAGCGTGTATTGGTGCTAGCTTCTGGACTCGTACACTACTGACCATGATTTCACCTGTTTTGCAACGTGTCCGACGTAAACGAATATACTTGGGATGGCATGTTAAGGGGTTAAACCTGATGACAACCAAAGAAATTCTATCACTTTAAATTGTGTTATATTTTTTTCAATGGATCCAATGTGGTTTGAAACTACGTTGGATGATGAAGATGCTAACCTAAGTATGATGGGTGTCTGTAAAATTACTTCCACGTCGCCAATTAATCAAGCAGGTTGCAGTTGGATGTTACCTGCTACATAAGTAGTAAACTTCTTATTTTATACAATAATAATACTAACAATAACTATATCTATAAATATATATAAAATCTTTTATATAAATCAATTAATATCAATAAATGAATCAACTTATAAGAAATTATTATTACTAATTAATATATTATCAATTAGAGGACTACCACCAATACTTGGATTTATACCAAAATGAATAGTAATCCAATCAGCTATAAATTTAAATGAATTATTAATTTAAGAATTATAATAATATTAACATTAATTACTATTTGTTATTATTTACGTATAATATATACAGCATTAATATTAACTAATTCAGAACCAAAATGAAATAATTTAAATTTTAATTAAAAAAATATTTTAATAATAACACTTACAATTATTACAATTATAGGATTATCCTTTATTACTTTAACAATAAGAATTTATTAAGGATTTAAGTTAAATAAACTAATAAACTTCAAAGTTATAAATAAAGAATATCTTTAAGCCTTAGTATAAATACACATTTAAATTGCATTGTATCAATACAGTATTCAGATTCGTACAGATTACATATTAATACTGAAGGGTACATAATGTTTGTGATATTTAAAATTATTGGGTATATTCATATTATACACTTATCCAATAAGGTTGATCCAGCAGTTGGACACAATAGAATACTGAAACGTAAAGTGTTTCGGAACACAATAAGTTTTCCAAAATGGGTCTCACTTACGTGATATTCATAGCATGTTGTTTTTGAACACGCAGTCTACATATTGTAAGTTATAAGGTGATGAAAATACAATTTCCATAATTTAAGATGAATATTTCCGACTGCCATGATCAAAATTAACATTGTCGTATTTGTTTCTACTGGAGTTTGCTTGTAAATGAAACAGTGCCCCTTTCTTCACTGAAGGCTGCTGCTAATAAATAAACCTAATAAAAACCTAGGACGTTATTTGAATTCAGATATTGGGAACTTTTTATACTAAAACATGGAAAATAATTTTTCATGACCTTATTACTTATACAATAATTCCAAATTAACTTGAAAATTCTCATTTGTCTCATAAAAATTACCCATTCAAGGCATCTTTTATTACATGAAATGTTGACTTTTATAGATTTTGATGTAAATGTGATTGAAGTACCAAGGATTATTTGCAAACAACCTCATTGCGAGTAGTTAATCTGCTGCCATACAAAACGAGCTACAAAAAAAAAACATTTGCTTTGAATGTGCTAACCGACATCGATAAGGCACAATATTTGTCTGTGTCTTACTGTTAGATCTGTCTTAGTGAGTAAATGTCTGATGGTCCCGAAACTGACAGCATTAAAATATGAGTACTTATTGACTTGTGACTTTAGTTTTTTGAGGTTCTACAGTGAATGTAGATAACTTCCTTGACCCATAATTAGGGCCAGTGACTTTTCGCGTAAAAATCGGAGCACACAGTAGACTTCAAAACTATATACACATCTCAGCTGTTGTTATACTTCCATTGGCTGCTGGTGCCGTGTCCATCTTTGACCAAGCCACTCAGGACTAAGTAACTCCAACACTGAACCTTCGTGATTCGTGCGCAAACGGTTAACACGGGCTAGAACATTTTTTAGCCAATCAAAGAAGCTGGACGACCCTACAGTGCTTTGGACTGTATCGTGTTTCGAAATATTTTCGCGAAATATCACTGCCCCTAACCATAATTTATAAGTGGCGCAAATGAACCAGACGTGGACAACGATTCTGATGATCCTTCATATATACCATCAGAACATTCAAGCTCAGCGGAAAGTGACAATGGTGAATCGCATTCCTTAGCTTCAAAACCATTGGTCAAAACATCAGGATTGCTAGATATTCAAGTAAATGTGGAGCAACCACATGTAAAGGCAAATGAAGTGCGAATTCATAGTAAGATACCCCTAGTTCCTCATGATGATAGTAGTTCCTGCTGATCACAATAACAGCAGGAAGGAAAAGGAAAATATGTGAAACTAAGTGGAAGAAAAATGTCCAAAAAACAAGAAGAGTCAGTGCGGAACAATATGTAAGTTGCAAGGGCACAGCAAAGGAGGCCAAAATATTAAAACCACCATGTAAAGAAACATGCAGGTTAAAATGCAACCAGTGCATCAATGAAAATGGTAGGATTCGTATCCACAAGGAATTTTGTGCAGAGGATCGGTCGTGGGATGCGAAGCGTCAGTATATATCATACTAAGCATCAATTTACCGGAAAATTTGATTCTGGAGATAAGCATACATTTTATCGACCACTTAAAATACGCCAAGCAACTGAAAGTGTTGCCGTGTCTAAATGTTGGAAGGTGTATCTTTGTGTCTCTCTTGCTTGGACCCCGCTATTCGCTTGAGGTATTTTGACTGTGGTCCTTTTAATGCACGCTGAATGTGTTCACACGCAGACGGCTTTATACAACTGTCACATTTGAAGGATTCTTTTTTCTGTTGTGCCTTTAACAGTGATCTATTTCCTCGAACGAAGCGCATTCCGATCGCTGAATGAACTGTTAGGAGAGGCGCGGAAGATTACTTATATCTTATTTTGCAGAGGGATTTATGTAAGTTACTGAATAAAAGTGCGGTAACTATCTCAAGTTTATTAGTATGATATTTCCATATTCCTATTTAATGAAGTAAGGATTAATATTTTATTTAAAGACTTCTCCACGTAAGCCAAGCATGCATCCTCACACAAATAAATCAGAATAACACTTTCAAATTGTGGTTTCTCGTTGGCGTGGTTAATCACTTTTAGTACCATACAAATGCGATGCATGTAGACTACAAGACTACTCTAAAGTAGACTATCGAACTAAATAAACATAAACGGGAAAATATTTCACGTACTTCTTACCGTATTTTGCAAGCAAGATTGAACTTCTAACTCGACATTCATGCTAAATTATTCTATAACACGTTCGTCACAGCATCTCTTTCAGAGTACATATTAATATATAAGTTCACTCAAACTTTGCATCAGTGAAGGAGCTAACAATATTACAATTATTTTATGCATCCTTACAACTACACTATTTTCAACCTGCGACACTCAGAAACGGGTTGCCAAACTCTACTTGTTATTTTAGCCCTGTCAGTTACCAAACCAGTGAGATTTGTTTCTCAATCAAGCATGCCAATTTTACAAGTAGCGGGGAGGAATAAGTCGTGTTTACATCCACCCCAGGGGAATGAAGGTCACGTATTACATTTAGACCGAGCTACGTGGTTCGCGACATCCGATCTTCAGGTTGGGTCGTCTTTCGGGCATATCAGGAGCGACCAGTCTTGAGGCGATCCTCCTCGCCTATATGAGATTAAAGAGACCGACCCAGAAAGTTAGGCTTGACCACAATGGTGGTTCAGCTATGTTCAGGACCACCCAGTTGTTATTCCACGAGTAAAAATAATATACACTAAACTCCCCCCACTTACTCCGAAACTTAATGTGCGTTACTTTCATTCCACTAGATAAAAATAAATTGCTATGTTCTTATGGGAGCCAACCCCATTACATTTTTATTTGCCCTTGGCCAAATACTTGTTAAATTAAGGGGTATGCACATGTGTTTTAGAATGGGACCACCTATTACCTTAACTCTGGCCACTATAATGCAGCAACCGATGCAGAGAGCCACACATCTATAAGCGGAATCAATTCACTAAACATTAGAACAGCCAGCGTAATGCCAAAGACGAAAATAAATATTCCACTTCACGGAAGTTACTGAATTCTACAATTACTATAATTTTTAAAAGAATTTTATTTTACTCATGCGTTTAGTTAAAAATTAAGGTGAACTAGGGTACTTGGAGAAGAATACATTTTAAGATATTTTCGGATAATTTAACTTGCCTGCTCAAAATTGTTCGCATTTATCTCGAACGAAGAAATAATTTATTGCAATAAACAAACACACTGATATCCCACGTCTTGCTTTGTGTTTAACTTGTCGATATGCGTATTAAGAGAGGAGTTCTGTACCCTACTGCGGGGAGGGGAATGGGAATGCACCTACAAAACCATTTTTAATAAAAAATAAAAATGTTCTACATGGGAAAAAACTGCCAGGGTTACCTGAAAATGTTTAGCAAGAAATTTAAAATTTACTTTATGTTAAACATTACAAACAGTTGCAACAAAATCGTACTCCAAGTATAAATTCCTGAAAATTATATATTTTTCCATTACAATTTTTTTCATATATCTTACATTTTTCTTGAAGTAGCTATTTTTAAATCGTTAATGGCCACACTACTGCCGGATTCTCTATGAAAATAAGAGCGTTAGTTGTAACGTTGACTTGCTACTCTTTCATCTTTTTATCTTCCTTGCTTTGCGAACCGGTGTCGGAGTGGGAAGAGACGCACAGTGTACATCGCTGCCCGCGCATCGTGTCCGAGTACGCACGGGCTTGTGACGTCACCTTGCCCGCAAAACACGCACCAGCGGAAAGGCCGCTATAATGAGAGTGGCATCACGAGAGTTCGTATTAATGCACTGTACCAGCATGCAGGTCTATATGGAGTAGAGACAGAAAATCACTTGGGGAAAAAAGACCAGTGCACTGTTGGACTCAAACACACGACCTCCTGTGTGCGATCGATATTTTAAAATTTGACCAAATACTCTGGTTTGATTTAATTTGATCGTTGATCATGCCTTTGCCAAAAAAACTGGATGATAAAGTAACTCTCATTCCACTGTCTCATTCGAAATTCGAACCCCTAACCTCGTAGTAACCTACATAGTGAACTCGACATAACAGATCGCTTTTCTCGATTATTTAACATGCACTCTTTCGACTGAGGTAAATACTTTCAATACTTGGTACAATTTTGTAGTGAAATCGATGCTTCCAGCAGGCTAGATGTGAAGTGTGAAAACGTGCCAGTAGATAGAAGAACATTTTATTAACTGTTACAGTTTTATTTCACCATGCATTTACTTATCCCCACCTGACTAACCAATTGTGCCAACAAATGCCTGTTAATGGCGAGCAGTGATAGAAGGTGTGGCCATATTATATTGCACTAATAACACTAGCGAGTCTAGTAGGTAGCGTGCGTCAGCTCATCATGCACCGTCAAGTATTTCATGATGAAGCAGTTTCTTTCGGCCACAAAATGTATTTGGATGACATTTTTTTCATCGTATACTCAGCTCTTACTGGTATAAGGAACAGCATTAGGTAGATGGCCGTAAACGGTTCAACAAGAGAACGAACATTTAAAAATAAATGGTTGCTCGTATGACGTACGGACGCAGTGTTGAAAGTTTTTATCTTATCCTGTTTTGGTTTGCGTTACGAAAACATGATTGAAGTTTAGTTTATCTGTAGTTCGCCAGAAAATCTTTCAATGCCAACAAACCTAAGCCTAAAATTCTACCTCAGTCGACGATGTTCGGAATCGCACGCCAGTTAACGATGTTATTGCGATCGGTCTGAGGGCTGGCGGGCGAAGATCCTCTCTCTGTTTTACGTCCCTCTCGTCCTTATTCCCCTACTTCTGCCTATTTAACGCGCCGCGATTCTTAACTGCAGAATTTTCCACCCCCTTCCCCCGCTCGCATCGGTTCGTGGAGGGTCTGAGGCTACATTGTCGCTGGTGGGTGCCCAGTTAATAAATCCCTCTCCCCCCTTGCACCCGGGTGCTGTCACAACCACCGCCCCTCCATCAATAAATATTTTGTCACCCTTGTCCGAGCCTGCCAAGTCCAGAGGGCTGAGGGGGGTAGTTTGGGGTTCGTTCTCCTCGGCTCACAGAAAACTCTGGGGCTGACAGCGTCGGCCGAGCCGAGACGAGCTCTTGTCCTCCACCCCCCTTTTCCATCCCACAGCAACCCACATCCCACACACCCTCTCGAGCAGTGGTGTCCAACCCACAGCTGCCGACTTACGTAAATTATAGGGGTGGGGTGGCCGAGATTCATTGGTTTTGGTTTAATGCAAATACGTTTTGAAAAACATAATTAATCGTTAATCGTTATCTATATGTGAATTTTACATTTCACACCAATAATTTAGATACAGCAGTCATACAAAAAATAAAGTTACTACTTCTGTTCAACTAAACCTTCATTTAACTTTTTATGTTCGGAAAAAGCTTTAGTTTTCTTCCATCCAGCAAGTTTGCAAGTTGTCAGTAAATTTTACTAATGTCAGATTAAAAAAAGACTTAAATTATTAAAAATAATTTTTTGATGTACTATACTGGGACGAAACACCTCGAGTGCCAACCTGTTGTCCAACCGATTTTATTGCAAAGGACTGCAACTCTTATTGCGGGCCGTGGGCGACTAGCGTAAAAATCACAAAACCTCAAACACATTGATTAAAAAAATTACGTGTAATCCAATTTTTTTTGTTAATGCAACGCAATATTTTGTCACATTATATATTATTTATATAAAATTCCACACACATTGAAAGGAATTAATTACTCTTTCCATACACTAAATAGTGTTTACATAATATGAAACGACGGGCCACATCTGGCCTGCGGGCCACTGGTTGGTTACCACTGCTTTTGAGTGAGGGCAGAGATTTGGGCGGCTCTTAACAGCGAGGTCTTGAGAGCCGATGGTTGAGGTCAGTATGGAGCAGCGCCGGAATGACAGGGCCGGGGAAACGGGAGATCCCCGAGAAAACCCGCTGAACAGCGGCATCGTCCGGCACCATTCCCACATGCAAAAATCCGGGAGTGACCCGGCCGGGGATTGAACCCGGTTCGCCTTGGTGGGAGCCGAGCAGGCTAACCGCTCAGCCACCGCGGCCTCCACACTACTTTTGAGTAACAGCTCATACTTAGCTCATTATTTTATTTCTGTTTCGCTCTTTGTCTAACTGCATCGTTTTCTATTGTTCCATATATGTGCTTATTTATACTGTTGCATTTTTATTACACTTGTTTGTTCCTAGTTTTTTTGTTAGTTTTTGTTAGTTTTCTCGTAGTTTAGTTATTTAGGCAATGGAAATCCAATCAAAATCCGAATTCAGTACCAGTATTCCTTAAGAAATGTGGTTTGAAACTGTTATCTTTAAAATTGATGCATTCAGAAGGAATTTGTTTAACATTAACTCGTCATTTGAATTCCGTGACTGAAGTCCTGATAGACAGCGCCTTGAAGGAGTAAGATTTAACAGAAAAGAATCATATGTCACTGTACTTAAGGGAATTTATTTCTCCCAATCGCCCGAGTTATGTAAATGCCTGGGAATAAGTATAAGAAAGGTTCAAAAGTTTTCAGATTAAATGCCTTTCAGGTTGAAACACTTTAACATAATCGCTTGACCAAACTAAACACCTAAGGATAAATTCACGAATACCTAAGTATTTTATACTATCAGCCGCAATCGATTTCAAGATAAGCCAAGTGAGAATATTTAATCAAAATAACTAGAAAATGTCAATTAAAACGTTATTAATTGCCATTCGGACTATAATTTACTTACGACAATAACTTTTATGACAAAAGTAAATCGTTTATATATCTGTAGAACAGTGCTCGACATTTATACGTACGTTATGCATCACATTTTTATCAAGTAGTTTGATAACGTGTCAAAAGTCACACATGACACAAATACAACCATTACAGCCACATAAATAAGACTATTTCTATCAGAAACAATTCCATGTGCTGCCTTGCAATAATGAAAAAAAAAAAAAACTTTTTTGTAAGTAGTCAAATAATATAAAAAATTTTAAATAAAAAAAAATATTATTTTTAGTCTTTTTAAATATATATTTGTAATTTTACTTTTTTTTTGTCAAGTATACGAAATAAAATTATGCCGTGAAAATGTCATAAAATTTTTGTTTTGCAAATTATATTTACAAACGGAACAGTATACGTATTAAGCAGTACAGTAAACAAAGTGGTTCACTGTCCAGTGCCCTTCAAATATGGTATACTTACTACCTGTTCGAAGTCGGCTTCGTTCTTTACATGGGCACGTTCTTAATATGCTGACCCGGAACACTAAGTTCGTTTGTAACTCATTTATAAAGTAAATGAGCCATCATCCTTTGGCTTCACGGTAGCAGCATATTACATTAACCACTGCAGTTAACTTTTAAGACATTAACAAAATTATTTTATCTCCAGCACGTAAAAGAGTAAAACAAAGTTTAAAAAATTTTGTAGATAAAAATTTTGAATTACTATCCTTCTTGAGTTAATAATGGTGTAAAAACAACCCATAATAAACGTATCGAAATAGGTACATGACAAATGAAGTTAATTTTGTCTTTGAAGCTAAAAGGGTGGAGAGATTAGGGCGGTTTTAAACATCGAGGTCTTGAGAACCAATAAGGGTGAAGTGAGATGAGTATGGAGCAGCGCCGGAATGCAAGGGCGGGAGAAACGGGAGATCTCCGAGAAGGCCCGCCGACCAGCAGCATCGTCCGACACGATTCCCACGTGCGAAACTCCGGGAGCGACCCCGCCGGGAATCGAACCCGCTTCGCCTTGGTGGGAGGCGAGTAGTCTGATCACTACACGACCACTGCCTCGAAGCCAAAAGACATTGATAAATTATAATAATATGTCTAATTAAACAGGCGTTTGTACATCACAGATGATGTTTGCATAACTTCATAGGTAAAAATTCTAGTTTACTGTTATGTACATATAATAGTTGGGAATTTTACTTTACTTTATGTGCACCTGTGCTTCCCTTGGCAGGCATAAGCATTAGACTTAGTTCAATTAAATTCTGAATAGAATGAACTTCATTTCCCCACAACCGCGTATTTATGTATGTCAATAATACAAATTATTGGTGATGGCAAACGCTTAACTGTTGGTTATATCATAAGTGCTAACTGCAGTAAGTGTAGAAGTAATAACCTTTCACTAACAGAAACCTTGCGGAAATTGAGTTTCTGTTAAAAGAGTAAAAATTCCTTGGACAGTGACAGTCACGTTTTGATCATTTTAGAATATGTTTCCCAAATAACATTCACAGAATGTCCTATATTCGTGTAATTATTGGACAATGAAATCACAGTTGCGACCAATAAACCAGTCGTAATGTGTACTCGAATGCTTTTCATTGCGTAAGAGTTGTGTTTAGGTTACTTTCAAATGATCGTTGCCTTCTTACGATTAGCCATCCAACTTTTAAAATGGGGAGAGGAGAAGGTAAGTTGATGAACCAGTTCCAATTAAATTCACTTGTCTTCGTTTTCTGTGACTGTGTGGTTGAGAAGCCTAGATTTAAAAATAAACTGTCTGCGATGTATTCTTAATGTGGAAACCACTACATTTCGTCTTCAGCTGGTTCGCTGATTTAATGTAAACTTCTGAAATCTGCCCGTGAAAAATATGTTTGCCCTTAACTGAAGATATTTTAATGTGAAGATTGACTTTCATCTCTGTAATGTTGGTAGCAAATTAAAAAAAAATTCCGTGTTTAAAATTTTTTTATTTTTAAAGGAGAAATGTTTATTATCAGTAACCAATGAAACTGTCAGTTTTATACTTAATAATGTAATACCAACACATTTATGTTACCGTCAGATTCACAGTGATTCTTTATAGACGCACGGATATTAATTACCAGATCTATTGCAATCTTAATTTTGACACGAACCAAAATTGTACGTAACTGGTAAAAATAGTGATATATGGTTGGCATAAAGAAGAAAGTAAGCACGGCTTTCAGAAGTGCGGTAGTTTTACTAGGCATAGGTTTCAATATTTTATTAAGTTTTGGTTAATGTAGTTTTAGTGCGTATGCAAGGTCAAGTAAAACAATTTTATTAATTATCTTAAAGTTGAATAACTCTGCGAATAGGGACAATGCAAGAACAAATCAGAAAACATATTTTACACATATTTCAGACATACTGTAAAGTTAAACAAGACCAAATATTTCACTGACACTGCAACATAACACATTTTAAGTAAATTATCATAAAACATTCACATCGGAGTCCGTCCGTGATATGGCAACAAAATCTTATTTACCGAGTTAGTAAAAATCCCTATTTCTTAGTTTAGTACTTCATTTAGTAAGAACAGAGAAAGAAGTATCAACAAACGTATAGCATTGCCACTAATTACACTTTGCACATAGCACACTTAAGTCAACGACAGTTGTTTAGTGTTAATTTTGGGGAACCGTATTTTAAGATTTCACGTAATATATTACACACCTTGACGATAGACTTTTCGCGGTTCCTTCACAGTTTTTGAATCAAACATTTGAAAAATCACCTCACGTATGATAATCTTGGTTGTTTCCTGAATATGCAATNACGTATGATAATCTTGGTTGCTTCCTGAATATGCAATGTATCACAAGCGTTTTATACTTACGTTAAACATGAAACTACCTTATTTTTTTTGTAAAATTGAACTGTTACATATATCTTATCTATATATAATAATATTTCATTAATAATTAATATGAATAAAAACAGGGAGAAAATAGGAGTGTTGGTAATGCCTAATAATAATAAATAGTTGTTATGCAAAATTGTAGTTCACTGAGTACGCACGAATGTGGTGCATTGTCCCTTTCGTGCAATTTTCTAGATTTGTCTAAGCTTTGTTTGCACGAGGCGGAGGAATATCCTGGAAGTAGAACTTCAGCAGGGCTTCAGAAAAGTTGGAAGTAAACGTGAATCGACTATAATTTGTTTTCGACACAGGAATAATGTAATAACATTGAGTTTTCTGCAGAATAAGTTTAACGCTGGTTAAACTTGCGGTCTTCTGGTATCTGGGAGTTTTTNATTGAGTTTTCTGCAGAATAAGTTTAACGCTGGTTAAACTTGCGGTCTTCTGGTATCTGGGAGTTTTTTTTTTTTTTGGAGGAAACAGCACGATGCAGAAACCTAAGCTAAAAATAACAAACCCTTGAATAGGCATGTTCTCGCGAGACGAAGTTGTAACTGACAGAAGCATTTTTTAAATCAACCTTAGAAAAATGCCATTGAGCCTACCTGCGTACATATTAATGGGCATAATGACCGCCATGCACCCAATAAAGTTGGTAACAACGGAGGATAGGTAGTTCCATGCTTTAACGTTGAATTAGAAGTGTCACGGAAACATTTCTGAATACTGAAGTTATAACCCTTTCTTTCTTTACTATTTTATGCATCTAAAGTGTAATAAAGAGGAAATTTGTAAAAAATTTTCCTCT
>NQII01002535.1:281287-335503 GCA_002778355.1 Clitarchus hookeri | reverse complement strand
CCCCAGACGAGGAAGGAATGGTACTGCCAAGAAATATACGAAGTATGTTATAAATGCTATTTCTGAGCCTTCAAACGTCGTTGAAAACTGCGTTTCAGACTGCTGCATCTTAAAACATACAACCCGGACACGAGCGAAACTACGATGGTCGCCTGTATTGAACCTTGTTACAGACTTTCCACCAAAAATAAATCAATTACAAGGTCACCGCTTGAAGTCCTATAGCTATAGGCTATTCACGGTAAAGTGAGCACTTTTTAAACACGCTCGTGCAGGGTAGTTTCAGTGCAGTGCAGTGCGCATGACGGAAAGTCAGTGTTAACCATCCTCCCTCCGCCCGGCGGCTACACCGTCCACAGGGGGGTAGTAGGTATAAGGCCTTTTCAGCAGGCACAATAACTAAAAAAAATATTTTTATTGTGGATTCAGACTTTAATTTTCGAGAGCTGTAAAATATACTGCATACACTGTATTTATTAGTCACATTACATTTTTTTATTAATAATTGGCTAAATGATACAAAGTAGTTGAAAGGAACTTGGTAACGCACGGCCTTAAAAAGTGTTCACTTTCCCGTTAATAGCCTATACACGCAGGACCATGCTCATTGGGGAATGTGTGGTGAGGCCTCTTCCCCCCCCCCCTTAGAGTGTACGAGGGGCGAAAAATTGTGATAGAAAGCTAGAAAAACTATAAGAGACGAGGTAATTGCAAGTAGTTGCCATTCTTTTAAATGTTAACAAGTTGTCGAAGTTGTGTTTATTGAATGTTACGCGTAAAATAAAATAAATTATTTTTTTTTGGGGAGGGGGATTTTATATCTACACCCTCGACAATTTATATGCTGTGCACGGCCTTGGGTACAAGCATTAAAAACGAAAACTGCACCCCAGCGAGTGCCCAGTACGTAGCGGTGATCGTGCATTTCTCTGCCTCAAACGAGAATATAGCTCCAGTTAGGCGATCGTCTTAAAAGTGGCTTATTATTTTTCCTATATTCGAAGATATTTTACTATTTTGTGACATTTTAGTAAACATTAAAAATAGTAGGAAATGGCCGGCTCTTCGTAAGGGGCTGGGGTCTGGGAACGAGGGACAAGCCGACCGCCATCTTGGATGATATCACGAGGCAACCTCCTGCTCAGTCATAGATCGCCAGCAGCGGTCATCTTGGATTTCCCCTTTTTTTTCCCCCTCCTGCTCCATCACTCCACCTCAGCACACCATGCTCTTGAATTCTGTGTCGGGGGTTTTCTCATATTCCTGCTAGTCTCTCTCGTCTCCCACATTATATCCCTCCAGTTTTTTTCGCATGTGCTTCCTGTTCTCCCTCTCGTCGCCCATCCCCCAGAGATTTCTCTAGCATCCTCACGGGGACGGGTCTCATGCTCTATCGTTCCACCTTCGTTTTCTCGTATTCCTTCTGGTCTCCTTTCACCTGGTGTCCTGGCAGGGACGAGTCATATGCTCTGTCATTCCACTTTGGTTTTTTAATATTCCTTCAAGGCTCCTTTCACCTGATGTCCTGGCGGGGACGAGTCTCATACTGCATTATTCCACCTTTGTTTTCTCATATTCCTTCTGGTCTCCTATCACCTGGCATCCTGGTGGGGACAAGCCTCATGCTCTGTCATTCCACCTGAGTGACACAGAGTGAAACCTGCCCACACATGCTAGCCTAGAGTCGCACTGAGCACATGCGTCAAGTATGCCCTAAGCCCCCACGTATAAGCATAGTTGGATGTAATTTCCGAACCGTTTAAGATACAGCCACCAAATTCAAATAAAGGTATCACCCCCGACAACGAAAAGGACCTCTGGGTCAAATATGCCCTAAGCATATTTATAAGCATAGATGGCTGTAATTCCCGAACCATTTAAGATAGTCACCAACTTTATAACATATGGAAAACCCCCGACAACGAAAAGGACCCCAGGGCAATATGCCTTAAGCACACTTATAAGCATAGTCGACTGTTATTTCCCAACCATTGAAGATACAGTCACGAAATTCATAACATAGGCATCACCCCGATATCGAAAAGGGCCTCAGGGTAAAGTATGCCCTAAGTCTACTTATAAGCATAATTGGCTGTAAATTCCGAATTATTTAAGATATAGTCAACACATTCATAACATAGGCATCACCCCAACAACAAAAGGACAGCAGGGTCACATATGCCGTAAGTGCACTTATAAGCATAGTTGATTTAATTTCCGAGCCATTTAAGTTATAGTCACCAAATTCATAACATAGGCATCACTTCCGACAACGAAAAGGACCGCAGGGTCAAGTAAACCTTAGGACTTCGTATACGCATAGTTGGATGCCATTTCCCACCCACAGAAACTATAGTCATCAAATTCATGTCCTAGGCATCACATCCGATGACACAGGGTGGTAGAGGCAAGTATGACTTAAGCCCTTTTATAAGTATAGTTGCCCAAAGTTTCTCTCCCACCGAGGCTACGACCACCAAATTCATATCATATTAATCACTTCTGACTGCAATCAAGGAGATAAGAGCAAGTAGGCCTTAAGCCCTGTTACAAGTATAGTTGGTCAGCATTTGGAAACCTATGAAGAACGGGAACATGTAACAACAGTCCACGTGTGTAAAGAAAATAATGGTATACATACAGGCGTGTCTTAAAGTTACAGTTGCATGTAGAAGTGTAGGGTCTGCAATAGCACACACATATGCATCGGCCTGCACACACTCATCACACTCATCTAGCAAATAGGTACATGCTGATTTCCCTGTACCCCACTACAGAGAGAATTACAACATAGCTTTGTATTCGACTGGTTAGATGGTGATATAAATTATTGCAACTACAGAAAACTTACCGGTTGTTAAACAGAACTGCTCGGCATCGGCACTGTATTAAGGCAGCACTGAGTGGTCAGCAGTGAGGTGTCGGCAGTGAGTGGTCAGCACAGCGAAATCGACTATGATGTGTACGACTAACGCCATTATTCCTATACAAGGGCCGGCAGTCCGAGTCATCGTTAGCCTGGGTAACCCTTAACAACCTGTCATATACTGAAAAATAAAGCGGTATACAGTTTTGACAATAACAAAACATACATAGTCGCAGGTTACACTAAAGCATGTACATGTTAATATAAATCAACACTATCAGCCTAAGTCAAGGGTCGGGGAAACCGAGTGTAAAATATATTAAACTCAACGGATTGCACATAACACTAGCCGAGAGAAAGATGCGTCAGGCTCCAGGGTGGCAGACCAGTCGAGTCACAAATGCATGTCCCTTTACGAGAGGAATTTAGTTATACAGTACAAGCTAACAATTTTTTTAGTTTTAAAACATCAAGCTGTAAATATTAGCATGCCGCTTTAAAATATCGCTTCGAATAAACTGGCGTTGGTAGAGGATATCGCTTCTGTCCACTATACTTACTTTTTATGTCTATAAAATCAGTTCGTACCACCTCCACACATCGCTCAGAACTACTTTCTCTCATCGAGAGGACATAGTTAATGATGGGATGCTGTTTTAATAGTCTGAAAATTTTATCGTCTATTATGACATATGGAAAGATTAAATTAATTGCATCACTCGACAAAGCTCCGAGCTTACATACCTGCCTAAAGAATTCCTTCTCGCATATGCACGACACGAAATAAAATCCGTCTACAAACACTTACCTGTGTCTCTGTAACAGGACGAAGAGATTCTTAGCTGTCTTCCATGCCCAGATTGTTTTCAAGGTAGTGTTACCGTTACAGACACACCACATCCCAGGAACCAGTGTAAGACACGTCAGGAGTGAGCAGTAGCAAAAGAAAAAAAAGGCACCTTCAACACTGGAAAATGAACGAGTGTAAAGAAGTTCAGATGTAGAATTGACAACTTCGCAGGCTATACAGTGATCGACCTGATAAGGTAACATATTTCACTCCAGTAACCATTCTGATGTTTGCAGCACACAGCCAGCTGTCATCTACTGAGGCAATCCGAGATGTGCAACGTAAACTAGCATGCAGTGTGAACAGTATACAAGCTCGCATCATGTAAAAACAGACGTCATTTTGTTGGCGTGCGTGGTGGTGGAAAGCAAATCGTTATGACTACATTCATCTACTACGATCACATACTCTGCTACAATATGAAGACGAACTCAGTGGTTGAAGACTTACCATCTGTAACACTGTCAGCATCGTCAACAGCAAGGGTCCCTGAAGAGTCGCTACAAGTATTATGGTATCCATGTTACTACTGAGATCGTGTACTCTGCTACAATATGAAGATGGGATCAATGGTTGAAGACTTACCATCTGTAACACCGACAACAGCTAAGGCCCCTGAAGAGTCGCTGCAAGCATTACGGTATCAATGTTACTATTGTGGAAATACGTTTATTAAAAGTTGTAATGTGCACCAACATGAAAGTGGCCATTGCATGTTTTGCCGAGTATACAAGGCGTTCCACTTTGATAACTGCGATGCTGTGTTTACCCTCAGTGATAACCTGTATAGGCATAACAAGAAGTGCAAAGGCAATGTTTGTAGTTCATCGGGAAGCGAGTGCAAGTATTACAGCAAGACATTCGCTAACCACACCAGTGCCAAATGTCATGAAGATAGTAACTGTTAATTTGCCATCATCTACAAGACTTACCCATGTGGTATCTGCTGTGTGGTATATGCGAATAAGTGTGTATTGAATGCTCACAGCAGGAATGTTTCTGCAAAAACAGTCACCATAAATGTTTTACTCGAATGAAGAATAGGTTTATCGTGTATCAAATATTATTATGTATTCTTATTATTTCAAGTTTGTAAAAAATAGGTAAAGTGTATTAATTATTTATATGTTACTCATTTATCTTAACCCGTGCAAATAGTATGTTCACCTCCATCACTACGAAAAAAATTACCAGATTTTGTCTAAGTCTGAAAGAGAATTAATATTTTTGTATAGTGTCAAGTCTCGAACTCAGGTCCCTACCGACAGCTGCTTGAGCAATACACAGAGATGCTTTTGCCATCTTTGTTTCTCCAGTTGACTGCTAAAGTGCATGACCATCGTTTGCTAGGGTCGCTGTGGTCTTCAGCCATCTTAGTTTCCCCTTTCGCCTGCCATGGTGGATGCCAACATCGTTTGTGTTACCGATGGCGGTCGCTAGGAGCACTGGTGTCGACACACATGGCCGAATTCCGATGTACAACGTGCAGAACACTCACCTATGCATGCAGTACTCGCTGCAAGTAGCTTAAAAAAATGCCAGACGCACGAGGTTTTGATCTAACTGCCAATGAGGGCTGCAGCTCGATGGTTCCGATAGCACAGGGGGACTGCAATGGTATGGTTTGACTGTGAGGACTAAAGGTCGCAATAAATAGCGTCAGCATAACACGTGGGTTGGGATAACCTCGTGCAGCATATAAAACCCTCTCATACGTGAAAAAATTAAGTTACATATTAATAAAGACTCAACATAGACGAAAGAGCGCTACGAGCACGATGTCGCATCGAACCCCTAGTATAAAAAATATAATACCAGATAGTTCCAGAGTCCATAATAGCGCTATCAGTGTTGCTATTGCAACGAGAACTTTAGTAAAAAAATTGGAATGCCCGTCAACGGGAAAAAGAACTTATGTTCACAAGAACCATCCTAAAAAAAAATTGTACAATATGACAAGTGCAATACTCTATTTACCAGCAGTGATAATTTTAAGACGCATTACACGGTGTCTAAAGGCTATGTTTCTTTGCTTGCAACTAAACATCATGCATTTAAACCAGTTGTCGCCCAAGAGACGACGACACTGCTACATATTGATGATAAGATATTTAAAAAATCCAAAGGAAAATAATTATAAACTCCTACTAACCGATGAATATTCCGCGAACAACGAACGCCGTACGTAATGTTAGACCAAAAAATTTACCTTCGTGGAGCACTGATGTCAGCAGACATAAAAAAAAAGTTATAAACATCTACCAACCAACACGTATTGCACAAGCGACGAACACTGTACATCGCATCAGTCCTTGCTGGACAAGACCATGCATCTGAAAACTGACATGGTAGCCTTGGTTAGTACAGCAGAGCAGCAAACGTTTTTCCCCACTTACACCCTCCGACCGAGCTACCCTACAGTACAGAGGCACACGAATTCCACTACCAACCAACGCGTAATGTGCGAGCATCGAGCAACGCATGTCACATTAGACTAAAATAAAATACTATGACAGAGTCTAAAAGCAGGGGGAGCGACAAGGTCGGCATTGCTACATACCGATGAAAACAGATATAAAAAATAAAATGTAAAGGAAACTAGTTATAAACACTTACCAACCAGCGTATATTGTACAAGCATCGGGTGCTGTACGCTGCTATAGATGATGCTAGACAAGACCAGACCAGCCTGGTCAGTACAACAGAACAGCAAACGATTTCCTTACGAGCCGATCAAAATGAAACCGTTAAATTCAGATTAAAGCCAACACTCACAAACCGCATCACTAGCTGTGGAACGCACCCACCCTGTCCAACATTGTATGGCCAACTAACATCTCGAGAATCTGAAAGGTAGCCAGGTGGTCGACCGATAGTGTTGGCACCGTGCAGGTCTCATCGAGTCGAAGGGATGGTACATACACCAGTAGAGAGTTGAGGCAGGCTCCAGGGTGGCAGACCAGCCGAGTCACTCATGCATTTCCCTTTACGAGAGAAATTCAGTTATGCAAGGCAAGGTAAAAAGTTTTAAATACTATATACACGTACTTATTTTTAAGAATGAAGAAAAACATGCGAACACTCTGAGAAACCCCATTTGCCCCCGCTCTCAATGAACAAGGAGGAGCTGTGCAACAACTGTACATGTCAGGACACTGGCAACAGCCACCGCTGCCACTGCCAAGACAGCTGCACTGGCTCCTACTGCCAGGAGTAGAATAACAAATGCGAGACCGCACCCTGCCACTATTTTTAAGGATGAAGAAAAACATGTAAACACACTGAGAAAACCCATTTATCTCCGCTCGCAAAAGCAGGAACCGTGATGTCTTACGACCTTACCTTGAACTTTGACCACTATTTCGGATATCTACGCTAGGGATGAAGGAAAAAAACCTAAATTTTGTTTCTAAAACAGTCATGGGAACACTATGAGAAGATCCATTTGCCTCGCTCACAACAGTAGGAACCATGTCAACAACCAACCATGACCTTGACCTTAGAAACCTATAAAACAATAAATGGAACACTCTGAGAAAATCAATTTGCTTCACTCTCAACAGTAGGAACCATGACAATAACCAACCATACCTTGACCTTTGATGTTGTCATGCGACTTTGACATTGACTTGACCTTGGATGCCATCATGCGACCTTGACCTTTGGTCACCATATAGATCAAAATTTACCATTTAAAACAAAAAAGATTTGCAATTTTAGAAAATTTTTAAATTGCAAAAAATTTACTGCTTAGAACAAAACAAAAGAATCACAATTTATTTTAGAAAATTTTGAAATTGCAGAATAAATCATATGACCTTGTCGACTGAAGACAGGGGCATGACCCCATCTTTAGCTTCGTCGAAGACGAAGCCACCAAGGAAATCGTTTGCTATTCTGTTGTACTGACCAGGACGGTCTGGTCTTGTCTACCATCGTTTAACACACAGTGTAAAGCACCCGACGCTTGTGTAATATGTAATTGCGGTTGTTGGTAAGTGCTTATAACTGTTTTTCATTACATTATGTTTTTATATCAGTTTTCATCAGTGTGTAGCAGTTTTTTACTTATCGCGCCTGCGCTTCTCGGCTTAAAATGTTTTTTAGACTAGCATGATGTAGGGTAAATGCACCAGTAGTCGACATCCTAAGCTCGAAATCTCAGTTGTGCACTCATATTTCCGTTTGTTGTTAAACCCTTAACTTGCAGTTTCATTTTCCTAGTTCATCCGCTTCTTATGTTACTCTAGTAATTGTCTCAAACTTATAAATTGTTTAACACTATTAGAAAACCTACATATTCCAACATGATTCATTTTATCTACAATATTAGAGCTCATTCTTGTTAAAGGAACTGCCATGCTAAAAATAACGTGCATATTGTTGGCCCACAAAATAGTTTTAGGGTTGGTAAACAAAATCTGTACCACAAGGTAGGTAACTGAGTTTATTAAGTACATTAATTATAAGTACTTCACAACTATTCATAATACACAGGCTCTTTATTTAGAGGGTTGTACCTAATACATGTAAATTAGAGACTAGTTCTTCAATAAAACACGAAAAAATCTATTAGAAACTCCAATACAAAAACAATCACTCTCAGGAAAGTATATCAAAAATCTACGCTGACTGGATGTGGAAACTGATACCTAGTATTTAAAGAATCTCCTCCAAATATCAGTGGCCTAGAAATTCCCTCTATTACTTGATTTGTATTTATAATTCGTAATTTCGTATCTCGTTTCATGAAAACGTTACGCAGTCTATTCAGAGGTTTCAATACGTATGCCCTTGCTTGCTCGTTAGTAATGCCCACTATATGGAACAACTGTTTGGTATTAGGTGATTTCTTCTCAGAGTTTCTTGTAAGAGTACCACAGACAGCTATTACAAAACTTCCCTCCTTCATAATTACGGAAGCCTGTTTTCCAGGTACAACGTGGGATATTTGTATGTGTACCAAGTTCAATGCAGGGTTTTATGGTGGAATGTGGGGTATTACGGGATCTTCAATGGTTGAGACAACGTTGGATGCCTGCTGCTCTTGTTCAACGTGAGGGATTTCAACATCTTCCAAGGTCGCCTCTATTTCACTGCGTATATCGTTCAAACGATTCGCATTATCAGTGTTTAGGTTTCAATTTGTGTAACAGTGAAGGGATGTCAATTCCGGTGTGTAGATGTTTGTTTCAGTGCATTGTACTTTCAGGTTTTCACATGTCACGTTCGGCGACAACACTATTTCACTATGGTTGTCTATAATATCCTCCTCGACCATGACAATTTGATTGTCAGACTGTTCAAACAAACCAGTGAGCGATTCATTAGCTTCGGAGCGCTCTCCTGATGGTACCCATTCTTCTTCCGATGATGAAGACTCCATCACTTTCTTCTTGACTGCTTTCCTCCTAGTCCTGGTATTGTTTTCTATTGCTTTACGTTTATTCATTTATTCCTTCTCTTGCTTCTTTCGTTCTCTTTCTGCTGCCCTCTTCGTTTTCATGTCATCTGCGTCACTCTTCTTTTTCTGTTTGTTTTGGTGGTATTCTCTCCATGATTCAGATAGCACAAACCCAGGGTAACTTTCCCTCCGAGACTTTTTCTTCGGTGGTTCTGGCCAACACAAGACCTTCTTAAAAGGACTTGGCAAGTTGCATTGTGTCGAGGTAGATGGTTGAGGATCCATTGGGTACAAAACTGGCTCTTCTGCTGTTGTCAGTGCGTTTGAATCCTGGAAGGGCTCAATGTGATACACAGTAACGTCATTGCTTTCATGGTCTTGTGGTCCACTGGTGTCGTCTAAGATGATTGGAGTCAACGATATGTCGTGTGGCTGCATCTGTAGAAGCTCTACATCATTTTTGACTTTCTTCCACAACTCAAATAACGATTTGTCACCTTCTCCCTCGGACCATTCTATCGACTTAGAGGCTTGAAACAATTTCAACTTTCCTTCTCCTATATTTTCTTCAATCACAGAAAGAGCTGTCTGGTAACGGTCAACTTTTGTATTATCTGTTTGATGCAACTCAATAGGTTGGATGG
This sequence comes from Clitarchus hookeri, assembly GCA_002778355.1. NCBI lineage: Eukaryota > Metazoa > Arthropoda > Insecta > Phasmatodea > Phasmatidae > Clitarchus > Clitarchus hookeri. The sequence goes on along the minus strand of NQII01002535.1, from coordinate 325,739 downwards.
GTGTATTGAGATCAGACGTTATTGCCTCTGGGTCCCAAGGTACTAGGCCACACTTTCTGAACCTGTTGATTATGACTGAGGAGGGCAGTTCATCGATCACTTATTTTAATAAGGGAGCTAAAGGTTTCTTCTCTAGAATTGGTTGGGCATGATTTTGGGTCCTCCACTCCTGAACTCTGTCTTTCCACTTAACCTTCAGTGAACGGAAAACAGAAACATCCATAGGTTGGAGGATGTAGGTGGCATTGGGATGGAGTGCGATTAAAATTATTCCGTGAGCATCACAGAATTCACTCGAATGCATTGTCAAATGCGAACTATGACCGTCCACAAACAATATTACTGGAAGACAGATCCCTTTCTGCAATAACCAAGGATGGAAAACATTGGCCAAGTATTCGTAAAATAAGATGGAATTCATCCAACCTGTCAAAGACTTTCCTATACCCCACGATGGAGGGACACTATGAGCGATAGCAAAAGGAACCCTCTCATATTTAAAAACAATAGATGGCGGAGCTACATCAACAGCAGCATTAGGTGTAAAGAGTACTGTTAAACACTCTTTCTCGTCAGGGTTAAATTGTCCCCCTTCGTGGCAAGTACCTTGTTTCCCTTTGGGATTAGAATGAAGGCACTCTCATCTCCATTGAATACGCGTGACGGTTCATCCAGAATCGTTTCTTGATTTATCGTCACAAGATGGTTGAATACCTCATGATACCACGTCTTGAGTATTTCCTTTGAAACTGATTCTCTTGATGTTTTCAAGTTTTCAGGGGTGTGTAGAGAAAGGATTGGATTCCTCCTCAAGAAGACTTCAATCCATGTTCGTCCAGGCCGACCATCCTTAAACACCGTCTTTCTCTGGAGTTCCTTAATAAGATGTTCCACACTATCAAGCACCTGATTTCTTGTAACGGGAACCCAACACGAGCCATGTGTTGAATCCAAATAACTAAATGTTTCTCTTTGTCTGGGAGAAGTATTGAGGATGGTCCCATTTTTCGCTCCATGGGCACTTTTCCTGTCACTCTTCCTATCAGAGTAGTCCGTGGAACCCCGTGTTTCTTAGCTGCAGTGGCAACAACCATTCCCCTTCTAACTTCATCTACCGCTTTCAACATCTTTCCATGGTCATATTGAAGAATATGCTGACGCCATCCCATCTTCCTGGGCTAGAAGGAGAAATATAAATTAGTGTTTTAGTAGTCGACACATTGGATTCAGTCGTCGACACCCTCTGTCGACTATTGAATAAAAGATTCTAACTTGAAATAACTATATCTGAGCAGTTCAACAATCTTGATTTTAGCTACTCAATATGTAATTTATAAGCCCTGACAGAAAACATTAGGGGGATTCAGTAGTCGACATGGGTGTTGACCACTGCAAAATGTTAAGAAATGAGCTCTAGTAGTTGACACCCTCTCACACCTTGAATAATGAATGAATTCGAACAACCTAAGGTGCAATTTAGGAGCAAAACAACCTAATATGAAGATAAAATGAAAGAATTCACAATGGACAATATTTTTTGGACAGATAAAAACGAAGTTAATCTTACCTTCCTTGTCAGCAGACCGTTGTGAACACACCACTTTGACGACTGATCAAAAGTATCGATTCAACGGTCACTCTTATCACATTTTACCCGCCAATATCCGCATGGCAACCATTATTTCTCATACAGGAGGCATTAACTTTGCCGCCACAAATAAGAGAATCGCTAAACAATGTTCTTAAGCCTTATTATTTGGTGTTAAAACCCACAGCGTCAACTACGGGTACACTGTCGACTACTGGTGCATTTACCCTACAGCATTCGATGCTCGCACAATATACATAGGTTGTTAAATGCTTATAACTATTTGCTTTTATAACAATGTTTTATATCTGTTCGCATCAGCGCATAGCAGTGACGACTCTATTGCACGACTAATAGTTTTAAATGTATGTTGTTTTGTGGCAAGCAAAGGAACACAGTCTTTACAAGTAGCGTAGTGTGTATCGCACTTGAAGCATTGTAGTCATTTTTGCGGTTGGCCCTAGTGATCATTCGTTCTCTCTCATGTCGATGTGCATACTAGCTTTTACTAAACTTCCTGGTATAATGGCAACACTGATATCACTAGTATGGACTGTGGCTCCATCGGACATTTTTTATATATTGTGACTCGTTATGATCTCATGCTCGTGATGTAATTTCATATATGCCAGTCCTTTATTGTTTGTTACATGACTGACTCTTCATGTACAGGGCAGTTTAATATATTTTACACTCGGCTTTCCCGACCCTTGCATTAGACTGTTGGAGTTGATTTATATTGACATGTACATGTTTTAGTGTATCCTTAGACTATCTGTGTCTCGTTATTGGTACAATTGTATGCCGCTTTGTTTTTCAGTATATGGCTGGTTGTTAAGGGTTACCCAGGCTAATGATGACTCGGACTGCCGGCCCTTGTGTAGGACTAATGGCGTTAGTCGTACACATCACATTCGATTTCGCTGTGCTGACCACTCGCTGCCGACCCCTCACTGCTGACCCCTCAGTGCCGACCCCTCAGTGCTGACCGCTCAGTACTGCCTTCATGCAGTACCGATGCCGAGCAGTTCTGTTTACAACCGGTCAGTTTTCTGTAGTTGCAACCAGTCGAATACGTAGCTATGTTGTAATTCTCTCTGTAGTGAGGTACAGGGAAATCAGTATGTACCTATTTGCTAGATGAGTGTGTGCAGGCCTATGCATATGTGTGTGCTATTGCAGACCCTACACTTCTACATGCAACTGTAACTTTAAGACACGCCTGTATGTATACTATTATTTTCTTTACACGCGTGGACTGCTGTTACATGTTCCCGAACTTCAAAGGTTTCCAAATGCTGACCAACTATACTTGTAACAAGGCTTATGGCCTACTTGCCCTTATCTCCTTGATTTCAGTCAGAAGTGATGAATATGATATGAATGTGGTGGTCGTAGCCTCGGTGGGAGAGAAACGTTGGGCATATGAAAGAGCTTAAGTCATACTTGTCTCTACCGCCTTGTCATCGGATGTGATGCCTAGGACATGAATTTGATGACTATAGTTTCTGTGGGTGGGAAATGGCATCCAACTATGCGTTACGAAGTCCTAAGGTTGACTTGACCCTGCGGTCCTTTTCGTCATCGGAAGCGATTCCTATGTTTTGAATTTGGTGACTAAATAATAGTTAACTTTGCTTATACGAGGGCTTAGGGCATACTTGACAACACCATCCTGTTCGTTGCTGGTGGCTATGTCTATGATATGAATTTGAAGACTATAGCTTTGGAGGACAGGAAATGTCGGTCTATAAGCTTATAAGATGCCATAAAGTTTGCTTGACCCCATCACCCTGTTCTTCATCAGAGAAGATGTATATGACATGAATTTGAAGCTTATAGCATCGGTGGGTGGGAAAGGGTGGGAAACTATGCTTATAAGAGGGTTTACGTCATGCTTGACCTTGCGGGCCTGTTCACCATCGGAGGCGATGAATATGTTATTAATTTAGTGACTACATCTTACATTGTCTGGAAATTTCAGCCAACTATGCCTATAAGTGGGTTTAGGGCCTACTTGACTCTGCGGTCATTTTCGTCGTGGGGGCGATGACTGTTATTAATTTGGTGACTATATCTTAAACAATCTGGAATTAACATCCAACTATGCTTATAAGAACACTTAAGGTATATTTGGCCCCGTGGTCCTTTTCGTCGCCGGGGGTGATGTATATATTATGAATTTGGTAGCTGTATCTTAAATGGTTCGCAAATTGCAACCGACTATGCTTATACGAAGACTCAAGGTATAATTGTCTCTACTGTCTTATTCAGTATCAAGGGCTATGCCTATGCTATGAATTTGGTGGCTGTATCTTAAACAGCTCGGAACACACATTCAACTATGCTTATAAGTGTGCTTAGGGCATACTTGACGCGTGCGCTCAGTGCAACTTTAGGCTAGCGTGCATGGGCAGGCTTCGCTCTGTGTCACTAAGGTGGAATAACAGAGCATGAGTCTCGTCCCTGCCGGGATGCCAGGTGTAAGGAGCCTAGAAGGAATATAAGAAAACCAAAGTGGAATGACACAGAACATGACTCGTCCCCGCCAGGGCACCAGGTGAAAGGAGACCAGAATGAATATGAGAAAACCAAGGTGGAATGATAGAGCATGAGACTCGTCCCTGCCAGGATGTTAGAGAAACCTATAGGGGGTGGGAGGCAAAAGGGAGAACAGGAAGCATATGCTAAAAAAAACTCGATGGATATAATGTGGGAGACGAGAGAGACTGGCATGAATGTGAGTAAACCGCCGAAACAGAATGCAAGAGCATGGTGTGCTGAGGTGGAGTAATGGAGCAGGAGGGAAAAAAAGGAAATCCAAGATGACCCCTGCTGGCGAGGAATGACAGAGCAGTATGTTGCCTCGTGACGTCATCAAAGATGGCGGTTGGTTCGTTTCTCTTCCCCAGCCGCCAGCCCCTGACGCAGAACCTGGAATTTCTAAATATTTCTTAATATTAATGTCAGATCAGTTAAAATATATGTTTCAGCTGCTATTTTAGAACATTCTTAAGAATTTTAACCTATATTCTGGCACTAATAATTTTTCAGAGTTGCACGATAACCGTTTGTGATTTTAGCTGGAGTGTTAAAGTTTCAGGAACGCCACTAGAAATTTCTTTGAGGTCTTGTATTTTGTTCGCCTTTTTCTTATTAAATTGTATTATAAACCTTAAAGTTATGAGCAAACGCCATTAAGAATTTTCATAAAATTTATTTGTCTCCTTCTAATGAAATCAACATGTAATTTTAACTGTAGCCAAACATTCCCGTTATTCAAAATTTTGAAGCTCGTATGGTAAAACGTGTTAATGAAAAATTCGCATAACTCCCTAATCAAATTTTGTAAAATAACTTTTCCCCACTTTCCTCAGGCCACTATTTGATGTAATACCACAGAATTTTAAATACACTTACAATAAATAGTCTTTCTGGCACTTGAACGGTTTTAAAAATTAAGGATAATCAATAGTTACCTTCGTTAGCCTTTCTGCGTATTATCTGTCTAGACGAAACACAACGCAACACGACTGCAAGTCTCTTGGCGGTGCAGGTCAAAAGTGAGTTGGTCAGTAATCAGCTGTAATATTTTTTACAATTTTGTATTCATTTTTCTGTTTATACATTTGGGGAAGTTTTCAGGTATAATAGTTGAGGAGGTCTTGGTTGCGCCATAATACTTTTAGAAAGTGTTTGCAGTACAGAAAATTACTTCCGCGTTTTCTTCATTGCCGTATTTGATGAAAGTTGCCCTGTGATTGGTTGAAGATCACGTGACCGCAGGACGGACGGGTGGTTGAGTCCACCTTAGCGTGGGTTGTGACCCTACAGACTGCATTGACAAGGGAAGCGGCAGCGCCCCGGGAAAACCCACGTATTGCCAATGACATTCGCCACACGCTGAAATGCAGGGATCGAACCCAGTTCGTTGAGTTGGGAGACTGGCGTGGTGAAGGCACGGACACCAATGCTCTTCTTGGGTACTCGGAGTGAGTGAGTGAAGAGATTTTATCTTGAGAGCCGATGAGGGTGAAGCGAGGTGAGTATGGAGCAGCGCCGGAATGAAAGGGCGGGGGAAATGGGAGAGCCCCGAGAAAACCCGCCAACCAGCGGCATCGTCCGGGACGATTCCCACATGCGAAAATCCGAGGGCGTCCCCGCCGGGAATCGAACCCGGTTCGCCTTGGTGGGAGGCGAGTTGTCTAACGACTACACCACCGTGACCCCTTGAGTACTCGGAAATAGCACAATATTTGGCTCCAAGAAACCAGATGTTGACTTCAGTAATTAGTGTATTTTAGAAACGTTTATTACTAAACATGGGGCGACGCAGTTATCGCGGCGCCTGGTAGGCGGGTGTCGCGCCGACATTCAAAGCTGACACGGCGAGAGCCGACAGTTGTATGTATGTCATTGTTTGCCGTACCGTTCTCTGAATTAACATATGCCGATATCCATAACATTGCCAAATGTTACATCATTTATTCTGTGTGTGTACTTTGATAGAAATATAGTCATTTTTATACTCCGATCTAAACATCTGACGCTGGCGTGTTTAGGTAATAATACCTCGGTCGCTAAGAATGCCGAACAGACTTCTGTCGGCAAGACGACAGCTGTGCTGTGCGTGTCCTTGCCGTTTACTGCGCATGTGCCGAGAAGTGGGGACACGAGTACACTCACTGCCAACAGACTTTTGTAGTACGGACTCCCTCCAGCAAGTTCTAGTGTACATTTTTAACCGCAGTTTGTTACCTGGTCGGTTTGTTCATAATTATCACCGTAATCAGAAAAGTTCGATACCACGTTGCGGGAAAAATATGACAACAATGTTCGCAGGGTGAGAAGTGAGCACAGCAAAGCTTTAAGGTTGGTCGATACGTGTAGTGTGATTAAATAAAGAAAACGGAAATTTTTTACACTGATAACAAATTAATATATTNTCACCGTAATCAGAAAAGTTCGATACCACGTTGCGGGAAAAATATGACAAAAAATGTCCGCAGGATGAGAAGTGAGCACAGCAAAGCTTTAAGGTTGGTCGATACGTGTAGTGCGATTAAATAAAGAAGGTTGGTCGATACGTGTAGTGTGATTAAATAAAGAAGGTTGGTCGATACGTGTAGTGTGATTAAATAAAGAAGGTTGGTCGATACGTGTAGTGTGATTAAATAAAGAAAACGGAAATTTTTTACACTGATAACAAATTAATATATCAGTATCCTGCATGCTTCATATTTAAGGTTAAAGTTTATAATTCAATAGTAGTATGCCATTGTCTAAATGAGAACAGGATGGTTACAGATTTTAAAGCCATGTAAATAAATGCATGCCATGCGTGCCAGGGTTTTTATAATTTTTTTTGAGACTCAAAATTGTATGCAATTCACTTAATGCTGGTTAAGTCTCAAAATCAATGCCAGATTAAATACTTTGCTTTTTTCTGTACTCGCTAAAACAAGTGACTGGAAATAGNTCAGTATCCTGCATGCTTCATATTTAAGGTCAAAGTTTATAATTCAATAGTAGTATGCCATTGTCTAAATGAGAACAGGATGGTTACAGATTTTAAAGCCATGTAAATAAATGCATGCCATGCGTGCCAGGGGTTTTATAATTTTTTTTGAGACTCAAAATTGTATGCAATTCACTTAATGCTTGTTAAGTCTCAAAATCAATGCCAGATTAAATACTTTGCTTTTTTCTGTACTCGCTAAAACAAGTGACTGGAAATANTGTTAAGTCTCAAAATCAATGCCAGATTAAATACTTTGCTTTTTTCTGTACTCGCTAAAACAAGTGACTGGAAATAGTTGAGTTTTCACCATGTAAAAAGTAACTTAGTCAAAACATCACGAAGGAACATAACTTGGGCGTGGTCTGTGAGAGAAGTCTGAGGATACACGAAGTTCCAAAGTCGATCTACGTAAAAAATGAATTGTTGCATTCGCAGTCGCAGCTCCGCACGTAACAAACACGAGAGGACGAAACACGAGTTAGCGAAATGTGGCCACGACGTCGTGTTGTTGCACACACTGCACACTCCTCGCCCTCCATATTGGAGTACGGAATACGACTTCTCCGTCTCGGAAACTCGTCAATACACAAGATGTAAACTAAACGAGTAACTCGCCGTTTTGTTGTTTTCACAAAATCGACTAGTGCTGAAGCGCCTGAAATAAAATTAAAGCGTAACCAATACACTTGCTCCTGAACCAACTGCGGATCTTGCAACAAACAAGTGTGAACAATAAACAAGCGCTGGTTCAACCATATGAACAAATTTACAATCCAGTTGCCACGTGGAGATGCACGAAAATTCACAACTCGTTTAGAAAGAAGAAGCGAGTCGTTCCTGTTGGGAGTTCAGCGCTACCTCGCTCAGTGAGTGAAGAGACTTGGGCGGCTCTTAGCAGCGAGGTCTTGAGAGCCGATGAGGGTGATTGAGGCGAGTATGCAGCAGCGCTGGAATGAAAGGGCGAGGGAAACGGGAGATCCCGAGGAAATCCGCCGACCAGCGGCATCGTCCGGCACGATTCCCACATGTGATAATTCGGGAGTGACCCAGCCAGGAAGCCATATCACTCAGTACGTCTTGAATATTTCTTTACCAAAACTGCACGGCCGAATCGGTAGTTTATGTAGGGCTATGCATGTAAAGATATAAAGGTCTCCAAAAATAATTACTGCTTTTTTATGTCAAGATTTATAACATTTGGTAAAATATTATACTTTTTCTTCTTGCTTCTTTGCTTGGAGAATCTCTCTTAGGGCGCGTATTTGTCACGTAACGATTACCAGCTGCTTCGAAAATAAATATGCACGATACGTCAGTGGTGAGTGGCCTCTCATTGTTTTACTTTATGTCTTGCATTTTGGCGCGTGCTGTACCAGGTGGAGAACTCCTACGTGCGTGGCGCCTGGTCGCTCACGACAGGTTCCGCGAATTCCACCTCACTGGTTCTGCTACATATAGCGGTCCTGAAGTCTCGTTGGCTGAACCCGTCACACTCCAAGCACTGGCTGTTCTACACATACATACAACTCTGTGAGTGAGGCTATTACAAAATGTTACTCTGTTATCGTGCAGTTATAAATGAGGCTTGTGATTAAGGCTGCCGCCTAACTGGCGCTTGAACTGCTCTGCAATGTTTGAAATACGTTTTTTTTTTNATGAGGCTTGTGATTAAGGCTGCCGCCTAACTGGCGCTTGAACTGCTCTGCAATGTTTGAAATACGTTTTTTTTTTCTCAAGAAAATCAGTAAGGCGCCTTAAGTGCTTGTCTACAAAAACAACACACTTCAGACTAGTCGTNTTTTTTTTTTCTCAAGAAAATCAGTAAGGCGCCTTAAGTGCTTGTCTACAAAAACAACACACTTCAGACTAGTCGTGTATGGTACTTTCAAGACTTCCCGGGCATTGGAGACATTACTTTAATGCCCTCCAACATGTCTGAAAACTACTATTTCAGACTGCGGTTTCTCAAAACATACGAACCGGATTCGTACGAAACTACGATAGAAGAGTACGGTGGACTTTCCTAAAGTGTCGCGTCCAATAAAATGAGAGGGTTACATCTTTAAGTCCCATAGTTACAGCGTTACGACGGGAACACTGCGCGCGAGTTCATAACTTGGCGCGTAAGATGATACCGCTTTACATGCTCCAGCCTGCATGACCGTAGCACTTCATCAATTTTTGCCTCGCGCAGACAAACAAATATTATGTCAGTAGACACCACTATTAAAATAATTTTTCGTAAACGTTAAATGTAAACGTGCCACTATCGAGATACCCGTGCACATATAGTCTAATCGTCAGCGTATCTGTATACACTATTATATTTTTGATATGAGAGAATGTGGTATCTATCGTATGTACTGATAAGGATGTCGGTAGATATAGCTAAATAAAAAATATAAGTAATTCTAACATTTTTAGTTAAAATGCCATTAACAGCGGTGAAGAGATTAGCTGCCTATGAAGTAGTTAACAGAAGAGGAAACTGCCCATAGTATATATTCCCTAAAATACTGTGAGAAATGTTCAGTGTAAAAGAAAAACACATAATTGAACTCAGTATAGAAGACCACCTCCCTCGCCGTAATCAGAACCCAACATTTCAGATACAAGGCAACGTCGGTAATGACAACTGCGAAAGCGACACGTGCCTACAGTTCGTGGCGATACAGAAATGATCACGTACACGCCTATATACCTGAATGTTTCGAAACACGCCAGTGAAAACTAAATTTTCCCGGTGTAAACTGACATATTCATGCAAATGCCAACATTTGCCAACACGAGCCGCCATACCAGGTGGATAAGCCACCTATGAAATCTGTTAAGATTTTAAAATGGCGTAGGCCTATCTTACTTGTCCGCATATTAAAGCCTCACCTTTAAGTGTAAACAAGGCTAAAATCTAGCGGTATTCTGTATAAAGGTATATCCCAATGCTTATAGACTGTCACTGTACTGCATTATATGATGCCTACCTTAAAAACTGTCGACGCACGACCTGCCTATCCTATGGGTCCAGTGACTAAATAGGATGTTTTCACGTTATGTTGTAATTTGCGTGTTGCACACATACGAATTAATAGTGGAAGCTGATTCGCGGTACATCGAGAATGCTGATCGTCCGCTTGTAGTATACGGGTTTTACGACGGCCTGTTCGATTTATCCGTGCGTACTCTACGGAGCTGAACACCGGTATGGAATCCCCGTCTTCATGTAGCGATCACTTGGAGAGGTGACCTTGGCCGCATCCCGTGACTGGAAAACCGAAAACAGCTCAGGTAACCGTCTTTCGTATTCTGCGCAGAACGCTTCCGCCGTGAAGTTGCAACGTCGAGCTTACGATACGTACCAAGACTTGCCTCCAAGGTCATAATCCGGTTGCAAAGCTCGCCTTGCTTACATGTCGCGCAGTTCCTAGGACCTGTTTTACCTACGAGTATTATTATTATTATGATTTAAGCAAAGATAACCTGTAAAACATTGCTGGGAATCTGAGAAGCGTTGAAGGCTGCAACGCAGTAAATAATATTTGCAAAATGCTAACAAATTTGCATGAATTACTGAGTAGTATCGTTAATAAGACTCATTAAATAAAAAAAAAACCTGGTTTGGTATGTTAGGACGAAGAATAAGTAGAACGTGTTATATTAGTTATATCGAAATTAATTTATGAATACGAACGGCAGAATATCGATGCATTTAATCCGGGAAGGAATGAAGATGGCGAAACATATTTAACTAAATAGAGTAAAAGTTTTGTTTAGACTATAGGCATATGATGAGAAGGACGAGGCGTTGAGTACTTTACTAAATGCTATGCACTGCCAAATTTGGTTTTACGGTGTACCATCTTAGGAAAGTAAGCGAGGTCACCCAGTGCACAACTGGACCATTTCTTCAAAATGTATTACAATCCTTACATGAGGCTGCTGCGTGTGAAAGACCTGGTGAAATATGGTTTGTAACTGCCGGGATAGCGTCTAAGGCAGTGACGTTATGCGCTAATAAAGAATCTCAAGGCTGGTAAGAGGGAATTTGTCTTCTCCCGAATTATATCCCCCCCCCCCTAATCACACCCCAAAATTGACCGAGGTCCTACTTTAATTTAATTACTATATCATTAAAACGTTACTGTATGCTTATATAATGTTTAATTTTGTCTGCAGTCTTCTTAGTGACAGAAGATTATGAATTCTTTTAAAATATTACACTTGAAGCAACTATCCTAATTGAGGGTCCATTTATTCAATGTCATTAATATATTATTTATAAGTTTTTGCTTAAAAGGTCAATTTTAAGTAAGGTGTGGCGTGTGGATTCTCAAACTTTATCCTTAACTGGCATTTAACTGTGACTGCAGCTTCAACAATTGCAGTAAACGATTGGGACCTTTGCAATAATTTCTGTCGCTGTGTTCCTACAGTAAAACTGAGGTCAGAGTGAGTCACAGCCTTCCTGTATAGTAATAATAATAATAATAACAATTATAATAACACTATACTTGCTATTGGGTGGCCGCCCGGTGGCAAGTTCATGCCCCTCCTCCCCACTACCTTTCCAGGCTCTTCATGAACTTCTTAGCGCCTTTTACTGTCACTACCTCCACCCACATCTACCTTTCACCATTGTCTGTTTTTTCCACAAAACAGATAAGTCTTATTTTTATTAATAACTTAGCCTAATTACAGAATATCCCCCCCTCCCTAGCAAACTATATTAATTTCACCCTTAGTTTCATCTTTTCCTTTGTCAATCTATCCTTGTCCACTTCTTGTGTTATACTTGAATTTGCTTTCCTGAAATAAAACGACAGAAGAAGAAAGGAATGCACATAATCAAGCTAGCACAACTCAATGGATATTTGACAAGATTTTCCAAATAAGTAGACTATCTAGAAGGAGCAGGATATGTCACAATCGTCTATATTATCGGGAATATTTGATTAAGGATGACCCATTTTCCATTTATAGCCCAGCGCTATTTGGAAAATGTTAAAGTAAATATTTAATGCAAACATAGTTTCGCCCCAGTCTGTGGATGTTGTTACACACGAAATCTGTTGTGAGTCTGTTGTCACTTGAGTGCTTCGTTTGGTGAAATAAAACAAAAACACGTTTCTGACTATCCAGAATTTACCTAGAACTAATTTATTTAATTTATGTGTGCTCCCATTAACTTTCCTTTAGCGAAAGAATATTTCATTATTTTCAAATCGACAACACTCCCATCATCATTTTGACACCCAAAGTAGCATTTAAACCTCGACATCATGGCGCCATTTCTGTTTGGCGGACTTAGACAATACCTGGAATCTGCGTTGTCGCGAATTAGATCCTAAGCTTAATTAGCTACACTCGAAACTCAGTCCGACACACATAGGAAAAAGCCTTTAGAATCCATACATATTGAAAGTACAACTAGCAGAACACGTACCCTGGATGTTTGTATAGGAGAGGGGGCAGCAAGAGAAGACGTAGGATGTCAAATGGATTGCAATTAGCAATGCTATTATTTAATATTGAATTGTCATTTCATATTTGTGTTTTTTATGCATGGTAATACTAAAATTATTTCTGTTGAAACGAAATAACTGCCAGTTTAAACTCAAATCAATCTAATTTTAACTATGCCATATTAAGTGAATATGTGGTCTTAAAACATGTGTTTCGTGTATAAATTAGGACAGTTAATAAAGTTAGACATTTAAGGAGAAACCTGAAAATGTCGTACCCCTTTGCTATTCCGAAGTGCACGAATAGGGAGACATTAGAATCGTAGTTTTTTCTGGGTAATGTAAGTTCTACTTGGGATACGTTCATATTTGTACTGATAGCGCCAAGGTTACTGACCAGCAGGAAACCACGTAGGAACGCCAACAGCCAATTAGTGGTCTCAGTGGCGCAACACTCGTCAGCAGTGCCAGCAGTTGAAATAATGACGCCGATTATACTCGACGAGTTTGATGTCATGTCATTAGTGATGCATGCATTTTTCGATGATAAGGGGATTGATTTTTAAAACATTATGGCATGGACATTTAATTCAGGTGAAAATTATTGAATACTGACCCATTCTTACTCTCTTGACATCATCGGCAGTATACAGCAGTGTTAGTTACTTGGTTAGAATGATCGTTTAGCACACCAGTTTTCGGTCGTCTACCACTGCTGAGACCACCTGTCCTGCACATCAGTGGTCTCAGCAGGATGTGTGGGATCCAACCCAGACCCCAGACGCCATACCACCTCTCCTCAGTAGCTTCAATGAATAAAGGAACACTCGTCATAATTCTCAAATGCATTGCAGCCGTGTTGCAATGCGTCTCTGTGTTGCTTCGCACGGCATAAGCAGATCCACGTCTCGGAATGAGCTCGCTTGCAGGCGCCAGTGACGGCTGACGGCGTGGCAGGAAGCAGGATGGAGTGCCGCCCGCAGCTATGGTGTACGGGCTGACCGGGCGGCCTCGTGGCGGGTAAACAAGGGCGCGTCCTGCGTCACTGCCGAGCCTTCCTCGCTGTTGCGTACATGCTTTAGCTGTGCCTCTGTCGGGGCCGGCGTATCATCCCGCGTCGCATGGCCTTGCATAGGCTCTGGTCGGAAGGGAGGGGATCCTGGCTGTTCAGCGTGTTCCTGTGCGATATGCGGCCGCACAGCATCTATTGTCCTCGCTAAGAAAAAAAAGACCGTGCAAACGTCGGTCCGGGAAACTACACCGACACATTATTGGACGAGATTCAGTATGTCGATCATGTCCCAGACAATTTTTGGCAAGGGAGGGGAGTTGCCGACGAGAAGGTGAATTCCCTTCTGTCGTTACAAAAACCGAGTAAACTTCTTCAGAATCCCTGTTTGGTCGTGAGAAACGCTTAAAATTTATCCCTGTAAGTAAATGCTTGGTAGTCACCATACCGTTTATTTTTGTATGATGATTACGCACCCGAAACCTCGGACGCCTGTAAAGACCAGAGGAAGCATTTTTGAACACCTGTTCACATGGTATTTTTCTAGCTATAAAGTAAGTAAAGGTGTAACGAATTATGAGCGCACATCTCAGGAACGCGGCCCGGTGCTGGATATTTCTCTCTTGTCATTGGTGGGCGTGGGACGACCTCACCACGTGAGCTCGTCGCCCAAGGCCTTATCGCAGTGCCGCGACGCAACGATGACGTCAACAGCAGCAGCGGTTCGGATTTTAGTATAGAGACTAGACCTCTTCACAGTGAAGCTGCGCCACAACTACATGTCAACAAAAAGGTAGACTACACTACCATGTATTGCGTCGAGCTCTTATTTTGAGCTACAAATTGTAAACATGTCACGTTTTTATTGCCAACATAAAAAACATTCGTCGAAGCACATCGTTACTATGAGAAACTAAGCATTTAAATATTGGCTACTAAACATAACGTATACCTAAGCCCTAAGCCCGTCTTCGACCATGTTAACATTGCCTAGGTAAGTATACTTTTATTATTTTTTTATTACTGTTTGTCCTGTGGTAAACTGGCATACATTATTTTAGGGGTTGACTTCAAATACTTTTTATAATTAGGTACTAATGACTGGCAACATCTCATTTCCTCGAATTCTATATATATTTAACGTCATTCTCACTAATCGATTTGAATCAACGATCTTGGTAAACATATCGGTGCGCATGGCACAAAGTAAAATCAGTGAGTGGAACAGGGCAGCAACTGTGCAAAGATCGCGTTAGGTTACAAAATTGTTTTTGTATAGTTTGCTATATACTACAAGTGAAATTATTTTTCTTACCACCTAACAATAGTAACTTGGCAAAGGTGTTTTGGTTGTTCCTAAGTTTATAATTTCAAAGCATGACTGCATTTTAATTTAATTTTTGGTGCTGGTAATGTAATTGACACCTGACAAAATTGTGTTTTTCTCGTGGTCACAATTGGCTGGAGCAGTCTGTGAACTTCGAATATCACACGGTGTCTGTCGACTTGTAAGGTATGCACGGATTCAGAGCTCATGTCACTAAACAAAATAAACGTTTTCACAAAAATTCCTTGTTTACAGTGTTTTCATTACACGCATCCTGACTGGCTGTTTCGTCGTCGTAGTTGGCAGCAATGTAGTCTCGCAGTCGCCATTGATCACTGTGAATCATTGACTGTGCGAAACCTGAATAACATGATTGGACGATATGAACTTACACAGGCCGTGCCCATAGACCTGAAAATAGTTTTGAATTTTTTCTATTTTACGAGTTAGAAACAGTAATTTTTTTAATGAAGTAATTAATCGGGAAATTTATATAACGTGTTTCACATGCCTTTTCCACTTTTTCAGCGGATTTTTCTGTATTTAAATCATAGAACTTTAAACTTATAAACGAACTACTGTGTTTTTTCTTCCAGCTATTTTTAATTTCTGCACGGAGCTTTGCGATCTGTTCAGTCTTATCTTCCCGTCACTATATTTTATCATGCAAGCCACTTGAACTGATAAAGGTTATATGCGACGAAATTTATTTATAACACAAAGTAGTGTTGACTTTAATCGTTAGCTGAAAATAAGACTGTGGGCACCGATTATAAATGCCTGTCACTGGGCACAACTCGCGTACTTCGTAACAACTACATAATTTAATGTACCATTATTCTCAGTGCGGTTTGTTGCATTATTCTGAACGCCAAACTGTAAATGTTTGTTTTGTATAGCGTAATTAGTTTATTCGCTGGCTTACGGTGGTTGAATCCGTTGGTTTGAATTCCGGGTAAGGCGTGGCTAACGTACCATGCTTTTTTTTAACCATGATTTATATTTAAATACAGAATTTAAGTAACTTTTTTTGTTCAATAATTGAAGTACTATTTCCAGCCACTGTCTTCATGCGCCCCGGTAACTTGACATTAAACAAACCAAATACTTCCTCTCAGTCAGCTACTATCCACCTGTTTAGTTTCATGCTGCATGTAAAAATTAATGTTGCCATATAACTATAGGTTGTTTACGGTTAATTGACCACTTTTGAAAGCCCCGCGTAGGATCTACTTTCCCTCTCATTTTATATATTTCCGATATATGTAAGATTAACATGTCATAGACCGTCTCGCTTTATTCATGCGTCATCCAAGTGGAAAGCACGGAATTTTTTAGGAAGTTAAGTTTGTCAATAATTTGAAAATACGTAATATTTTGTGTGTAAAAAAACTTTAGACTTCAGTAGCCATAAATTTACATACTACACTATTAATACAACATGAGGTCTCAGAACTATTTTTATTAGTTCGCTGCCAACACTGGGTGCATGCGCGCTACTGTGCGCTGTAGTATACGTGTAGTTATAGGCAGTGAATTTTTTCAATAATTATTTTAATAATGTTCACTATATCCTGAACTGCCTATAACTACCTAGAGCTTTATCCTGCTTTTGAAGCCGAGAAGCGCGGGAGTAATAAGGGCGACACTTCCACGCGCATCAAGTGCGCCATCGCCGCTAAGTGCAAGGCTCTCAACTGGCGTGCAGTGTTCTAGTCGCACTGCGTGTACCTATGGTACTTTCAGGGGTGACCCTATTAATTTATTGGTGGAAAGTATGTAGGAAGGTTCAGTGCAGGGCCCTTGAGTAGTTTTGTGTGTATCTGACGCGTATTGTTATGAAGTGATCAGGTCTTAGCTGGACGGCTTGACTAATCACACCTTCAAACATTGAACCAGGGCACGAGCGTGATTGCAATAACACCTTGCGAAAGACAGAAACCCCATTCACCGACCAGTAAACGGGCCGAAAATATTAAACAACGCGCCCGATATAGGTCAGCGTAACACTGGAAGCGGCGTCTTTTGTCATTGGGGCAGCGGACCAAGAAGACATGGAGATGCGTGTGTCCGGCCGTCGTTAACCGCCTCCTAGAATCAGCCTCTGGCAACACGAACAAGGTGGGGACTTTCCAATTAGATTGTAATAGTAGTGGCGTATGGTAATAAAGCTTAAAATAATTAATACCTAATCATGACTCACTATTTAGCTACGCCCATAGCCCCTTTCAGGTATGAATTGATTTAAAAGCTAATTCATAACAGTATGTTTTGAGGTACAGCAATTTGAAAAAAAAAAAAAAAAAAAACAGTTTTTTAGTCATTTTGGAGTGCTCTGAAATGGTATTTCTAATGTACGTGATGTCTTGAAAGTACTCAACAGCCCTCGCCTAATGTGTGTGTTCTTTTCGTAGATCAGCACATTGGACGCGCGTTTAATAGTTTCGTTGAAAAACGAGTATTTCAAACACTGCAACGCCGTTCAAACGCCAGGTAGGCGGGAGCCTTAATGTATAGTATACGCTGTTCACGGTAAAGTGAGCACTTTTGAAAGCCCTCTAATTTGGAATAGTAATAACTAAATGTATTTTATTGTAGTCTTAGACGTTAACTTCCGAGCGCGGTGGAATATACACTCACTATTTATTGCTTACATGGCAATATTTATTTTAAAAAGCGGTGAAAGGATGAAAGCATTTAAAATGACCGAAACGAAAAAGTAACTAGGGTCTCACGAGTGCTCACTTTACCGTGAACAGCCTGTACCCATTTCGTACGCTAGGAAATTATTAGAAACGTGAATGTATCTGTTACCAAATCACTTCTTGCTCTGATGTTAATAAAAATTTAATTTTTAATATTTATGTAAGTGGCTACCAATTAAATTTAAACTTTGCTCTTTCTATACGACTTCGAGGCATGTAACTACACACCTAAAAGAAAAGTTTTGCATCATCGGAATTTTTGAGTTACTAGGTTGCTCGCGACCCAAAAGAGAGTATGGGATGAAAATACACAGTGTACAGAATACCACGTCTTACTTGATGAAACAAACCAACGAATACGAAAACAAAAACAGAATCTGTGGCAACGTGCAACCAAATCAAATGTAGTGCAAAACTTTCTTGAGGTATGTTTTTTATACAGAGAACATAACTTTAGATGTGCCAGTCAGTATTTAAGTCAGCATATACGCAGATACAAGCGGGCATTTATTACAAATGTTCGTTTCAGAAGTGTCATGTGAACCTTGATCAAGCTTAATCAGCCTCGTGATGGTGAAGTGCCTCTTCTTGGGGGCAGCGGGTAGACTGGCTGCGGAGATTCGAAGTCGTGGTAGTACAAGTCACGGCTTGACTTCTGTTCTAAATATATTCTACGAGTCCGCGTTACCAGCATAAAATGCAACGCATTATGGAAAGGGCTTCTGGAAATGGTTCTTACTCCTTGCTGTGCTTAAATTTTTACTATCCAGATTGCCTAATGAAGGGAAGGGCTTTCAGTTTAGCATTCAAATAATTGAAATGCATTTTCGCTGATAGGATGAATTGGTCATGAAATCATCAGCAATGCCACGTTCATCTTAACTGTTGTATGAATTTTGCAAAATATGGGGAGCGCGTTTCTTGAAAACACAACGCTTTTGTGATTTCGCTATAACAGTAATTTTCAATTTATTATTCCCTGCTGTGTTTACACGTGGCATAAAATTTATTCGCTCCTTAGTTATTTTTCGCCCATGTGATTGTGCTTTATCTTCATGAACTAACGTTTTGTCTGGAAGGAACACCCCAAAACTAAAAAGGCTACTCTCATCAGCATTTTAGAGGTCGCGGTGGCTGAGCGGTTAGACTACACGCCTCCCACAATGGCGAACCGGGTTCACTCCCCGGCCGGGTCACTTCCGGATTTTTGCAAGTGGGAATCGTGCCGGACTATACCGCTGGTAGGCGGGTTTACTCGGGGATCATCTGTTTCCCCTGCTCTTGCATTCCGGCGCTGTTCCATTCTAACGTCATGTCACCCTCATGGGATCTGAACACCTCGTTGTTAAGAGCCGCCCAAATCTCTCAACTCAACTCAGCACTGTAAATCATTTCGGGTACAAGATGTTTTCATTAAAAATGTCGTCTTGATTGATTTGGCTGCCGCGGTATTACTTCATGCGAATTTCTTCTCTAGGCGTGTAAATGTCCTGCTTTTTATCAACTCAATTTTTGCTAGCTTAAATAGTTCATATGTGAATGAATTTTGATGTGGAAAATTCTAAGTTTTTGTCTCAAAATCGGGTCTCAAATAGGATTTTGTTATCATTCCTAAACTGCCATGTCAAGATTGGGGTAGTCACTTGACTTTTTATTTGGCCCTTCTTCGTAAACTGATCTCAATCTTTTTTCTTTGTTGTAACCTTATCCTAGTTGTATACCTTGACAAGGTTAGCCATTACAGATACACGACGTGTCTCTCAAAGGTAAAACTACGTAGTTCCTTATCTTAGAACCATTCATTTTTAACGCCACTTATGGATATACACATGGTCTGTATTATCAGTAGTAGGAATCTATAGAGAAGGGAAAGCGGTTCAATGTAGGGGGAGGGGGGAAACAAAAAAAAAATGCACTCAAAATGTCTCTGACTGAACCGGAGCGAACTAGCCAGTTCTATTTTTATAAATAGGTTGGCATCAGCAGCCAGCAGGAGAAGGAGACGAAGACGAAGCGAAGACCTTCGCTTCTTCTTCGTCGAAACAAAGGTCTTATGATTTTTTCTGTTTTTTTTTTTAATTTACTACAAAATTATGAGGGTTTTTTTTTTTGTTTTAAGCGATAGATTTTTTGAGATGGTGGTCAAAGGTCAAAGTCAAGGTCACATGATGTCATCCAAGGTCAGGTCAAGGTCGCTTAACGTCATTCAATGTCAAAGTCATGGTTGCATGTTGACATGGGTCATGTCGAGAGCATCTGTGTGTATTGCTCAAGCATCCCATCGATGGGAACTGATTTCGAGACTTGACACTATACAAAAACTAATAATTCTCTTTCAGACTCAGACAAAATCTTTTTTTTTTTCCCCCGCTAGTGATGGAGGTGAACATAATATTAGTGTGAGTTAAGATAAATGAATAACACAAAAATAATTTATATACTTTTACCTTTATTTACAGACTTACCATAATAAGTTCACATGTCATTATTTGATACATGCTCAACATATTCATCATTCAGGCGATAAATTTATGTTAAGTGTTTTTGCAAAACAATTCCTGCTGTGAGCATTCAAGTCACTCTTATTCGCATATACCGCACAGCAATTGACGCATGGGTAGGTCTGGTAGACGGTGGCAAATTTGCAGTTACTATCTTCATGACCTTTGGCAGTGGTGCTCTTCCTGAATGTCTTGCCGCAATACATGCACTCGCTTCCCGATGAACGACAAACATGACCTTTGCACTTCTTGTTATGTCTATACAAATTGTCACTGCAGGTAAACACATCATTGCAGTTATCACAGTGGAACACTTTGTATGCTGGGCTGAAAATGCAATGTGCACTTTCATGTCGGTGTGCATTACAACTTTTACTAAAAGTATTTTCACAATAGTCACATCGATATCGTAATGCTCGCATCGACTCTTCAGGGCCCCTTGCTGTTGACAATGTTGCAGTTAGCAAGTCTTCAACCATTGGTCCCATCTTCATATTGTAGCAGAGTACACGATCGTAGTAGTTACGATGACACTATAATGCCTGTAGCGGCTCTTCAGGGCACGTTGCTGTTGACGATGTCGACGGTGTTACAGATGACAAGTTTTCAACTATTGATTCCGTCTTCATATTGTAGCAGATTACTTTGTAATAGAGGAATTACGTAGTAACAGTCTGCTTTCCATCACCATACTCGACAACGGAATGACGTCCATTTTACGTGATGCATGCTTGTATACTGTTCGCACGGTGTGCTAATTTGCATTGCTCGTCTCGGGTTACCTCAGTTGACGACTGCTGGCTGTGGTACAAACGGTAGCATGGTTGCCGGAACTGAAATAGATTGCCTTATCTGGTCGACCGCTGTCTAGCCTGCGAAGTTGACAATTCAGCCTCTCAACTTCTTTACACTCGTTCATATATCAGTGTTGGCAGTGCCTTGTTTTTCTTTTGCTGCTGCTCGCTCGCGATATGTCTTACACCAGCTCCTGGTATGTGGTGTTTCTGTAACGGTAGCACTAACTGGAAAACATTGGTGGCGTGGGAGAACAGTCGAGAATCACTTCTTCCTGTTGCAGTTAGACAGATAGGTGTATGTAGACGGATTTTATTTCATGTTGTGTATATTCGAGAAGGAATTTTTTAGGCAGGTATGCAAGCTCGGTATCTTTTCCGTGTGCTATAAGTTATTTAATCTTTCCATATGTTATGATAGACGATAAACTTTTCTAGCTACTCGAACATCATGCCCACATTTTTCACTATGAACTCTCGATGAGAGAAAGAAGTTCTGAGCTATGTGTAGTGGCGGTCCGAACTGCTTTTATAGACCTAAAAGTGTGTAGGGGCGATATCCATTACAAAGAACAGTCAATACGAAGTGTTATTTTTAAAGAGCCATTCTAATATTTACTGCTTGATGTATTCGAACGAAATAAATTATTACCTTGAGCTGTATAACTGAATTTCTCTCGTAAGTGTCATGCATGTATAATATATATGATTGCGATGGTTGGTAAGTGCTTATAACTATTTTCCTTTTGCATTTTCTATTTTTATATTAATTTACATCAGTGTGCATGGTAGTGTTGTCCTTATCGTTCCGCACTTCCCAATGGAAATTTTTTCGTCTAACATAATTTATGTGTTGTCCGTCTCGGGTTGTCACAGCGTGATCTGCTTGTTACCTACTTATAAATGTCCGACAGGCTGCAAGTATTTGAGATGAACATACATTGAGTACAGTCATGTACGAAAATATTTTGTTGGAGATATAATTCATTGCGATTTTTTTTGCATGATGGGCTTGATACTTAAATATATACACTGGAGAGCCAAAAAAATGGTTAAGGCGTGTGTATGCAAATAACAAGAGGTATGGAACCAATCACAGTAACGCGATGCGGTCGGCAGCACCTATATAAGACAACAAGTGTCTGGCAAAGTTGCTAGATTGGTTACTGCTGCTACAATGGCAGGGCTAACAAGATTTAAGTGAGTTTGAACGTGGTGTTATAGTCGGCGTACGAGAGATGGGATATAGTATCTCCGAGGTAGCGATACAATTTGGATTTTCGCGTACGACCATTTCACGAGTGTACCGTGAATATCGGGAATCCGGTAAAACATCAAATCTTCGACATCGCTGCGGCCGGAAAAAGATCGTGAATGAACGCGACAAACGACGACTGACGAGAATTATTAAACGTGACAGACGTGCAACCCTTTCTCAAATTGGCGCAGATTTCAATGCTGGGGCATCAACAAGTGCCAGCGTGCGAACTATTCAACGGATCATCATTGATATGGGCTTTCGGAGCCGAAGGCTCACTCGTGTACCGTTGTTGACTGCACGACACAAAGCTTTATGCCTCGCCTGGGCCCGCCAATACTGCCATTGGACTGTTGAAGACTGGAAACACGTTGCCTGGTCTGACGTTTCCAATTATATCGGGCGGATGGACGTGCACGGGTATGGAGACATCCTCATGAATCCATGGACCCTACATGTCAACAGGGGACTGTTCAAGCTGGTGGAGGCTTTGTCATGGTATGGGCGTGTGCAGTTGGCATGAAATAGGACCCCTGATACGTATAGATACGACTCTGACAGGTGACAGATACGTAAGCATCCTGTCCGATCACTTGCACCCATTCATGTCCATTGTGCATTCCGACGAACGTGGACAATTCCAGCAGGACAATGCGACACCCAACACGTCGAGAGTTGCTACCGAGTGGCTCCAGGAACACTCTTCTGACTTTAGACACTTCCATTGGCCACCTAAATCACTAGACATGAACATTATTGAGCATATCTGAGATGCCTTGCAACGTGCTGTTTAGAAGAGATCACCACCGCCTCGCACTCCTATGGATTTGTGGACTGCCCTGCAGGATTCATGGTGTGAATTGCCTCCTGCATACCTTCAGACATTAGTCGAGTCCATGCCACGTCGTCTTGCGGCACTTCTGCGTGCTCGCGGGGGCCCTACACGATATTAGGCAGGTGTGCCAGTTTTTTTTTGTTCTTAAGTGTATATAATACAGAAGTTTTTTTAAAAATTGAATATCATGTTATATTTTTACCTGTGAAATGATGGGACTCTCCATGGGGTTTGAACCTGTGATACCTTATTTTCAAGGATGATGCACTGTCTCCAGTGTCGTCAGGGTATGTGAGTTATTTCCTATAAACAGCATGTAGTAGTGTCGTCTCTCTTGCGCGATTAATGGTTTGAATGTATGTTGGTTCGTATATGCTTACAGTTCTAACACTATAAATGCTATGTATTCAAATAAGTATGTATATATATTTAGTATTTAAAAGTGGATAGATTGATACCTTGTAATGTATAACTGAATTCCTCTGGTAAAGGGAAAGTATATGTGTGTGACCCTGGAGCCTGATGCAACTCTCTCTCGGATCTGTGTCACCTGTTCGACTTGCCGAGACCTGCACGGTGCTCGCGTCGCCGGCCGACTATCTGAGCTGCCTCACATATTTCATGCTAGTTGCGCGCACAACGATGGTCGTGTCGGACACATTCCGCTGCTGGTGTTGTACTCTGAGTTCACAGGAAATAAATTGTTAACTTACACTGTATAACTGAATTGCTCTCGTAAAAGAACATGCATGTGTAATATGTGATTGGGATGGATGGTTAGTGCTTATAACTATTTTCCTTTTCATTGTTTTATATCAGTTTGCTTCAGTGTTAATATTATCGTTCCCTCACTCCACAGCGGAAATTTATTCGCCTATCGTAATGTACAGCGCACGATGCTCACACATATGTATTTGTTGGTAAATGTAAATAATTATTTACTTTTACAATTAATTTTTTTTTAAATCTGTTGGTCTCTGTGTGTAGCAGTCTCGTCTCTCTCTTGCACGACTAATGGTTTAAATGTGTGTTGTTTCGTATGTGCTTACAGTTCTGCTAATATATTAATGATATGTATTCAAAATGAGTACATATATATATAAATATAGTATTTAAAACATGATAAATTGTTAGTTTGCACTGTATAACTGAATTCCTCTCGTAAAGGAAAGTACACGTGTGACTCGGCTGGTCTGGCACAGTAGGGTCTGACACAACTCTCTCATGGCTAGTGTTCTGTGTAATCCCTTCGCTTGTCGAGACCTGCACGGTGTTCGCACTGGCCGTCAGCTGGCTGGAGAAGGTCCTACAGATTCTCATGATGTTAGTTGATCATGCGAAGTCGGTCGGGTCGGATGTGTTCCTCTGCTAGTGTTGTGAGTGTTAGTTGTTCATTAAATGCTTGGGTTTCGTTTCAGTCGGTTCGTGCGGAAGTCGTTTGCTATTCTGTTGTACTGGCCAGGACGGTCTGGTATTGTATAACATCGTTTAACAAACTGCGCACAGCACTCGAAGCTTGTGCAATATGTAATTGTGCTGGTTGGTAAGTGCTTTTAACTATTTTCCCTTTATATTTTGTTTTTTATATCTGTTTGCATCACCATGTAGCAGTGATGTCTCTCTTGCGCGACTAATGGTTTAAATGTATGTTGTTTGGTGACAATCAAAGGAAAACCGTCTTTACAAGTCGTATAATGCGTATCGTAATTGTATTATATTCATTTTTGAGGTTAGTACTTGCCATCATTCGTTCTTTCTCATGTCGACATGCATTCTAGCTTTTTACTAAACTTCTTGGTATGATATCTACACCGATATAACTATTATGGACTGTAGCACAATCGAGGTTTTTTATAAGTGCGTCTAGGACATAGTTGACACTTTCGGCCTTTTTGATTGTCGGGGGTGTGCCTATGTTTTGAATTTGGTGACTGTATCTTAAACGGTTAGGAAATTATGGTTAACTATGCTTATAAGTATGCATAGGGTGCAAGAGCATGGGGCAAGGTATTCGAATTCGGGAAGACTCGGAAAAAACCCCTCGCTTGGAATGTAATATCATGGAACCAGGTATTATAATTCGGGAATACTCGGAGAAAACCCCTCGCTTGGCTTGCAAGAGCATGGAACAAGGTATTCGAATTCGAGAAGACCCGGAGAAAACCCCCATCGCTTGATGAGCCCCTTTTGAGACCCCCGCATAGTCAATCAGAGACGAGACCCTTTCGACCGCAGTCGGGGCATCGTGGCAGGGACTGGCAGGGATGAGAGCCTCGTGTAGCCAATCAGAGATGAGATCCTTTCGACCGTATTTGGGGCGTCGTGTCAGCGACTGGCAGGGGCAAGACCCTTTCGGGAGCCTCGCATAGCCAATCAGAGACGAGATCCTTTCGACTGCAGTCGTGGCATCGTGGCAGGGACTGGCAGGGGTGAGAGCCTTGCGTAGCCATTCAGAGACGAGATCCTTTCGACCATAATCGGGGCGTCGTGGCAGGGATTTGGGAAGATTGGAGAAAACCCCCCTCGCATGGAATGCAAGAGCATGAAGTAGGGACCAGTCGGGGCATCGTGGAAGGGATTTGGGAAGGCTTGGAGAAAACTCCCCTCGCATGGAATGCATGTTCATGAAGTAGGGACCAATCGGGGCATTGTGGCAGGGATTTGGGAAAACTCGGAGAAAAAACCCCTCGCGTGGAATGCAAGAGCATGAAGTAGGAACCAGTCGGGGCTTCGTGACAGGGATTTGGGAAGACTCGGAGAATCCCTCTCGCATGAGATGCAAGAGTATGAAGTAGGGATCAATATAGTTGCTATCGTACAGGAATGACTCAGCAGGATGAGTGGTACTGGCTGACAAAATGACCACCATCAGTATTAACCGCCAAAACAGACGCCGTCGGTACTGGCTGACAAAATGGGCCGCCGTCTGGAAGGAATGCAAGGGCAGGAGGTTTGGATCGTGACGTCGTCCAAGATGGCCGCCGCAAATTCTTGAATCCCACTCCCGGCGCTCCTGCCCTACAATTGTCCTTTTCTAACTACTCGCGTGGACCTCACAGACGCCAGAATCTGTCATGAATCAGCTGCAGCACTTCTTTAAATGTGTCTACATTCACATCCTGTGGTTCGATGTATCTAGCCAGAACCTAACCTACGTGATTTCGGCCTTTGTCTGTTAATGCCAAAATGCAACATTGTACAGTGCTCATGGCACGGCCCACATGAGAGACTATTTATCGAACCGCTCAACCGGTCTCATCCAGAACGGGAAGCAGCTACTTACCAACACGCCTGAAGTGCGCCTCGTCTTCATCAGAACCAGGTAGTACTTCTAATCATTGCCGCAGAACAGTCGACAAAGTGTACTGGACGGGGAAAATCAGCAGGGCCCATTTGACATGCGCCTTCACCAAGTGGAATGGATGTAGCATGTAGGACGAAGTCACCATGTTGGTGATACATCTAAGTTGGTGATACTTTTTGAACGTCTTGTAGCCATCTTAGGTATACCGCCAACAGTTCCTTATTTCGCCCACAGATAGCGTAGCCAGTATACTTTCCAACTGTGTCCATCTCTTCGCCATTCCGTCTGGGATATTAGCAGTACAAAACGGAAAGCGACTGCTGAGCGTTTTGGTCTATGCTGTGCGACGCGTTTGTGAGTGGTAGAAATGTTATTTGTGTGAAAACTGTTTCTTCAAAGCTTATAAAGTTTTTTTTCCAGTGCATCTTACTCTTAGAACTCTGTAGAAACACGTGGCACATATTAAAATCCATGTTAATTTTAACCAAACCTTTTATAACCTTAGAAAATAAGTGGAAAAAAAAAGAATATTTTCCAGCATGTTTATGAACGACTCATGCACGCCTTATTTAAAGAATATAAAACTACTAATTAAATTTAACTTTTGAGATTTCTGACGTTTTAAGGTGTAAGGAATATGTTCGCAGTATTAATGAGTAGTCATATCCTCGTATGGCCTATCGCAAATTAGGTACCCGTTTTATGTTATCACCAATTGAGGTACCAAAATCTTATAACCAAATAAAGTTACCATGTTTTAAAAATTAAATTTTTGTCCTACTTCGTTATTTTTGAGCATAATGTACCAAGATAACAATAATGAATCGTATTTCATTTATTTTTCTTATTTACATTTTAAAACAGTTTCCTATCTAATTGTTATTGTAAAATGTAAATTTTCTTATGCTTTATTATTTTTATAACTTTAATATTTTCTTAATCATTTAAATTGGCTTTTTGTAATGTGTTATTGTGAAATGTAATTTTTTTAATGTTTTTGATGTTTTAAATGTTTTATACGTATTTAAGTTTTCTCTTTGCAATGTGTTGTTTTCAGAGAAATATAGAAATTAGTTCATGGATATTGTGAAATGTGAATTTTTTATGCCTTTTTGTTTTTGGTGTTTTGAGTGGCGTTGAAATTAGTTCATGGATATTGTAAAATGAAATATTTTTTTTACTGTTTTTGATATTCTTAATGTTTTATATGTATTTAATTTTTCTCTTTGCAATGTATTATTTTAAGAGAGGCATAGAAATTAGTTCATGAATACTGTGAAATGTAAATTTTTTTACACTTTTGCGTTTTAATGATTTTTTTATGTAACAACACTTCAGATTGTTTAAGATCTTCTTTCAAAAATAGTTTCAAAATTTTTTTAAGTTATCAAAATTTTTATATTCATGGGTTTGTACTTCTCTTCATATTCACTTTAGGTTGAATGCGTGTATACATATTCCTTTAGTAATTTTTCAATTTTTAATTAGATTCGCCTCTCTAAGTTTGCCGGTAGAGTCTGCAGGTTGTTTCAAAATACAGTGTTATTGCTGTGAAATTGAGTTTCATTTATATTTCACCTTTTGCCGCAGTTGGACGAGGATTGTCACTGGTGTTGAAGACAACGGCAGACGAACGTCAAATATAGCCCACACATGCTCAGTGTCGGCTCTCAAGACCTCGATGTTAAGAGCCGCCCAAATCTCTCCACACCACTCCTAATACTCAGTGGGGAAAAGGCCTGGTAATCGTGCTGGTCAGGGAATTTGTTGAATGCCACAGACAGTGTGTTGAGTTTCACGAGTGGTATGTGGGTGGGCTTTGTCTTCTTAGAATAGCACACCTCACCGTTTTACGATTTTACCCTCTAATTTACCCTCGTCTACAAAGCGCAGTGGAAGGCTCAGGGTAGGGATGGAGCCAAATGTATCTAAGGGCTAAGCCCCATATGCTTATGCATGCATGAAATATCGAACTACAGGGCGCGGCATCACGGCGTTACTGGAACTGGGCAAATGTGGTCACGGTTGTGGCCATGATTACCTCCCAAAATAACTGGTTAATGTTGTTGTAGGAATGACAACAGGACGGGTTGGATGATATTCTGGATATACCGACCATCGTCCAATGTTTCTTGTAGCAACTAGAAACACCGGAGGTGAACATCATGACTCCAGGTGTTGGCTGTGTGTGTCGCTGCATATGCATTGAAAGAAATGTCGCTTACCTGGCCAACGCTGCATGAACAAACGATTATCTTCAACACAGAGGCAGAATATTTTCTTGTCACTGAACACAACAGTTGTATGATTTGGGCGCAGGCATCGGCTTGGGATTCAGCATCCACCTTGAGTGACGCCACGGACGCAATCTTGGACATCAGCACCTGAATATTTCCGGAATTTTCCTCAAAATTCCCATAATCCTCGGTTTGTCTCGAAATTTATCCAGTTTCCCTCTAAAACCATAGACACTTTCCAATCCTAATAACATATTATTCTTGCTCCCTCATATCAGCCATGTGTCAGTCATCTTGGATCCACTTAAAAGTCACTCTTGATAACCTTTAAAAGCCTAAAAGTCTGAACTGGCCCTAACTGCCATCTTGTTTCATTTGCTGTAGAGTGCCATTTTTATTTCCAAGGACAGGTGTTGACATCCAAGCCACAAAATATATTGGGTTTCAATTTATCTTGCTCCTTCATTTTATTTCATCAACCACCACCTTGTGTTTCAATTTAGAATAGTTCCCCTAAAATATATGGGGTTTCAATTCGTCTTACTCGATTTTATTTCATCATTCACCTTGTTACGTTTTAATTTCCAATAGTTTCAGTCGTCAAGTTAAATTTACTTTTATTTATTAATTTTTATTAATTTTTTCCCTACTGCCACATGATTATAAGTAATATTGGATTTTAAGTGTCCCTTATTCTTGCTTTCCTTCTTGCTTGCAACCACAATCTTGTTTTTGTATGTTGTAAGCCGCCATGTTTTCTTCTATCTTTTGTTTTTGGCAACCACATTATAATGTTACATTGTTTGTAAGAGGGTCATGCTGTGTCGTCGTCCACCGTTGTTGTTTCTGTTGTTAATTGCCAGATGATGCTGTCACCCATCATCAACTTGTTTCTGCCGTTGTGCGCTTTGGACACTGTCGTCGGCTGCCACTTTTTTCCGAANTGTTACGTTTTAATTTCCAATAGTTTCAGTCGTCAAGTTAAATTTACTTTTATTTATTAATTTTTATTAATTTTTTTCCCACTGCCACATGATTATAAGTAATATTGGATTTTAAGTGTCCCTTATTCTTGCTTTCCTTCTTGCTTGCAACCACAATCTTGTTTTTGTATGTTGTAAGCCGCCATGTTTCCTTCTATCTTTTGTTTTTGGCAACCACATTATAATGTTACATTGTTTGTTAGAGGGTCATGCTGTGTCGTCGTCCACCGTTGTTGTTAATTGCCAGATGACGCTGTCACCCATCATCAACTTGTTTCTGCCGTTGTGCGCTTTGGACACTGTCGTCGGCTGCCACTTTTTTCCGAAGTTGTCAGCAAGATGTTGTTGTTGTCAACAGCCATTTTTGTTTGCAATATTGGTCACTATGTAGATATATTGTAGTCGACCAACATCCATCATTGTCTGCTACGTGGTGCCGTAGTCTAAGGCTAACTTGTTTCGTATTATGTAAGCCACCATCTTGGAATTTTTTCAGGCATAGGTATTTGTCGGCACGTCACATAACATGTCTACTTCACCTCAGTGAAGTGAAATAATGTTTAGCCAACAGAATCCAACGTGTGATTGAGGAACATCACATAATCATTGGAACCATTTGCCGTTCTGTTTAATTTGCTCTAGACCACCATCTTGGGTTTCAACTTCCCTCATTCCTCTTAAATACATAGGGATAAACAGCAGGGAGCATGAACCAAATCGCCATTGTGGATATCCTTCTTATTTTTAGGAATATATATTTTTAGGCAGAGGTATGCAATCAAAATGTTTTATGTTAAATATATTTAATTTTCACTCTTTATAATATATGCTACCACTCTTGTTAAGGAGGTAACCAAAACAAATTACATGGACTCTGATGTTATCATGGAGAGCCTATTTCTGCCAGTCGATCTCAGGGAGGGGAGTGTATCGTATCTGCAGACCTGTTTCAAGCAGATAATATGTCGTCACACACACACACACTGTAAGCGTCGCAATCAGGGAGCCAGCCACCATATTTGTAATTATCTTATTTAAATTACGCCTTTAAATTTTTATAAGCATATATACGTCTAAGTAAATTAATTTTTGTTTATTTCTACCTAAAGTAACGGACAGTTTGTCCTCATCCTACATCAGTGTAATGGTACAGAGAATTGTTTTTGAAAAATTTAATGTCGTAGGAACAGTGGGATTTTTTCAAACTCGTAAGACAGTAAAAACAAAATTACATGTGTTTTTACTATAAAAAATTAACTTTTAAAATAACTTGTGTGAAATGAAGGAGCGAACCTTGTCTAACAAAAACCCCATAGAATGCCTTAATATAACACAGAGCTGCAGCAGTACTATCATTCCCAAAGATATGTAGGCAGAAAAGTGGTTTTATCATCTCGGTCGGGTGTTTCCAGAACGCTACAGGATGCCCTGCAGTCACCTGCGATAATCGTCCTTTTCATCTGTCAATCGCGAGAATGAGTTATACAAAAAAATGTCAAATAGAAAATTCTTCAGTTTTGTTGTAGCCGTAATATCAAATATTGGCAAAGTTGTACAAATTAAAAAATTTACAAAGTAAACTAATCCCATGGACTACCACGTGACACATATGTAATCACCAAACAACAATTCATGCATTAAAAAAAGTTTTAAATAGCTACACTTATTGCAGCCTCGTAAACACGATTTTTCCCCCTTCCCAACAGGTTTGACGTGAATAGTATAAATATCTTCGTCCTTACACATGCATTATAAATCAGGAGTTAGGAGCCATCCACCATCTTGGATGGCGTTACCTCCTGCTCTGACATTCCGGTTGACCGGCAGCTATATTTCCCCACAAAATTTTCTGTTTTACCCTAAAAATCACTTCCGAAATCAATTATTTTACCAAAAAAAATCAATTTTTTTTACCAAAAAGTTTTCAAAAAAATGGAAAAATGAGGAAAGAGGATCAGCTTATTCTTGAAGCAAGAGCCTAAAAGTCAGGGGAGAAAGAGGATTCGAGGCTCTCAGCGAAATGAACCACTTAATCCTCAGATCAGTAAAAGAGGATTAAAGGCTCTGGGACCTGGGAGGATCAGCGGACATGGCCCCCTCCCCCGACCATCATCTTGCACCTATCACATCCAAACCCCCATACCTCCACCTCTCCCCCTCACACGACACTTCTTCACCCTCACCCCGTTCCCAACATCACCCCCTAGAAATTGTTATAAAAAACGCAAAAAATCGAAAAAATTAAAAAAATCAAAGAACACCTAGTGTTACACAACCCTTACAATTGCAATTACAACAACAATTGCTTACCCCGCCACCCTCACCTCACTCCCTCCCCTCCCCAACTCCCCAGCAATTATTATAAAATCTAGATTTTAAAAAATTTGAAAAAAAAAGGAAAAATATAACATTAACCTTACACTCACCCCACCACCCTAACCAAGCAACCACTGCCTTACCACAATCCAACCAGTAATAAAAATTCGAAAATGGTTGCAAAAAAAAATCCAAAAATTAATTTAAAAATCTAAGAACATAAAAAGTTTACACTTACACTCATCCCACCACCCTCACCTCACCACCTCTCCAACCCCGCACCCTAGCAATTATTATAAAATCAACAAAAATCGCAAAAAATATTCTGAAAATCGAGGAACATATAATGTTACCCACCCTCCCTCCTGCTCAACCCCATTACCCTAACCATAAAACCGAGCCGCTACCTATCCACCTTCAATCATTAGAAAAAAAAAGAATTAAAAACAATTAAGGAACTTTTACATTTATGACACCATACCGCAATATTGGTTGTTGACGACCTTGACCTCAATAACTTTAAAAACTAAAATCGAGAAAATTTTTGTAGAAATTGAAATAAACTAATAAAATTATAGGAACATATTACATTACTTACTACAACGCCCATGTTGAATGTCGGTGGCTTTGACCTTGACCCCAATAATCCTATACTAAAAAATCGAGAAAAAATTAAAAATCGAATAAATTAAAAAAAAATTGTTGAACATATTATGTGACTGACTCCGACACCCATGTTGGATGTTGGTGGCTGTAACCTTGATCCCATTGACCTTCAACTCGAAAAATCAAGAAAAATTTTGAAAAATGTTTAGAAATGTAAAAAAAATACCGAGGAAAATATAACGTACCTATATAACAAACCAAGTTGGATGAGGGTTCCATTATCGTAACGATAGCAGATCACAGCAACTCCCTAGTACGACAATCAGCAGCCAACTGAACTCCCACCTCTATATTTTATTGGCTATATAGCCGATCAATTTTCAGACCCATAAATTAAATTATTAAATTACATAACACACATACTTCCACCCCCACCCATGCCCCAGGCCATCACACATCTCGTCGCCACACTTCCCTCACCATTTACTTACCATAGTTCAGCCGCCATCAACATCCACGCAAGCCACCAACCCAAACCCGACAATAGCCTCCCCCCCTCCAATAACTGGTCATAGCTCGCCCTCCCTCACCTTCCACCCACTCTACCCCGCCTCGTAAGTCTCTCATTCCGTCATTAGCATTAACTGTCTCGTCATAAATGCTTGGCCAATCAGTACCCACCGATCCAACAAGANGTCTCTCATTCCGTCATTAGCATTAACTGTCTCGTCATAAATGCTTGGCCAATCAGTACCCACCGATCCAACAAGAGGTATTGACAGCAACACTTGCTGGATCTCAAAATACGAATCCTTGCCGTTCTTGATGTCGTTGAATGTATCATCTTGCATAAACTGCATATACCCATTGTTTTAACATTTCATCGTGCGAGTTACCTTGTCGTCTGCGAACATTTTGTGTAGTGTATTGACAGGAGGTAACGAAGTCAACACATGCTCTCTCGAGACAAGCAAAAGCATGTTACATTTATACATACTAGTGTGTCTCTTTAAATGATAGCTTCTACTTAATGTTGTACCACAGTTCGTACATTATAGTGATTTGGAGGTTGGTCCTTCTAAACATTGGCTTTTTTTACGTCGACGAGTACAGCAGCTTTCGCTGAAGATNATAGTGATTTGGAGGTTGGTCCTTCTAAACATTGGCTTTTTTTACGTCGACGAGTACAGCAGCTTTCGCTGAAGATATTTACACAGTAGCAACACTATTTTCTACATAATTTTCCAGAAGCAGACAACTGACTACTGCCAGACCTGCATCGTAACCTGATTGTACAACATAACCTACAACAGTGTTCTGCGAGCCGAAGCTTAATGTTAATAGTATTTTCCTGAAGCGATCTGCATTCAGTAGTTTTCTGAAATGCTAGGTTTAATCGAATACGTAAATTACATCGAAAGATATTTGCTTGTTCATGTCAAGTATGAAACATTATATGATAAACCAACTTATCAATGAGGTGAAAAAATATGGCGGGGTAAAATATAATAGGTGGCTGGATTGTCGCTATACGAAACTAGACCCCCAAAATGACTGTATTGTACTAGAGCCTTCAATACCTCGAATGTAGCTGTGTGTATAATGTAGACACAATAGGAAGCACTGTTGATAGTATACACAAGTTATGCCAAGAGGAAGAAGAAATGGTTTCCAAGGGTTCGGGTTGGACTCTACCTTCAGTAAATCATCTAGAGCTGAGAACAAGTGGGCTCAATTCACTTGGTGAATAAGCACTTACTGATTTCCTTCTATCTGGCTACAGAAAATTACAACATAAAAAACCAGCAAACCACTAAATGAATTTGAAGCCTGGATTGTGTGAGGGGTCAGTTGCGAAGCAGAATGGGTCATTTGTGGAGCAAAAGGGGTCATTTATAGAGCAGGAGAGGTCATTTAGGGGTCATTTAGGGGACAGTTACAGAGCACTATGGGTCATTTGCAGAGCAGAAGGGATCATTTAGGGGTCATTTGCAGAGCATCAGGGGTCATTTATGGGTAATTTTCGTAGCAGAAGGGGTCATTTAGGGATTATTTTTGGAGCAAAAGGGGTCATTAGGGGTCATTTGCGGAACAGGATGGGGTCATTATGGTGTCATTTTAAGAGTGAAAGGGTTATTTAGGGGTCAGTTGCAGAGCAGAATAGGTCATTTAGGGGTCATTTGCGGAGCAGAAGGGAACATTGTCATTTGCGGAACAGCAGAGATCATCTAGGGGTCATTTTCGGAGCAGCAAGGGTCATTTAGGAATAGTTTGTGGAGCACAAGGGGTCATTAGAGGTCATTTGCAGAGAAGGATGGGTCTTTTTCAGAACAGAAGGGGACATTTGCAGAGCAGAAGGTGTAATTTAGGGGCCATTTACGGAGCAGGAGGGGTCAGTTGCGGAGCAGAAGGAGTCANCATTTGCAGAGCAGAAGGTGTAATTTAGGGGCCATTTACGGAGCAGGAGGGGTCAGTTGCGGAGCAGAAGGAGTCATTTAGGGATAATTTGTAGAGCAGAAGGTGTCATTTAGTGGTCATTTGCGGAGCAGTATAGGCCAGTCTTGAGAGGGGTCAGTCTTGTTAATGGTAGGTCTGGCAGTAGTCAGTTGTCTGCTTTAAGTGTAACCAAGGCTTCAAGCTGAGTGAAGAACTTGTCTGGAAGAAATTGTAGATGATATTACTGCATGGTAGTGTGATGAAGGAACTAGATAAAATGTTTGGTTCAATGGAGCCATAAATATGCTTTAATCTACTAATGAAATAAGTTTATATATATATATATATATATATATAGAGAGAGAGAGAGAGAGAGAGAGAGAGAGAGCAATAGCTAGGCCAAGTAGATACACATGTTGAAGTAGATAAAATATCTGGTTCAATGGAGCCATAAATATGCTTTAATCTACTCATGAAATACGTTTATATATATATATATATATATATATATATATAGAGAGAGAGAGAGAGAGAGAGAGAGAGCAATAGCTAGGCCAAGCAGATACACGTGTTGCCACTGGTTTTTCTCAATCATTGGCTGGCCAGCCAATGATTGTACGAAGTCTACTGTAGAGCTTACTTCTATGAACGTACCTTCTCCCACTACTGGAAAATTACATGGAAAACATTGTTTCTACTGTAGAAAGATCTTCAGCGAAAGCTGCTGTACTCGTCGACGTAAAAAAAGCCAATGTTTAGAAGGACCAACCTCCAAATCACTATAATGTACGAACTGTGGTACAACATTAAGTAGAAGCTATCATTTAAAGAGACACACTAGTATGTATAAATGTAACATGCTTTTGCTTGTCTCGAGAGAGCATGTGTTGACTTCGTTACCTCCTGTCAATACACTACACAAAATGTTCGCAGACGACAAGGTAACTCGCACGATGAAATGTTAAAACAATGGGTATATGCAGTTTATGCAAGATGATACATTCAACGACATCAAGAACGGCAAGGATTCGTATTTTGAGATCCAGCAAGTGTTGCTGTCAATACCTCTTGTTGGATCGGTGGGTACTGATTGGCCAAGCATTTATGACGAGACAGTTAATGCTAATGACGGAATGAGAGACCTATGAGGCGGGGTAGAGTGGGTGGAAGGTGAGGGAGGGCGAGCTATGACCAGTTATTGGGGGGGGGAGGGGCTAGTGTCTGGTGGTGGGTTGGTGGCTTGCGTGGATGTTGATGGTGGCTGAGCTATGATAAGTAAATGGCGAAGGAAGTGGAGTGACGAGACGTGGGATGACCTAAGGTAAGAGTGGGGGTGGGAGGTATGTGTGTTATGTAAAGTCAATAATTCCATTTGTGGGTCGGAAAATTGTTCGTCTATTCGTCTATACAGCCAATGAAATATAAAGGTGGGGGTTCAGTTGGCTGCTGATTGTCATACTAGGGAGTGGCTGTGCTCTGCCATCTTTACGAGAATGGAACCCTCATCCAACTTGGTTTGTTGTAATAGGTAGATACTTTTTCCCTCGATAATTTTTTACATTTTTAATGATTTTTGCGATTTTTTCTTGTTTTTTTTCGATTTGAAGGTCAATGGGGTCAAGGTTACGTCTGCCAACATTCAACATGTGTGTCGGAGTCAGTCACATTATATTTTCGACAATTGCTTTAATTTATTAGATTTTTTATATTTTTTCTCGATTTTTGAGTATAAAATTATTAGGGTCAAAGTCAAGGCCACCAGTATCCAACATGGGTGTCGGGATTAGTGATGTAATATGTTCCTATACTTTTATTAATTTCTTTCGATTTTTATAAACGGTTTTCTTTATTTTTAGTTTTTGATGTTATTGAGGTCAAGGTCGTCAACAACCAACGTGGCGGTAGGGGGTCATCAATGTAGGATTTTCCTTGATTTTTATAATTCCCCCTCCCCGCTTTTTAACCAATTTTTATAATTGGAAGGTGTGTAGGCAGTGGTAGCAGTTTATGGTTAGGGCAATGGGGTTGGGCAGGAGGGCGGGCGGGGCAACATTATATATTACTCAATTTTTAATTTTTTTTTCAGTGATTTTTCTCGAGTTTATAATTATTGATAGGGCGTGGGGTTGGAGAGGAGTTTATGTGAGGGTGGTGGGATGAGTGTGAGGTTTACATTATATGTTCTTCAATTTTTAAAATAAATTTTTTGATTTATTTTTGCAATCATTTTAGAGATTTTGTGACTGTGTAGATTTAGGTGAGGGGGTGGGTGCTCGGCTAGGGTGGTGGGGTGAGTGTTATTAACATTATATGTTCCCAATCTTTAGAATTTTTTTTTATTTTTCTTGATTTTATAATAATTTCTGGGGAGTTGGGGCGGAGAGGGGGTGATGTGGGGGTGGTGATATAAGCAGTGGGTAGCGTAGTGCAACATTCTATGTTCTTGGAATTTTTAGATTTTTTCCAATTTTTGCAATTTTTTATTATAATTTCTTGGGAAGGGGGTGAGGTGAGGGTGAAGAAGTGTCGGGAAAATGGGAGGGTGGAGGTAGAGGAGTTTGGATGTCGTAGGTGCAGGATGATGGTCGGGGGAGGGAGTCATGTCAACTGATCATCCCCGGTCCGCTGGACCTGGCTCGGAGCCTCGAATCCCCTTTTACTGATCTGTGGATTAAGTGGCTCATTCTGCCAAGAGCCTCGAATCCTCTTGCTTGCCTGAGGACTTTTCGGCCCTTGCTTCGAGAAGCTTCAGATCCGCTTTCCTCATTTTTCCATTTTTTTAGAAACTTTTTAGTAAACAAATGATTTTTTGGTAAAATAATTAATTTCAGAAGTGATTTTTGGGGTAAAACAGACTATTTTGTCGGAAAAAATGGCCGCCAGCCAACAGAAATAACAGAGTAGGAGGTGACGTCATCCAATATGGCGGACGGCTTCTGGCTCATGATGCATGTGCCAGAACGAATATAACTATACTACTGACGTGTAATAAAGCCCATGAATGAATGCGTCCGTTCTCTACTTCATGTAATGCGTCGCTATCTACCAACGATAGGAGCATGTGTAAAATACTTATCTATATGGCCTGACACAAAGAGCTTATCATATTTCTGAAAATCGGGTTTCTTAAGCCTGTCGGGAAAAGTGGGTCAAATTCAACATCGTATTGAAAGATATTTTGCGCAGTTACATACTTTTTTGACTTCTACAGCATTTAGTTCATGACAGTGGTACACAGCACTCGGGACAATAAACGTTTACAATTAAAAACTACTAAATCAGCCCTAGAGAGGTTCGCTATTTTTCAACCATTATTTGACACCCTCCACTCTCTCCCTTTTCCAATTCATGTTTTCCTTGAGATTTGCAATCGTTACGACCATTTGCGGATAGGGAACTCTTGTACGGTTGCTGGTACTTGCGTACTAATGTACTTTTGAGTAGTCCAGTTCCAAAACTTGCCTTGTCCACTATTATAAAAATGAGAAAACCTAAGTAAGCTGACTTTAGGAGATTTTTTTACCCAAGGCGATACAGGAGTATAACGGGAGTATCCGGGAATTAAATTAATTTGGAATGCGTTTCTTGAAGTCTTAAAAATTGTACGGTAACAATAAATATTAAATCATATATAAAATATTGTACAAAGTGAGTTAGAACCTTACTTTCGACAAAATAAGATTTGGAAAAATATAAATAAATAACTACACACACAAAATTACATATATATAAACTGCTCAAAAAAAGTTTTGCATCAGAGATTTATTGTACCAAAAATACCATAACATCACATTTCCTCTTTATACAAGCATGTTGAAAATACATTTATTACAAAACAGCACAAACATTGCAAAAAGTTTCATTTTGTATCATGACAATAAACAAAAAAAAAATAACTGTCTGTTTTGGAAACACTATTGTTCTCTTCTCTTTTATTTTCACTCTCCACATGGATCAATACTGTGTGTGACCTAGAGAACTTACAAGATCCCTGAGCACCGAGGAAAACAGAATGAGGTTATCCAGTCTTTCTTGTGGTTAGTTGTCCCATTCTGTCTGCGCGGCCTGTAGATTGTTGGGCTGTTGATGGCGTGCTTGAATTACAGTTTTCAGAAGGTCCCAGGCATGCTATATGCAGTTCATGTCTGGACTTACTGCTGGCCAATCCATTGTGTGAACACCGACTTGCTGACAGTGTTGATCAACGACTCTTGCTCGGTGTGCGCGAGCATTATCATCCACCAGCAGAAACATTTCACCAAATGCCTATCGGTAAGGATGCACAACAGTCTGAAGGACATATGTGATGTACTGCCGAACTGTTATTGTGCCCTCAATACAAACTAAAAAAGTTCGACGTCCGAGCATGATTCCTGCCCAGACCAGGATTCCTCCTCCTCGGTATGCATGGACGTCTTGCACAGCACGACACCTTGCCTGTGCACCTCGTCTTCTCCACACCCTCAACATTCTGGAATCTGGCCTAAAACAAATCCTCGTATCATCAGTGAACAAAACATGGGACCATTTTTCAGCTGTCCACTCGTGATGATCCCGTGCCCATTGCAAGCGGTTCTGCCGATCTTGTCTGTTGCGATAAGGGGGTTTCATGGGTCTCCTAGCATGTAGGCCTCCCTCTCGAAGACTATTGCGAACGGTCTGGTCAGAGAGTTTTACACCCGGGGCTGCTCGGAGATGATCTCGTATCTCACTTGCTCATGAGGTATTGTCCCGGGATGCACTACTTCTCAAAAGCGATCCTGAGCAGGTGTTGTGACCCTCGGGCGACCAGATCGTGGTCGATCATTAGCAGTACCAGTCTCTATGCACTGCCTTCAGATGCTAGACTCATCACTTTGTGTCACACCCAGAGTTGCAGCAATCGTAAGTTGTACAGCACCACTTTGTACGAGAGAAACGATCCTAGCACATCAAAACTTTGTTATTGTGTGCCGTGACATGATCCGGTCACTTCTGCAGTCAAGGACTCACTGACAGTCTCCACATTGCTGAATNTTGTTATTGTGTGCCGTGACATGATCCGGTCACTTCTGCAGTCAAGGACTCACTGACAGTCTCCACATTGCTGAATGAAAGCAAGCCGACATTCATCTGACACAGAGACAGCGCACCAAAAAAGTCAAGCGGGACACATACATTCCAATAAAANAAAGCAAGCCGACATTCATCTGACACAGAGACAGCGCACCAAAAAAGTCAAGCGGGACACATACATTCCAATAAAAACGCTAGGAAATTGCATAAACATTATTCTAGAAATGCATTCCGAGTAATAACGTTGGAACATTCACTGACTTTTCGTTTGAAGCAAAACTTTTTTTAACAGTTTATGAAGAAATGTATTGTTTTGAAATAAAAATTACTGTAAAATATATTGCAGGTACCCATTAAAATTTTATTGTGATACAGAACATATCAAGTTAAACACAAATTTGATTAGATTTCATACTGTAGACCTACATTTACTCATGTATTTGTATAATTTTTCAGTGATGTGATTAACTACAATAAATTTTATCATTACAGCATGTAAAACTCTCAAATATTCATGCGCCAAAAACCGAGAGAGGTGGCGCAGTGGTGAACCTGTCTCGTGCTTGGGAGGACCCGGGTTTGAATCCCGGTCAGGCCAGTCTAATTTCAATTTTCCAAGATTTCCCTAAATTACTCGAGGTGAATGCTGGGGTGGTTCCTTACTACAGCCCATGGGCGATTCCTTCCCCGTTCCTGCTTCTCTGAGCAACTTATGTCCGTAATGACCTTGCTATCTACGAGACGTTAAGTCCAACCTGCCTACCTTCATCCACCATATGTGTATCATTTTCTTCTTCATCTATGTTTTTATCCAATCCTCTATTAATAACATCTCTACAGAACTTTAAACCTCGATTCTTCTTCGATTAAGGACGGTAGTGTTTGGACAGTAGTTTATTGACATAGTTGGCTTTGGAAACTTCTGAATGAAGTCATGATGGACTTATTTGATGAACAGACTTAACGAAGTTTACGGATACCTTTGCCTTGCGTTAAGTCAGACGATAATTGCGCTCCCCCTCAACTACAACTTCACCATTTTTTTTATTTCTTCAAAATAAATCTCTTTGTTACAAAAATTAAAATGCTATGTATGAACTTGTGGGCGCACAGATTCCATAGCAGCTGATCCCGTTATAAAAAACAAAACCATCATGACCGGATCTAATAACAGTTCTGAACTCCCCAAATATATAAAACTATTCCGCACTATTTTATTTATTATAAATAATTCTACCTTTGAATACAAGACAATGTATTTAACTAGTTATTATGTGGACGAAACAACTTTGTTTCATGCAACTAGTTCATGATACGTTTGTTTGTAAGACAAGGCGAATTATGAAACTGTTTCTGGATAAAGGACATGGCGAATTTTGTAACAGAAGAGATTGGCTGCTTTTTGAAGCCTGTGTATGATGTACTTTGGATAGTTTTGGTACCTCTCATTATGCAATTTTGTGCGCACCTATGAAAACTATACAACACTAGCTAGAACTCATTTTTCGTTAGAGATGGACAATACGAGTTTGGGAACGGGAGTACTCATTTGTACACACACACATACACACACACACGCGCGCGCGCACGCACGTACACACACACACACATATATACACACAGACACACACACACACATACTCGGTACACGCAACACGAACGAGTAACCGTTATGGAGTCGAGGGAAATTAACTTATTGCGATCTCTGAAAATATGACGTGAGCTGCAGAAGTATGTTTTAATAGCCGGTACGTAAACTAGGAAACAGCCAGTAAAGAACAAAACATCTGCATACAGTTCACCAACCACCACTGATTAGGTGTGTAAAAGAGAATGATGAACTGACTGTACTGTCAATTTTTTTTATGGACGGAGTTAAGTAAGTATTCTTATAAACATAGACATTAATTACAGAGGACATTTAAATCACGGCACATGCAAATTTTACGAAAAAATTTATTGGTTAGCTTTTCCGCTGTACAAAATATCTATGTTCTGAATTATACTTGCAATGAGTGTAAGTTATTAAATGAAAAATTATTCCTTACATACGACGTTGCAGAGCTCTGAAATCACGTATGTCCTAGAAATTTTTCATTTAATAAAATACCTACGTACGTTTGTAAGCCGTCACACCAAAACATAAAATTTTTTATGTAAAATTTACAGAATTTTACTTGTAGTGATAACAACATTCTTTAGCCACTAGTTTCCAAACATTTTTTAAAAAATCACATGAATTACTGTGTGGTAAAAATTTGGTCTCGAAGTGCTGTTAACATTTTATTCATATTTTTTTTTTACTCGAATCTCAATTAATTAACGAACGAAACATAGCATTAATTTTAATATTGAAATTAATTAACTTTAATTACAGTGCTCTCTATATGTATGTAAAATAATCAATTTGTTGTTGTGTTCACCGTCCATACATTAACGGAAACGTGACAACTGATATAAAGCATTTATTGCTTCCTAGAATAAGTCAGTGTTAGGGACTGTTTGAGTGGAAGCAAACCAAATGCATAGTTGACCTAGATAAGACGTGTTTGCAGCAATGCTCAGTCCACGACTGTGCTATTGGCTTCCGCTTTCTGTGAACATCCTGCGATAACACGGCCTATCACGCGTCGGCTGGCTGTTTCGAGTACACTAGTACACAAACAGTGCTACTTTTAGTGCGCCAAAATCAGTTCTGAAGGATTCCGTTGGTTAGCACCCAAATTCTCTTGAACTAGTTGTATTTCGTCCTGTGTTAATTTTTTCTGTTTCGAATTTACCTTCAGACGATAACTAGATGTGTAATATGTAATACTGTAAAATCGTACCTAATTAAATTTGACTGTATTNAATTTACCTTCAGA
Organism: Clitarchus hookeri; assembly: GCA_002778355.1. Taxonomy (NCBI): domain Eukaryota; kingdom Metazoa; phylum Arthropoda; class Insecta; order Phasmatodea; family Phasmatidae; genus Clitarchus; species Clitarchus hookeri. The sequence continues at coordinate 282,941 of NQII01002535.1, read as the reverse complement.
CGATAACTAGATGTGTAATATGTAATACTGTAAAATCGTACCTAATTAAATTTGACTGTATTGGGTTTTCCGAGGCGAAGTTATCTACAGAAAGGCAACGTAATCTGATTATAGTGAACTTTGAATTGTCAGTAAACAAAACAGAATGCGAGGGCATGATGGGAATCATCGCAGTTTTGGTAACCCTGTCAAGATATTGTTCTAAACAACGTGTGTGGCGAGAATAGAGTTCCGATTGGAATGAAGGTGGAACAAGCGTGGAGTTATTACCCTGAGCTTAAATTTGTCTGCCTCCAGTTTGAAAATGTTGTTTAACTTTTTCGGCATTTACGCGTTTATTTCAAGCACGTATTTAAAGCCTGTACAAGTTAGTGTACACGAAAGTATTGTTATGTGCACCTGCTCGGCGTCCTTTCCCTTGCTCGCCCCTTCGGCCGTGCGAAGCGCAGCGCTTCAAGGCTATCACCGATAACTGGAGAAAGGCAGGCAGAAATTACATGTGTCGTCACGTAACACGAACGCGTGCTGTGATGATGCTCCAGGGACTCTTGCCACTCCTGTCCTTGGAGGATCAAATGTCTTGGGTAGTCGCTGCGCGAATTTTCTGGTCGTCACTCACCTCCCTCTTATGGTAGACTCGGAATCCGAAGAACATTCTGGGCCGGGCCGGCTCAACTATATAAGCAGTGGTGTGCCTCTTGAGTGGGAGTCCAGAACATAGTGCGGCCAGTGGCGCCGAGTGTGCCGAGCCATCGGAGTGACGAGTGAAGACGCAGTGGTAGCAAGTGTAGTCTGCGAGCATCGAGAGAGGAGAGAAGAGAGAGAGTGTGTGTGTGTGTGTGTGTGACCGGTGGCACTGTTGTAAAGTGGAACTAAATGCGTGACAGACATTTGGAGTGATGCTCAAGTATGGCAATGGACATTTTGATCGTNTTGTTGTAAAGTGGAACTAAATGCGTGACAGACATTTGGAGTGATGCTCAAGTATGGCAATGGACATTTTGATCGTATATTTTTAATAATACGTGAGGATTAAGTGACCGTAGCTAGCATAAAGACAGTGATAAGAACTTTAAATTATAATTGAGATTGGCATTAAATATTGCGCTCACTGTATGGATAATAAGTGGCATAGTAAAAATAGTTAGTTTAATGATGTAATTAATAGTTGTGTATTTTATATAATTCTAAATAAATTATGAAATAAAATGGGGTTATTTTATTTTTAACAACGCCTCCATCCCTCATGAACTCGGATACGCCCCTGGAAACTTGTAACAGTATTTTTTCACATGCCTGGGCGTAACCGTGATATTTATTAAATAAAAGGGAAAACATTTATTTCTTAATTTATTTACAGTAATTATTTTTAATACAGCAGTGGTTTTCACAAGGTAACTACAACTTAGTGTATTACATTCCTGAATGTGAAACGCATCAAGTAATTTCCACAACAAACACTTACTAAATACCGCAGTAAGCAATCAAAGAGTTAGATTAGTTCATTTACCAAAAATTATAGTGTTAAATAGTCTAAATTAACCAGATTGCATGACTTATATCGCAGCTCATGAACTTCTCCCACCCCCACTCCAGGGGCAAAAAAGCTAGGTGAGGGGCAGGGTATATATATATTGTCACAGTGGCGGTTCGT
>NQII01002535.1:253700-278372 GCA_002778355.1 Clitarchus hookeri | reverse complement strand
GCGCTGCGACCCACGTAGACCCCACGGCGCGTGCAAGGCTGCACGAGAGTTTGTTCTGTTGACGGGACCCAGCGCCGAGACGCAGATGACGCAACGGCAACACAAGTGGCATCACCCGCTTATCGGCCACACCGTTGATTCGGTTCATTGACGTTCGCGCGACGACCTACAGTATCCCTCCAAGTCAGGGGTCACGTTCGCGCAAGAATTTCAAGAGTGCGCTTCGGAAATCTGTTGGTCTGGACAGTCAGAACTGACGCAGAAATGATCATTGTGATTAGCAGGGTCTAACCAAACTGGAATTCCGGTGATCACAGATGTTCCGCGAGACTTTGGCTAGTTTCCCATAGCGCGACGAGACGCGGAACGATATGGCACGACGCAAGGTTGCTACAGAGGGGGCACGACGAGCTGTAGCCAGTCGGAGAAGAGAAGTTGGCTGTCGCCGACCGACGGCGTTGAGAACTTTGCGCAAGATTCTGAAATTGCTTTTGTTGACATTGGACGGCAACGGAGAAAAAACATTTAACGTTTACTTAAAAGCGTTTTATGTAACACGAGAAAAAAACCAACTTAATAAGAGTCACGGTAGCTGAGCGATTAGACTGCTCGCCTCCCACCAATGCGAACCGAGTTCAATCCCCAGCCAGGTCATTCCCGGATTTTCGCAAGTGGGAATCGTGCCGGACGATGCCGTTGATCGGTGGGTTTTCTCGGGGATCTCTTTGTTTTCCCCGCCCCTTCATTCCGGCACTGCTCCATTCTTGCCTCATTTCACCCTCATCGACTCTCAAGACCTCGTTAAAAGCCGCCCAAATCTCTCATCTCAACTAACTTTATTCGCTTCACAATGAAAAGCAAACTTCAGTTAGTTAAAATATTTATTTATTAATTCAAAACAGAAATTCCATATGGTTTTATAAATTATTTTATATCGTTACCAAAATGAAACTAGTTATTTTTTACTTTCACGTTATGCTTCACACAAAAACCTCACTTACAGATTTTTACAGTTTCTTTATCGGAATTAACATGTTTACTGTATCTCATAAAAATGCCTTAATAATATTGCCAAATTCGTCAGAAATTAACTTGCATTGCACAAAAAATCCACATTTTTTTTTGCATTACCTACCAATTTTTCCTTATTTATTTTTAAAGAAATATTACTGGACATCCTATTATTTAGTTACTGCGATACATTTTTTTGTTACACAAAAATAGTTAACATTTTTTTAACTCTAAAGAAAATTTTTTGTATTTGTAACATTTTTGATTGTTTTATTTGTGATATAAAAATTGCATAAGTATTTAGCAAATCTTATGTTCAAAACATAATGTATGCTTCGTTAAATTATTAATAATCTAGTATAAACATGCCAACTTTAATATACTTAAAATAAACTCATAGGCATACATAGACATTTCCATTAGGGAGGGCCATTAAATTTCTGTATGTCGGCTAAAATGAGAATTGTATATATACACATATGCATAAGTGATGTTTGAGCATTATTAAAATATTTTCGAACTCTCCTTACGTGCAGGTCAGATGGAAGTATTAAAAAAAATCATTTGTTAGAAGTACTGCGGTTGTTGATGCTATTCGGATGTTCCGTTACCCACGCACTGTGCAACATGTGATATTAAAGTTGTTCCGATCCCTCGTCAATTTGCGTCAGTGTGACTCCTATGCCCCTCTATTCCTGCAATCTCATCATGAACGTACGATGTGTTTACGATGACGCGTTTTCGATTGTCTGTTACGAAAATGATATTTACAAACGCGAATTACATTTTACTCTACTTGGTAACATGGCGGTGAAACGTCTTCAAGTAAAAATCTGACAATGCAAACATCGGATACTCTAAATAAACAAAATCAAGAAAGCCATTTACATTTTTTAGTTTATGCTGTATCTTGAAAATATGCACATTAAATTATTCCTCTATTGTAAATTATTACCTAATATGTATCACAGACTAATATATTGATATAAGAATGCGTGACGGGCGTATCCAACTTCGTGAGGGACGGAGTTCTAAATAAAAATAAAATAACTAAATTAAATAATTATATTTATTGTCGATGCTACAAAAATTAAACATCTGTTATTTACCAGCCTGAGCATCCTATTAACACTTATTATTCTTATTGAGCTCAATATTGAATTAATATCTATATTGCAATTAAAGTCTTTATCGCAGTCTTTACTCTTGCTAATGTCCCTTAAACTGCTCCAATTATTTCCACATGTTTAGTTAAAATTGTCTATTTCCATCATCCTCAATATCTTTTCACTCACGCATCCAGTCCACAGTCTCACAGATCAGTCCCACCCTTCCCTGCACACAAGCTCGCCGACGCACTCTCACAGATCGCTACCATCGTCTCTCGCCGCCCCGGAATCGCCTAACTGTCGCTTAAGGTCGCACGAGACGCCAAACTCTCGGTTCTTAATCACTCTGTCCTCGAAGGTCTGCACGGTGTATTTATACTTGAGGTAGGTGCCATCTAGAACGTTCTCGGCAATTCAAGTGGTTCTGGGAAAGGTGATGGCTATGACGACGACTTTCCTGCGTGATATATGGAGAAATTAGAGCTTCTCAGGGTCAGCGAGGCGCGAACTGCGATAAGTTTATAGGCGTGTGCGGCGGCGGCCTTAATGGTAGGCCACTCGCTATCGTATAACTGCTGCCCTTCACTTCCACATATTCGCGCGGGATGCGAAGAATCGAGCACGTGACACTGCTCCCTCCTAAAGTTTGTTCATCCCGAACAAACACTGCAACATCCGAACCATCGTAGAGTGCCAGTCGGACGATGTAGATAACCTTGAGCTTCGCCCGAGAGCCTTGACGACAAATCCAAAAGACCACAACATTGATTTTATTCAGAATCCTGTAGGGGCCTTCCAAATATTTCAGAAAATTCTAGTATCATTTTCGTATCTGTGGATTGTACAGCCAAACCAGTTTTCCTCCTTGAAATACCTCGCTCGACATTTGATCTCATACCAGGTCTTCACCCTGTCACTGTATAGGCGTTTGTGCCTTACAGAAGGACTGATCGTTTCATTAGCGGTTTGAAAAGAATAACCAACTCCAGAATTTTCCCTTGCATCTTCCTTTACACTATGTCTACCCATCTGAAAAGTACTGGCACTTGCGGTGAATGCTGCAGGTTGTGGCTGGATCCTCTTCTGGCGTACCATAAAGCACTGATAGCTCTTGTGGACTGTCACACTCCCTTTCTCGAGTTCACGAAACTGGTTCTTTGCCCCCCGCCGCCCGCAGAACCTCTTCCACCATGGGACCGCTATCCTGAGAGCCACTACTGAGAGGGGTTAACCTATCACTCGCTCTATGCCATGGGCACCTTTCATTGTTATATGGTACAGTGTGCACAGGGCTTCTGGACAGCACTCGCAGTTCATCATAACGCATTTTCCAACTGCTTTGTGATGTGTGCAGCTTGCAACATCAGTTCGTCGATGCAGTGTCTCAATTGTTGGGCATATGCACGAAGTTCACAAATTTCATCACGCAAGCACTTACATGCGCTCAGTGAGGTCATTTGTACTTCACCACATTGTCTCTTTACTAGCTGTTGCTTCTGTTATGTGCAATAAGCTCTCAGGTGCCCCAGCTGTCCACATGACAAACACTCCCTCCATTTGTGTGGGGGGCTGCGAGTCTCTGCAGCATGAACCCTGGAAGCTATGTCCCTCAAAGCCAACATGCAACTCCTTCAGTGTCTTCNTAACGTTTACTTAAAAGCGCTGTATGTAACACGCGAAAAAAAACCAACTTAATAAGGGTCACGGTAGCTGATCGATTAGACTGCTCGCCTCCCACCAATGCGAACCGAGTTCAATCCGCGGCCGGGTCATTCCCAGATTTTCGCAAGTGGGAATCGTGCCGGACGATGCCGTTGATCGGCGGGTTTCATCGGGGATCTCTTGTTTTCCCCGCCCCTTCATTCCGGCACTGCTCCATTCTCACCTCATTTCACCCTCATCGACTCTCAAGACCTCGTTAAAAGCCGCCCAAATCTCTCATCTCAACTAACTTTATTCGCTTCACAATGAAAAGCAAACTTCAGTTAGTTAAACTTTTTATTTATTAATTCAAGACAGAAATTTTATATGGTTTTATAAATTATTTTATATCGTTACCAAAATGAAACTAGTTATTTTTTACTTTCACGTTATGCTTCACACAAAAACCTCACTTACAGATTTTTATAGTTTCTTTATCGGAATTAACATGTTTACTGTATCTCATAAAAATGCCTTAATAATATTGCCAAATTCGTCAGAAATTAACTTGCATTGCACAAAAAATCCACATTTTTTTTGCATTACCTACCAATTTTTTATTATTTATTTTTTAAGAAATATTACTGGACATCCTATTATTTAGTTACTGCGATACTTTTTTTGTTACACAAAAATAGTTTAAATGTTTTTAACTCTAAAGAAAATTTTTTGTATTTGTAACATTTTTGATTGTTTTATTTGTGATATAAAAATTGCATAAGTATTTAGCAAATCTTATGTTCAAAACATAACGTATGCTTCGTTAAATTATTAATAATCTAGTATAAACATGCCAACTTTAATAGACTTAAAATAAACTCATAGGCGTACATAAACATTTCCATTAGGGAGGGCCATTAAATTTCTGTAATGTCGGCTAAAATGAGAATTTTATACATACACATATGCATAAGTGATGTTTGAGCATTATTAAAATATTTTCGAACTCTCCTTACGTGCATGTCAGATGTAAGTATTAAAAAAAATCATTTGTTAGAAGTACTGCGGTTGTTGATGCTATTCGGACGTTCCGTTACCCACGCACTGTGCAACATTTGATATTAAAGTTGTTCCGATCCCTCGTCAATATGCGTCAGTGTGACTCCTATGCCCCTCTATTCCTGCAATCTCATCATGAACGTACGATGTGTTTACGATGACGCGTTTTCGATTTTCTGTTACGAAAATGATATTTACAAACGCGAATTACATTTTACTCTACTTGGTAACATGGCGGTGAAACGTCTTCAAGGAAAAATCTGACAATTCAAACATCGGATACTCTAAATTAACAAAATCAAGAAAGCCATTTACATTTTTTAGTTTATGCTGTATCTTGAAAACATGCACATGAAATTATTCCTCTATTGTAAATTATTACCTAATATGTATCACAGACTAATATATTGTTATAAGAATGCCTGACGGGCATACCCAACTTCGTGAGGGACGGAGTTCTTAATAAAAATAAAATAACTAAAGTAAATAATTATATTTATTCTCGATGCTACAAACAGTCAAACATCTGTTATTTACCAGTCTGGGCATCCTATTAACACTTATTATCCTTATTGGGCACAATATTTAATTACTATCTCCATTTCAATAAAAGTCTTTATCACAGTCTGTACTCGTACTAATGTCCCTTAAACTGCTCCACTTATTTCCACGCTTTTAGTTAAAATTGTCTATTTCCATCACCCTCAATATCTTTTCACTCACGCATCCAGTCCACAGTCTCACAGATCAGTCCCACCCTTCACTGCACACAAGCTCGCTGACGCACTCTCACAGATCGCTACCATCGTCTCTCGCCGCCCCGGAATCGCCTAACTGTCGCTTAAGGTCGCACGAGACGCCAAACTCTCGGTTCTTAATCACTCTCTCCTCAAAGGCCTGCACGTTGTATTCATACTTGAGGTAGGTGCCATCTAGAGCGTTCTCGGCAATCCAAGTGATTCTGGGAAAGGTGATGGCTATGACGACGACTTTCCTGCGTGATAAATGGAGAAATTAGAGCTTCTCAGGGTCAGCGAGGCGCGAGATGCGATAAGTTTATCGGCGTGTGCGGTGGCGTCATTTATGATAGGCCGCTCGCTATCATATAACTGCTGTCCTTCACTGCCACTCGTTCGCGCGGGATGCAAAGCAGCGAGCGCGTAACAATATTGTTCACGTTGTTATATGTCATAGAGTTTATTGTTGTGCTGTACACAAGTAATTTAAAAAATAGTTTTCAAATGGGCATGAACTCTCACGCAAAGCACCTTTGTTCAAAGGTTGATTACACTTGTTTATGACAGCAGTACTTGGTCGATCACAAATCAGTCGGCAAATTTGCCATTCTGAGTGCCTTCATTAGGGGGAGGGGTGCCATGGCCCAACTGTCTCATCCTGCGCGCACGCCTGTTAATAAACTCTATTATTTTTAATTTAATGTACCTGCTACAATTTTAGTTTCCTGCAAGTACAGTTAACAACATATAAATACATTAAAAAAATTGTTATAATTTTAGGTTTATCATATAAACCTAACGTATATAAAAGATAATAAAAATTAATTTATTTGAGTACATAGACACAATTTTTTTTAATTTCTGCATTGTGTATAAACAGAATACGTGTTACAATTAAATAAACTCTATAATAGTCTTTGGGGAAAATATAATTTTTAAATTTCGAAATTATATACTGCTTTTATCTTTCCTGTTTTTTTTTTAATGGGCAGTAAAATAATCTGGTATAAACTAATTAAAATTATTTAATTAATATTTTGTAAAATGTTAAAACCTAATAATTAATAGAAATGTATTTTATTAAAATGTTAAAAATAAAATCGATATAAATTTTAAGACACTGGTAGCTTCAATGTAAATTTTGGTAGTATTGTTAGCTTTACATTCAAAAATTGGTTTTTTTCCGTTGTTATATAACAATTTTACTAGGAGCTTTATTTTCCCAGCTGGCATATTCCTTTCATGGGAAGCAAATATGAATTACTAGAAAAATCAAAAAAAGTAATATATTTAAACATTTGCAAAATATTATTGTTCTCTCTGACAAATAAGATAAATAGTGTATGTACGGACAGTTTTATTTATATCACAAATTGTAACAAAACAACTCAACTAATTTCTTATAATTGTTCTAGTGGCAATCTCAACGAAGCGCTGAAAGTTATTGTTGTTGAAGTAATTACCGTATTAATCGAAAATTAAAAGTAAAACCTTTTATTCTGAGTGCTTCCACAAAACTTAAATTTCAAATATTTCTACCTAGACCAAGTACTTAATTGAATAGTAAGCATAATATGGAAAAAAAAAGTTCATCTACAGCAACAACATAATATTCAAATGCATAATTAAATATACTTAATTTTTCCTTATTTAAACTGTTGGAAGGAACATTCAGATTTATAAGAGGCCAATCATTTTGAAACTAATTTAATAGAATTTTTTATTATTAGAATTTAATTAAATATTAAATAAGGAGCACTGGTAAACACATTTAGGGAATAAACTTATCTGCTGAAAAAATGCCATAGCAAAAAATTATTGGACTGCATGTGAGAAAAATTAGAAAAACTTTCCTTAGTTACAAAATTAACAAGAAAAATAGGGAAAGTTAATAAAATTAATTAATTAATTACATATTGGTGCTAGTTGATGCAACATTTAAGATTTTTCTTCAGGAAGGTCTAATAATTATTTTAAAAATTTTAAAATGAAAATGATGGATAATTAATTTCAGAAACCAGATAAATAAAATTTGTTATTAAATACAATAAAGCCAAAATATAAAAAATAACATGTTAAAATTTTTTTGAAAAAAAAAAAAAAAAAANAAGACATTCTTTTGATAAATACAAAATGATATCAAAATTTTTCGAGACTAGCGCTGTTTTCAAAAAAATTCTTTATTCATCGACGTTTACACACTATCGCCTTCAAAATTGTTCCCTTGCACAGAAATACAACGCTCACAGCGCTTCTGCCACCTCTGAAATGTGTCCCGGAAGTCTTCTTCTCGAAGAGTGTCAAGCACCTTCTACGATTCACGATGGACCTCCGCAATGTTATCAAAACGGCGACCTTTGAGCTGGATCTTCATCTTCGGGAAGAGGGCGAAGTCCACAGGAGCCAAATATGGCGAGTAGGATGGGTGCGGAGGCAAGACCACGTCGTTTACGGCAATAAACTCGCGTGTGAGGAGAGCTCGGTGATATGGTGAAATGTCATTGTGGAACATCCAGTTNCAACGCTCACAGCGCTTCTGCCACCTCTGAAATGTGTCCCGGAAGTCTTCTTCTCGAAGAGTGTCAAGCACCTTCTGCGATTCACGATAGACCTCCGCAATGTTATCAAAACGGCGACCTTTGAGCTGGATCATCATCTCCGGGAAGAGGGCGAAGTCCACAGGAGCCAAATATGGCGAGTAGGATGGGTGCGGAAGCAAGACCAAGTCGTTTACGGCAATAAACTCGCGTGTGAGGAGAGCTCGGTGATATGGTGAAATGTCATTGTGGAACATCCAGTTNAGTCGTTTACGGCAATAAACTCGCGTGTGAGGAGAGCTCGGTGATATGGTGAAATGTCATTGTGGAACATCCAGTTTTTTGCGCGCCACGAATCCGGACGCTTTCGCCGAATGTCCTTCCTCAAATGCCTTTAAACCTGGCAGGAGAACGCACAATAATGGTCTGGCTCCTGGGGATGAATTCACGGTGCACATTGTCGCGAATGTCGTAAAAGACGACTAACACGCACACGGTGGAGCTGCAGACGAGCCTCGCCTCGATAGATCTTGAACGATTCATAAATAATGGCGGAGTAAACAAAGAAGCCGTCGTAAATCCACCACAGCTTCCACCCAACACAGCCGAAAGTCTCAGGCTGCGGGAGGCACTGGAAACGAGCCTCGTATCTGGTTGGCTGTTGCTTGCTGCGAAAGATCCCTATTGGCTGGGCTGCGTACTGGCGAGTAAGTCACCAGTCGCTGATATTCGAACGGCTCCCGGCATGTTGCTGGCCAGTGATGCCATTTTGCTGGCGTGTGCGGCTGGAGTTCGCGGTATAACCGGCTGTTCCACCTCTGCACGCGTAACTACTCTGTTGCCCGGTTCTGAGCTCGAGCGGCTACGTCGTCTGGGGCTGCCGGTAGTAAACAAAGAGGAGTGGCGTTGCCAAATGTTACGCAACTGTTGGACGTGTCTGGAGGGGCGTGGCTTTGCCTGGTGTGGGCGTGTCAGTCGGCACGTCGTCTTCGTAGGCTCGTCCGCCGCGCGCGGGACGAGTGGGACTGAACTTCACTCCCACGAGTAGCTAATCATACAGAAGAGAAACGCCTCGTACATCCCGAGCTACAAGATGCCATCTCCAACAAAACGGCTTGACGCTCCAATGTGGTAAAGTGCGCAAGCGAAGTGCGCAGAAACAAGTCTGCGTGTTCCAAAGTTGGACTTCTTTTCTGCCAATAGCACTAGCAAAACAACATGTACCGGTATAGGATTTTATGCTACAACACTGTTTATGCAAGGGCTTTGATATGCTTGTCTTCCTCTGGCCTAGTTTAAAGCAGCTGCATTGTATTCTAGTTTCTCAAATATTTTGTTCTTGTAAATGTGCGGGTTTGTATGACAACTCAAATGTAAACCGACACTTTCATCACTAGTGACCATGTGACTTTGACAGTCGTACTGGCGATGGCCGAGTCAATTGTGGGGAAATTAGCAGAATACGTAAATATATCTTATTCATCTTTAATATATTATCCTAATAGAGAGGGGTGACACAATAGACTAAAGAGGAGGTAAACCGATCTCGCTGGCTGCGCACAACCAATCTCCGTGTCCTAACACTGAACTGCTTTCCTGCCAATACGACTAGCGAAAACGGCGTGGATCGGAATTGAGGTTAGAACACTGTTTAGCAAATAAGTGCTCTGAGATGTTTGCATACTTCCCTCTAACCGTTTTGGAATGCATTTTGATTAAATTCGAATTGATGTAAGTATTTAATCATATAAAATTGCTTGCCTTTTGAAAATTAAGTAAGGAATTGTAATGCGCTCGCTGGTTCGCGCATCCCGCGGTAGCGTGTGGAAGTGAAGGGCGGCAGTTATATGATATCGGCAGCAGCAAGTCAAAGGATTGTTTTGAATGACAGGAGACCAATAGGGCAGTGGCCGCGTATCTGTTTCAGAAAGCAAGCCGACACGTAAATCATTTTTGCGGCGCACACTGCTGACCCTGGTTGTATTGATTACTGCGTTTATCTGAAGAATGCTGTGTATTACTGACCTCGTTATCTCAGCGTGACTCAGGGTGCGTTGAACCTTCCAAATGGTCAGGGCGACGATATAAAAAGTTTGACAGGCCTCCGAGCCCAGGAGTTTTTTTTNGTGCGTTGAACCTTCCAAATGGTCAGGGCGACGATATAAAAAGTTTGACAGGCCTCCGAGCCCAGGAGTTTTTTTTTTGAATGGATGATTGGTTGAGTTCCGAGCGATAGAAGAACGAGCGGCGAGAGAAGTGACCGGCGGAAGGGAAATCTGCGATTGCGAGTATCAAACAGTGAAGAGTGCGGCTGGCAGGCTGGACTATTGGACTAGATGCGTGAGTGAAAGACATTACAAATGATGGCAACAGATAAACTGAACACGTGTTAATGATGAGTACGAGTTAATTGACCGTAACCAAACAGAGACATTAAGAAGGACGTTAATTAGAGTTGAAATATACATGAAATATTGCGCACACTGTTAAATAAAAAGAGTATTAGTGGAGGCAGACAATTTTATGCTGCAAATAATNATACATGAAATATTGCGCACACTGTTAAATAAAAAGAGTATTAGTGGAGGCAGACAATTTTATGCTGCAAATAATAGCTGTGTGAATAAATTAGAAATCAAATTTAATTATTTTATTTTTTTCAAGACCTCCATCCCTCACGAACTCAGATACGCCCCTTAGGCATCCCATGTGAAACTGGTANTGTTAATGATGAGTACGAGTTAATTGACCGTAACCAAACAGAGACATTAAGAAGGACGTTAATTAGAGTTGAAATAGATATGAAATATTGCGCACACTGTTAAATAAAAAGAGTATTAGTGGAGGCAGACAATTTTATGCTGCAAATAATAGCTGTATGAATAAATTAGAAATCAAATTTAATTATTTTATTTTTTTCAAGACCTCCATCCCTCACGAACTCAGATACGCCCCTTAGGCATCCCATGTGAAACTGGTATGAGAAGTGGGATGGAGGCAATTATTTATTTATTTATTGTAAATCAAGTTAAGCAATAGGTTAGCAGTTAGCGATGTTAGGACAAATTAATTAATTGTAAAAGCTGTAGGCGAAAATAATTAAGACTGTTTTATACATCCGTCGCAGTGAATGTTAACTAGAAAAATGTCCACAGGACTGGAAGCACTGCGAATATTGATTGAAGACTAGGTAGCCAAATTATTGTTGTAAAAGAAAGTGTAAATGAAACTGTAAATAGTGTAAACGTAAATGTAAATAGATAGATAACTAATGTAAGTGATTTAGTAGATAAGAAAATAGACACTGTAAATGAAAATGTAGACAGGAAATAGAGGGCATTAGCGAGTTGGTGAATACGAGAGTTGACTCTGTGGACAAGAAAATTGAAAGTGTAAATGAAAAAGGGGACAGTGTAAATAAAAGAATAGGCACCATAAATAAAATAGAGGACAATGTAAACACAAGAATGGATAGTGTCGAGAACGAAGTGAAACAGGAAATAAGTGTGATGAAGATGGAATGGCTGAAATTTCTGCAGCAGCTGAATTCTAATTGCACAAAATCGCCAGCCCAGAAAAGTGAGGAATAAGTACAAGTAGTAACCAACACAGCAACCTCGGAGGACAGTCAGCAGCTCTGCAGCATTGGTGTCGCGCAACAAGGAGTGGGGAAGGTTGTCTCAATTAAACCCGCCCCTTACGATGGCCAGATTTCATGGCGGGAGTACCAACACCAGTTTGAAATAGTCGCAACCCTGAATGGCTGGTTAGCAGAGCAGCGGGCTTACTACCTCGCGGCTGTACTGAGAGGCGCTGCATTGAGCATACTACAATCTCTGCCAGAGCGACATAGGCTGGAGTACCCCTCACTGTTGTCAGCCTTGGAGCTACGTTTCGGTGGCCGGTACCTACGACATGCCCACCCTGCACAGCTGCGGAGCCGCACCCAACGACAAGGGGAGCCACTGCAGGAGCTATGGCAAGACATCGTGCGGCTGTCTGAACTATCTCTGGAAGGGTATCCCGAGGCAGCGCGCGACATCATCGCAGTCGGCTTCTTCATCGATGGCATCACCGACACAGAGGTACAGCAAGCAGTACGTATGGCTGCACCCCACAACATGCAGGATGCCCTGACCAGACAGCAACGGTAAAAGAGGCAGCGAGACGCAGGTAAGAATACAGCACATTCGGAAAACTTGTTAACACCGATCTCAGGGTGCGCAGGTCGGTGACTGCTGGAGGGAAGGCCCCAATGTTCTTACATGTACAGTCGGTAAAAGAGGATAGGGATGCAATACTGGTGATGGGGAGCCTGAATGATGTTCCTTGCCAGATGGTCGTCGATACTGGACGGCCATAACAGTATTAAGAACAGAAATCCTCGGGTCTTCCCCCCCAGCGATCGCCCGACGACAGTATAGAGTGGTGATATTTGACTACAGTAACAGGCGAGACCACACCAGTTATCGGCAAGAGAAAAGTGATCTTGAAGCTTGGTGGACTTAGCATAGAGCACGATGTTTACATGAAATATAGGATGAATGTTTTTTGGTGCTAGTTGTACTATGTAGGATGGAGTTCTGTAGCGATACTCGACTTGGTGTACTATGGGTAGACAGTACGTAGTTGGTTGTGTCGACATGGCATGATTTGTCCTCCCCTATTAGCTGTCCAGTAGTATGTGGTCAACCCACTGTGCTGCCCGCTTCTAGTGAAATTGTCATTACAGGCAGGTGTCAAGGAAAGTTTGTCAGACATTTGGGCATAATTGAGCCAGCAGGTATCCTGTCAAGTAAAGTTTTTGAAACAAGAGCTTTGATCTTTTCTAATTCAGTTAGTATGATAAATTTGTCCGCTAGTGCCATTCGTCTAGAGGAGGGGGCTGTGATAGGTATTTGCAAGCAGGACAAACAGGTACTTCCAAATGTTCGAGAACATTCTACAGTAAAACAAATAGAATGTCATTTACCAGAAGTACTATGTGAAGCAAATTCAGTAGCCTCTCGGCCACCATACTTTTATATTTTAACGCAGTGCTCTTAGCCATGAGCCATACCGCGTTTCGGCCGCCCACTCGGCAGGGAAGAGGGATCACGCCCTCTCATCGCAGGTGTCCCAGCCATGCACCTGAGGTAACCAAATCCAAAGCCCTGACTTGATACACAAGTACGGCCGAAAGCACCCTTCCACAAGGTTCTGAGACCCTTGTACTCAGACACCAAGCGTGGGGTCTGGCCAGGGTACTACCTGGACCCCCAGTGTCTCTCCAAGACACAACCGGAGCGGGTTGCCGCACACTGACCGGTCGTTCTTTAAGAGGGGAATCTCTCCAGACCTTTTCCAGCATACAGAGTTAACCCCTGCCAGCACGAGTCCAACCTCTAGTGATCGATAAACCAGAGAGAACCTCTGGTGGAGCCAACCCGATCAGCCCGTGCTCTCACTTATTTACCATGGCACTTGTGGGTTTTCAGATACCCGACCGCTCAACCAATGCTTTGCGCAACCCACCGGAAGGGCGGAGTACGAACGTCTGAGCGGCATGCATTCTCGATTTCTCGGGGAATGCCGAAATCGGGAATGGCAGCCCTCGCTCTGTATTGGAGGAATCTCATCAATCTTGATCATAGATTCTCCTGCTGTGATCACAGCCTCCAAGCCATCGCCACCACATCCTATCACTAGCAGCACAGTTGGAGGAGCCATCATTGGGCTCTGACCATTACCATACATGGGAATTTCTTCACACAGGAAATTCCTGTCTTGGGCCCCATCGGCCTGAATGCCAAGTAATCCAACACCCCACCAAGTGGTCGGGCCTTGGTACTAACTATCGGCCCAAACCATCACAGCAGATACCCCTTACCAGCCACGAGAAAACTGGTTCGTATAGGGACTCGGGTGGGGGAGCCCAATTTGCAAAGCACAGGGGTGGCACTGGTAGCCTTGGGTCGCCATGAGTGGAGAGAGGCTATAAGATACGCATCATCCACCCTTTATATGGCCGATGCGGCAACCAGGCTTGGCTACTATAGCATAGCTACACCACCTCAAACGCCCAGAAGCCTTCCTCCCGAAGGAGTCACTGACCTGTAACCCCCTACCAGAAGTACTGGACGAACTTCTAGTAAGAGCAAAGGAAAATCTTAATTGGCGAAAGGAGAAGGCTGTCTCTGAATTACTGCAGAGAAATAGGAATGCTTTCTCATATGGAACAAATGACCTTGAAAGGACTAACATGACCTTCCATCACATTGATAGGAGATGCCAGGCCCATAAAGCAGCCACCAACATGACTGCCACTAGCTTCGCTCGAGGTAGTTGAGGTAATTCTGAAGGAAATGAAGGAGTTAGATGTGATATAACCATCAGTTAGTCCATGATCGTCACCCATTGTACTTGTTAAGAAGAAAGATGGCTTGATGAGGTCTTGTGTAGATTATCGCCGGCTTAATAATGTGACAAAGAAAAACTCCTATCCGCTTCCAAGGATATATGGCACATTTAACAGCCTAGCAGGTGCACAAAGGTTTTCTACTTTGGACATGAAGAGTGGGTGCTGGCAGTGCGATGTGGCCCCAGAAGACCAAGATAAGACTACATTTTGTGCACAAGGGAAAGGAACTTGGAAGCTCAAAGTTATGCCTTTTGGTATATGTAATGTGCCTGCTACTTTCAAATGCCTGATAGAAAAAGTTCTGCCTTTAGATATATATCAGGTTTACCTTCCCTGTTGTGACAGTGAAAGACATTTGAAGAGCACCTATCTCGCGTAGACTATGTATTCCAGAAAGTGGCCGCAGCCAACTTAAAAATGGTTGCTCAGAAGTGCCACCTCTTTCAAAAGAAAATAAATTTCTTGGAACGTGTAGTGTCGACCCATGGAATCGGAACAGACCCCGTGAATACCAAAGCAATAAGAAGAAATTGGTCGACACCAACTGACAAAACTAAATTGCGGAGTTTTCTGGGATTATGTGCCTACTACTGTCGATTTGAACCTGGGTTCGCCACGATTGACAAGCCACCTCATGAACTGACAGGCGAAAAGGACCAATGAGTGTGAATTGCTTTTAGTAAACTAAAGAAAATTCTCATTTCTCCACCAGTCCTGGGTTTCCCGAAAATTTAGGGTGTATTCATTTTGTACACTGATGCTTGTTATGTAGGCATTGGAGCTGTGTTATCTGAGGTTTAAGATGGGAAGTAAAGACCACTAGAATACTTCAGTATAGTACTGCATAAGCTTGAGACAAATTACTGTGTTACACACAGGGAGCTTCTGGTCATGTTGAAGGGAATTTCACACTTCCACCCCTACCTTTATGGCAGACATTTTA
The DNA here is from genome assembly GCA_002778355.1 of Clitarchus hookeri. Classification (NCBI taxonomy): domain Eukaryota; kingdom Metazoa; phylum Arthropoda; class Insecta; order Phasmatodea; family Phasmatidae; genus Clitarchus; species Clitarchus hookeri. Next base: position 262,935 of record NQII01002535.1, on the reverse strand, counting down.
CTCTAAAAAAATGACCATGCTTCATTATACTGGCTACTAAATTTCAAAAACGCCGGTGGATACAGCATCTTAAATAATATGATTTTTAAATACAATACAGATCTGGATGCCTTCACAGCAATGCAGGTGCAATGTCTAGGCCGCCATGTGAGCCAATTTGTCGTCATTGCGAACGCCAGGAAGAAAATAGTGGTGAATCGCTGAAGGTACGGAGGACAATAATTCAAGATTCTCTATCATGTGATTGGACACCTACCTGGATTGATGAACGTATTAGGAAAGACCAGCTGAATGATTCCACTTTGCAGCCATTATTAAAGTGGAAAGAAGCTAGCTGTCGGCCAAAATGGGAAGAGATATATAGTCTGAGTAGTCAAATCATACTGGGCACAATGGAATTCCCTCATACTGAATAATGGTGTACTTTACAGAAACTGGGAAAGTAATGATGTAAAACACTTTTTTACAGTTGGGGTCCTTTCATAATGCAGGGTTCCCGAAGTCTTAAAATAACTGCATAATTCGGCAGTCAGTGGACACTTTGGTATTAATAAGGCACTCGATAGAGTTAGACTGAGATTCTACTGGCGTCATTGTGGGGAGGATGTTGAGAAGTGGTTCTGATTATGCGACATCTGCATTGCAAGGAAGGGCCCAAGGACCAGAGGACAAGGTCACCTCTAGAAATACAATGGAGCCACATTCGAGAGGACGGCAGTAGATATTCTGGGCCCCTTGCTTGTCAAAGAGAGAGGTATTCGGTATCTACTGGTGCCCCAAGATTATTTTACTAAGTGGCCTGAGGTCATTCCCCTCCCAAACCAAAAAGCACGAACTGTAGCCGATGCACTTATAGAGTATATACTCTCGAGGTTTGGGGAGTGACCTGCTGTTTGGCCGACCGACAGAAGAGGAAGCTGCAGCACCTGATTATGCCAGCGAATTACGTAACATACTTGTTAGCATTCATGATTTTACTCGACAGCACCTTAGAATAAATAGTGACCAGATGAAGACACTGTATGATAGAAAAATGTTTTATGACATAATCCAAGGACAACTGGTGTGGCTTTACAACCCATAGAATATAAAAGGGTACTGCCCGAAGTTATATAAATGTTGGAAAGTCTCCTACCGGATTGTGAAGAAGATTAATGATGTGGTCTTTCGGATTTGTCGTCGAGGCTCTCGGTCGAAGCCGAAGGTTGTCCACATCGACCGACTGGCACTCTACGATGGTCCGGATATTGCAGTATCGTTTCGGGGCGAACAGACTTGAGGAGGGGGCAGTGTTACGCGCTCGCTGCTTTACATCTAGCGCGAGTGAATGACAGTAGTCACGTGATAGCGGCAGCAGCAATTCAAAAGAGTATTTTGAATAAACAGGCGAGTGATAGCCCGGTGGCCATGTGTGTGTTACAGAAAGCGAGCCGACACGATAATCCTTTTTGCGGCGCGCGCTGCTGACCCTGGTTGTTTTGATTTCTACCATTATCTGAAGAATGCTCTGTATTACTAACCTCGTTCTCTCAGCGCGACTCGGGGTGCGTTGAATCTTCCAGATGGTCAGGGCGAACGGTATAAAAGTGTGACAGGCCTCCGAGCGGAGTTGTCGATGAGTTAATGAGTGACTGAGTCCCGAGCGCGATAGAAGACGTGCAGCGAGAGAAATTACCAGCTGAAGGGGAATCTGCGACTACTAGTTCAAGCACTGAAGAGTGCGGCTGGCAGACTGGACTATTGGACTAGATGCGTTAGTGAAAGTCATTACAAATGGTGGCAACAGATAGACTGAACATGTGTTAATAATGAATATGAGTTAATTGACCGTAACCAGAGACATTAAGAAGGACGTTAATTGTAGTTGAAATAGACATTAAACATTGCGCTCACTGTTAAAGAAAAAGAGTAGTAGTAGAGATAAATAATTTNTAATTGTAGTTGAAATAGACATTAAACATTGCGCTCACTGTTAAAGAAAAAGAGTAGTAGTAGAGATAAATAATTTCATGCTGTAAATAATAGCTGTGTGAATAAATTAGAAATCAAATTAATTTTTTAAATTTTTATTTAGACCTCAATTCCTCACGAACTCAGATGCTCCCCTCAGGCGTCCCATGTAACAATACTAAGATACACTCTTTTGCACACACTACAGGGAAGAATGTGGAATGAGCGCTGAGNGAGGCGTCCCATGTAACAATACTAAGATACACTCTTTTGCACACACTACAGGGAAGAATGTGGAATGAGCGCTGAGAAAGAGGAGAAACAGGGAAACCTTGGAGGATTGGATGTCTTAGAATGTTCACTGTGTGGTAATCACCCCAACTTCCCCTTTGCATGACTTGTGGTGCGAAGACCCTTCTGGACCAGGCCAAATGAGCTATACAATATGTTTTTGAATAACATGTCGAAATTCAAACCACAGTATATGTGGACTAATATAAACAAAAATCCTAAGTAACACATTTTTTTGGAAAGGTCATCTAGTATTTTTTAATTTAAGTTGAAGTTAAGCAAACAACGCAGGGAGTCCGTAGCTATACGCGCCTGCTTGCGCAACAAGTTGCATACTACGAAAGCAAACGGAATTGGCACGCCATGCGGGAAACAAAATGCAAACACTTCTGCCAGTCTTTGCAACACAATTACTAATCTCCCAATGTTCATGTTGTTTGATACATGTGTACTAACAAACAACCACTAGCGGCGTCCATGAATCTCGAGTTTATGTGCAGGTGCTCTCCGCATGGCGCACCAGTTCGAACCGAACTATGCAACTTGTTGTGCACGCAGGTACGTATTGCTGCGGACACCCTGCGTTGTTTTGCCTAACTTCGACTTCATTTTAAAAATACTCGATGACCTTTCCAAAAATATTGTTGCTATAATTTTTTTTTATATTAGTCCATAGATGGTGTGGTTTGAATTTCGAAACGTTATTCAAAACACCATGAATAACTGCGACAAGCCTTGGCGTATAGAGTCTAGGGCTTTATGTGTCCAGTGACGTCGGTTTTGCAGTCATCGGAGCGACGAGTGAAGACGCAGTGACAAGCGAATGTAGTCGGCAAGCACCGGGACAGTAAAGCGAGAAAGTGGCCGGTGGAATGGTTTGAAAGTGAAACTGGATCCGTGAGTGACAGCTATTTGGGATGATGTTAATGCATGGCAATTTACATTTTAATCAAAATAATTAATGAGGTTTAAGTTACTGTAGCTATCNTTTGGGATGATGTTAATGCATGGCAATTTACATTTTAATCAAAATAATTAATGAGGTTTAAGTTACTGTAGCTATCTTAAAGAAAGTGATAAGGACTTTTGATTGGAATTTATATTGGCATTAAATACTGCGCTCACTGATACGATAATAAGTATAATCCATTCACGGTATCTTCGATACTTTTGAAAAGAACCTTTGAAAAATCACCCTAGCCGTTAGCCNTTTGGGATGATGTTAATGCATGGCAATTTACATTTTAATCAAAATAATTAATGAGGTTTAAGTTACTGTAGCTATCGTAAAGAAAGTGATAAGGACTTTTGATTGGAATTTATATTGGCATTAAATACTGCGCTCACTGATACGATAATAAGTAAAACAGTAGAGATAGCAGCGGCCTGTGGTGAACTATTGCAAGTTAAGCTGTTTTGATCTGTGCTGTACCTAATCGTTTCTGAGTTATACATTGTCCACTTAAACGTAGTAGTGCATTTGACGTCACAGTACACGTGTAATGGCTGCCTCACCGCACTCTTATGAGTGGCCGCAATACATTATGTTTCTCCTGGCTCCACTCTGGNTACGAAATGGGCTGGAAAGTAGATCTTTAGCAGGGCTTCAGAAAATCTTGAAGTTACCGTGAATACATTATAAAACAGTAGAGATAGCAGCGGCCTGTGGTGAACTATTGCAAGTTAAGCTGTTTTGATCTGTGCTGTACCTAATCGTTTCTGAGTTATACATTGTCCACTTAAACGTAGTAGTGCATTTGACGTCACAGCACACGTGTAATGGCTGCCTCACCGCACTCTTATGAGTGGCCGCAATACATTAAGTTTCTCCTGGCTCCACTCTGGNCACACGTGTAATGGCTGCCTCACCGCACTCTTATGAGTGGCCGCAATACATTAAGTTTCTCCTGGCTCCACTCTGGTTACTGCTTCCTGCTGCGTGCGCCGAGTGTGTACAGCACTGAGCAAGCGCCACCTTACCTTGCAACACTTCATGACACACCACTGAGAGATATGTAGTTTTATACTGTGAATAATAGCTGTGTATTTTTGTATCACTGTAAATAAATTAAGAAATGAAAGCGTGAAGATACCGCGAATAGGCTCTTACTATCCTTCCGCTATATGTAATATTAACATTGACATAAATCCTCTCACTTTATCCACGCGTCGTCCTAGTGGAAACCAAGATGTGCACAAAACAAAAAACTTTAGACTTCAGTAGCCATAAAGTTGACGTATTACACTACCAGTTAGTAATGTCTTAGAACTATTTTAATTAATTCGTTGTGAAATTTACCCGTTCTATCCCGAATTAATTTGCGAGCTCAAGTGTTGCAACCTTTAAATTTTTGATGGGCGCTGTACCTACGCCGTGCGTCCTCCTTGTAACCAGTAAACAACGAACTGCGTGTTCGCTGATACCAGCATTAATTTACAAAGGAAATATGCAGAAACTTCAACAAACCAGATTACTCGGATGGAAGGCGCTCAAAATACCCGCCACTGATTCCTTGTTGTGTACAGTGCCGATCACAAATATCCTTCAGGTGCAACGTGTCCTCGACGATGGAGACGGGGACTGAACTGAGAGCCTGCGTACTGTATACAGTACGTGTAGTTGTGCGCAGTCTTTTTTTTTTTCGGGTTGATTTCCAGACTGCTCTATTTACAGCGAAGAACCTTTGCGTAATTGAACTGGGCGAAAAGGAAAATGCAGTCTTAACATGCTCAGCGCCACGTTTCCACGAAGTGGCGGGTTCGTGGTTCGAATCCCCGCGGCGGGGGACGTCAAGGCCTGCAGGCTCGGCAAGTGGGTCGCGCGCGTGAGTCAGCTGGCTCGCTGTTTCTCGAAGACCGGGTCGGGACTGCCGAGGTCGTATATAAGTGCCCCTGCAGCGGGATCCAGGGCAGCCCTGCACTCGTTGTTGGAACTAGCACCGCAGCCCCGCTTACGTAGGCGTAAGCTTGGGTGGACGTGATGGGTACGTACTGCGGTGCGGCATTTCGCCGAATTGGCGTTTGGCCGAAAATTTCTCTCTCAAGGGTTCCAAGTGTTTGAAACCCTGGTTTTTTGACGAAGCTATTAAACGTGCCCCCAGTATGTTTACCTACGAAAATACATCATACCTCAGACGAGGGCGGAATGGTATTTTAAAGTTTCATTCTGTAAATATTATTTTGGAGCCCTCAAATATAGTTAAATACTGGTTTTCCAGACTGCCGTATCTTGAAACATGCTAGTCGGGCACAAGTCAAACTACGATAGGAGCCTGTACTGAACTTTACTACAGACTTTTCATCAATAAAATAACAGGGTCACCGCTGAAAGTCCCACAGGCACACGCAGCACTGCGAGGATACTGCACGCCAGTTCAGACCCCTGCGCATAGCGGCGATGATGCTCTTGTAGCGTGTGCCTGTATTACCCTTATAGCTCCCGCGGTTCTCTGCCAAAAGTGGAGGAAAACGATGCAAGCAGGCGGGCCCCTTAATTCACAGACAAGCATTTGGCAGACCAGGCATCTGGCCGAACAGTCGTCCGACAGAAAATTGTGCCAAACGATTTTTCGGCGAAATGACGGGTACCGTGGCTACGCAACTTTCCGCGGCTCGAGCAGAGGCTACGTCTCTTCTAACTCCCTTCTACCCCCCTCCCCCCTCCTCATCAGGGGCAGAAAATAAAATTAAGAGGCATGATAATGTAATGTCGTTCTTTGGACGGCACCAAAAACGTATTTCTAGTACTTGTTAAAAAAATATAATGTAAGGGTAATAACTTGAGACCCTACAGTTTGTTCTTTGGCTGTCGATTATGTCAAATATCATTTCCGAAATAACTCGCCAACAGTCCAAAGTCATCTACAGTGCATTACATTAAGGCGGTCGCCTACTTGAAGTGTTTCCACCTAAGAACGAAGCCCAGAAGCGCTAGAGCGATAAGGGCTACACGACCACGCGCATCAAGTGCGCCATCACCGCTACGTGCAAGGCCATGAACGGGCGTTCAGTGTCCTCGTCGTTTTGCAAGCACCTACGAGACTTTAAGCGGCGACCCTACCATTTTACGGATGGGAAATGTAGCAAAGATTGAACGCAGGTCCCTGTCGTAGTTCCGCTCGTGTCCGGGTACCATGCTTTAAGTTACAGCAGTCTGGAGAAGCAGTTTTAACCATGTTAGAGGGCTCCAAAGCAGGGCCGTAGATATAACTTCGAAAAGGAGGGAGGGGGTTAACAATTAAGTTTTCTTTTTGTAGTCGGCACATACGTACGTATGTAATTTTGTTCCAATCCATTTTCAAGAATAAATTAAATTGGTTATTCGTGACGAAATTGTGAATGTAAAAAAAAATGCCATTTGAGGCATTGTTGTTGAGGGGAGGTTTTGAACTGCAGACTGCCCCCCTCCCCCTTATAATCGGTTTTACGCCAAAGTTATATGTATAACTTGCGTGACATAGTCTATTCGCGGTATCTTCACACTTTTTCAATAAAGCCCTTGAAGAATCACCCCATGTATGTTTGTCTTTGGTTGTTTCTTAAATACGTCATGTATAAGCAGAGTACCTTATTTTTGTTAAATTGCATTTTCACGCGACTGTAATGTTCCCAGTTCTGTACACATACATATGTATGTGTGCTATTATTTGCTGTTCTTAAATGCAAGATCGGATTATTTTCGTAAGTAAGCGGTCTGATAAATAGCCTATTAATATAAGGCGGGAACGCATCCGTAGAACAAAAAATGCTAGTAAAAACTCGCCAAATTGCCTATTGTGGAACTCTACAACTGCTCCAAAACCATGTATCACTTCGGTCCGGCCACCGTGCTCTGAGCCGCCATTACAGAACAAAGGAATAGCGCTCTCCTGGCTGAGAATTCTTTGTTGCGCATTGTACCGAAATCACACGCATGCAATGCTGAAAATCTGGGCATCGACCATTTATAGCACGCTTATATAAGGTAGTATGAAAAGGGGAAGAAATAAATTCTTTTCATTCTTTATATTTTGTAGCGAAAGTATTTATATTCCACTACTGTTTTGGGTATGACATACACAATATGAAAACAGAAAATTAATTAATTTGCATAAATTAATTTACATTATTGATTTAAAAAAATGGAGTCGTTAAGTAGCCTGCATAACAGTTCGGCTTATCATGACGGATACAAGCACGACGATGGCAACTTACATCGTAGAAACCAAAGCGCGCAGCACGTAGACGTTTCTCCTCTAATTTGTCCGTTATGCCAATAATTTTGGACGGACCTCCAAGTTTTAATGACGATTAGCGATGGTTGTTGTTGGCAAATATATCTCGCTGCTGCATACATTACGTTCTCGTAAGTATGCTACAACGGATGAGAGGTGATTCCATACAATATATTAGGTAGATAATGTATGGACGATTTTTAGACTAATATGATTATATTAAGGGTGTTATTCACCGTCGAAAATAGGGGGAGGGGGGACCAGCATTTAGTTTAAAATATCGGATAACATTGCCTACGAAATAAAAAGAATTTGCTTAAAGTTTCATTAAACGAAGATCATCAGCCTCTGAAACTGTAATTGTAAATAACATCCCCAGCCAGAAACAAAATAGGGGTTGCTATAGTCCCATCTCAGTAAGTATTGCAACCCTGTAGTCCTACATATTTGCTAAAATTAAAATCCGGATTATTAATCTCCGTGTCCAAATGTACCAAAAATCAATTTGTTTGTAACACTCTAATTTACTCAATTTGCGAGAAGACAGCCACCACAGATTTATTTATTAATTTAGGTATCTATTTATTTATTTAAACACGACATATTCAGCCACTGGTCGGTTTATAAATGTACGTGTTAATCAAAAGTTAAAAGCTAACAATTAATTACCAAACTACGTATTATGAAGTACAAATAATAATAATAGTAAACTTTAGTTTACCTACTCAACATATAGTCCAGGAAAAACCAACTAAAATAAAAAAATAAAAAAAATCCAGAAAAAACAAATACAAAACAAACACTCATTTTGCTTACCTCCAAAGTATTGGACGACTACCCGTATTTTTGGGGACTGTTTTCTTGCAAACGGAGTGGATTAGAGGGTTACATTTAGTAAGTTGGATATAATTATAATACATCCTGTAAAATTAGCAAACACTTCGGGGCTGTAACATTTCTTGCAATTTGTGTGTAACTATCCCCATTTTGTTTCTGACTAGAGGTATTAATCGCAGTTACCTTTTCAGAGGTTCATGGGCTCTCTTTGCCGATACATTGGGCCAATTTGTTTTCTTTCATAAATAATAGTTTCCGATGTTTCTATAAAAACTAAGTAGTTTGAAAGATTAATAACATCTTTAATAATAATCACATTGGGCCACAAGTCATACGTATCACTCATACCTGATTTTCATATGGAATCACCTCCCACTTGTTCAATCCACTGCCTGGTCACTACCGGATTTTCGCAAGTGGGAATCGTGCCGGATGATGCCGCTGGCCGGCGGTTTTTTTTTCGGGGATCTCCTGTTTTCCCCGCCCTTGCATTCCGGTGTTGCTCCATTCTCACCTCATTTAAAACTCATTGGCTCTCAATACCTCGTTGTTAAGAGCCGCCAAAATCTCCCAACTCAACAACAACCCACTTGTAACACACGTACTCACGAGAACATGCCGTGTATTCCACGCCACCGTACCTTCGTGTATTTCTATAGCTTTATTTTTCTCTTTCTCGTTTATTTACTATTAGCGTATAAAACACGGGCCTCCAGTACAGGAGCAGCCGAATTCCGAGCAGCCCAGTCGAATAGAGAGAGTACTTCCCAACAAACATCATCAAGAGACGTAACAGAAGTGCGGTGTGCCGTGTACTTGCTTTTCTTGCGATAAATCCCCGTGTGATAATGACGTGCTTCACTGTGGTGTCGAGATTAATTAGCCCGGTCTCGTTGTAGAAAGGTAGCTGGCGACCTCGGTCTGTTGACATGTGGGTGGGCGTG
>NQII01002535.1:231403-244298 GCA_002778355.1 Clitarchus hookeri | reverse complement strand
GGGGGGGTAAAGTTTAAAACTTTACAACGGTTGTCTCAAATGCGTGTTTTTTATGGAGGTATGCTTTACTTTAAAAATATTTTCCGCCAGCTTATGAAAAAAGGAGAACTTATTTTCTACATATTTTGAGCTGACACAGATTAATCATTTATTATTTATTTCGTCTTTGCTGTACGTGGACGCACCTGCTGTACCACCTATTCTTCAGTAATAGAAGTTCACGTCATATTTCATGGATGACTGACATCTACCAGCGGATGTAATGATTCTTGATTTTAAGTTAATTATAGACTAGCACTTACCTACAATTAAAAACACTAGCATTACCTGTATGTTCATGCTAATCACTGAGCCAGAGTATTGGATGTTCGGGGCCATCTTGATATCGTCATGGACGTCACAATGTTAAGAAGAAATTTCTAACATTGGGNAAAAAAAAAAAAAAAAAACAATAGGCCTTCATTAATTGTTTTACTTGAAAGTAGGACTGAGGGTTATGGTCTCTGTCTAACAATTCCCCCTTCCCCTTCGCCTTCTTCCCCGTGCCCTGAGATGCTGCGCCACTGGTTTGGAAGAATCATAAATTTGTTTTGTCCATATATGAAGACTTTTTGAGGATAGGAGGGCGGTGTTTGAAACGGACCACTTACTCATGACGTCCATCGATCTATCTTGGCAAGTATGCGAATAGTTTCCCTAGTTTGCGGCACACGAGAGGTTGCTGTCCACGGGAGAGAATCCTCCTGCGCTGACCGTGCAAATGAATGCAGGTAGCATGGCGGACGCGCCCCCGCGAGCTGCTTACGTGCCGTGTTGTTTACCGTAGCCGCTTGAGCAATGGGCTACGATGTGGCCGTAGGACCGGATAAGGTTCACGGCCCGCCGGTCGACATCGCAGCGCCGCTAAACTCTTAGTCCGTCGGCTGGCGCGTGTGCGTCTGCCGCATCACCACGTTGCCAGATCTCAGCGCCGAAAATCCTACCGCCCCATAGTGGGCAAACGACTTGTTTCGCTGGTCGAAACACGTGGCGTTCATTAAAGTATTGTATAAATATTTATATCACTTCTGCTATGATACTATGACTATCCGGAGCAAATAAAAAAATTATTACAACAATTTGAAACATAACGTTGCCATGTTTAATTCTTACTTCACTAATATATGGATGCCAAGAGAAAAATAACTGTTGTGCGTGTACCAAGGATTAAAATTAAGAAAGAATACGTTATCAGAAGACACAATATAGCAACTAATGTCATCGCCCTTATCATCATATTCACCGCCACCTTCGGCATCACCATCGTCACGCATGAAGTTATCAACAGAAATGTCATTTAGAAGAGGAAGCACTACTGATTTTATTTTACCGTATTTTCTTGGCGGAGGTGTTCTGAAAAGAAGAAATTCCAAGGTCAGGCGATAGCAACATCTTATACGTACAGGAAATATACACATGTTAGCCGCCTCTCTACTCTTTCACATTTTCTCCCTCGAAACTTAGGGAAATCTTTGCCCGGGCTTCTTATCCCCTCGCATAACATTCTACATCGGAAGCAAAACGACTCCAAATGCATGTGATCCGCAAATCAGAACTTTATGTACTAACTGATGCATTAATATACAACTGCGCTGTTTCAATGATGTATCGTCGAAAATATGTGACCCTGACAGCATATCTGCACGATAATATTCGCAATATTATACCTCTTAGCCTTACCAAATCACCCGAAAGTCCTGTGACCTATGCCAAACATGCGGGATTGTCGTTATTAGTAGTGTTTTTGACAGTATCAACAAGAAGGCCGAGTTACATAAAAACACACAATTTACAGCTTTCGTCTTTTATTCAACTGCACTTCTTTGCTCTTGCTTCACATGCTCTGTAATTTAGATGGAGCATCAACTCGACAAACCGTATGTAGGCGCGAAATGTTGGTAGCCCATAGGTACTCAGATCTGTTTCATTAACAGGTCTCTTCGCCACTTCTTCAATGTCGTTTATGTTATTTTGGGGTGTTCTACACAGATTGTAGCATTGCCTTACTTTACTATCGATCATGGTTGCTTACGTTAGGTGTGTGGCATACGTAAATCGAGATCGTCTGGTTAAGTTTTAACCGGCGAAGCGAATTCATTTGCTTGTAACGTGTTCGGGCTCCTTTCTAATGGCTCTTTGTGAAACTGCAGTTTTAATAGTCTGCAAAATCTGATGGCCGCGGACTCTGCAAAATCAGTACTTTTTATGCCAACAGTACAGAACGTTGGAAGAGGCACGGCGCTTATTGGCAATTTTAGATATTCAAAACCATCTTCAGTCAATTTTTGTTGCATTGATTTGTTCCCATCAAATGACCACTTCATGTTAAAACTAAAGTATTAACGGAATTTTAAGTACAATGATCACATCTTCTTGCAGGGGCAAAACACGCGCTGAAGGGAGATCAATAAACCCTGCNACGGAATTTTAAGTACAATGATCACATCTTCTTGCAGGGGCAAAACACGCGCTGAAGGGAGATCAATAAACCCTGCGAATTAATATTTAGGGTTTTTATTCTGGTATGACCATAGATTAAAGATGAGGTAGAGCGATCTCACTTGCTGCGCACAACCAATCTTCGTTTCCCAACAATGAACTGCTTTTCTGCCAACACGTCAAGCGAAAACGGCATGTTTGGATTTTATGTTAGAAAACTGATTTGTAAACAAATGCTTTGAGATGTATGTATACTTCCTTTAACCAATTTTTAATGCAATTTGATTAAATTAAAATTAGTAAAAGTGTTTCATTTGTACAATAGTGTTTGTCATTTAAAAAATAAGATATAAATACACACTTTCATCACTGTCGACCATGTGACTTTGACAGTTGTGTTCCTTTGGGGTAAGTCAATGTTGGCTGCACGCGCAGAAGACGAATAAGCGCTCTGCCTTATCTATAGTCTATGGTTATGACGCACATCGACATAATGTCGTTGACCCTTCACTTACTGTTCTGCCTCCCTGCCCGGCCTTCCTACCAGAAGCGCGTGCGTCCATTCATTCGCGTTTTCCCCCGGAAGTAGCTATGTTTGGCACGTAAATTTTTTATGTGTTGTAAGGAAAGGCTTTTTGGTTCGACTGATAAAACATACTTTGAGGAGTATCCCAAGTTGTCATGTGGGTCTCGTTGTAAGTAGTTGTGAGTATTCTAATTTAAAAAAAAACTAAAGAATATTCCAATGTAAACCTTTTTTCAGGTAGAAATGAAAGTCGTTATTTTGTTGCCAATTTATAAATATGGTTACTGAAACACAAATTTTNAACCTTTTTTCAGGTAGAAATGAAAGTCGTTATTTTGTTGCCAATTTATAAATATGGTTACTGAAACACAAATTTTTGTATTTGGAAAGTGTTTACGATATTTATTATTCTGTAAAAGTGCTTTTAAATATATCGACAATGCTGTATCTGTTCTGAATAGATTAGTGTATTAAAATCCTGTAGCCGTTGCTTGAAATTTCGAGGAAACAGAACGCACGCGAAGCTTGTTTATGCTATTTTCTATCGTCCTCGCAATACTTCTTTATGGGCGGACGTGACCTTGAGGAGTTTGAAATTTTTTGCTAGAGAGGCTTATTAAAGTGGAGCAAATTTTGTAGGCGTATATATGCACGAAAGAGTATATACAAATCGCAACCTCCCCAAAAATAATTAATTAATGTAAATTCATAATTCTCAGTTATCGCACTGGCATCTAATGATTTATTATTTGAAGCCCAAATGTAATTTTCTTATTTCCATGTCACCTAAGAGCACAGGACCAAGAGACACTTTCGACTACGGTAGCTTGCAAAACCAGTATTCGTATGATATACCAACATTGCAGGCCTCTTAAAGCAAAGAAAGTAAATTTTTTTTTTCCTGGCAGTTTTCATTGCCCTGGACATTACTAAATGTGTTTAGAATAAACTGAAAGACTACGGTAACTTTCGTTTTCTAGGATTTGTCCAGGAAAAGCTGTATTTTGCCTCACTATGCGCCTGGCCCACGAAAATGCATAACATAGCAAACCAGTGGTGTGTGGTGAAGTGCTGCAAGGTAAGCTGGTGCTTGCTCAGTACTGTACACACTTGGCACACGCAGCACGAACCAGTANCATGTCACCTAAGAGCACAGGACCAAGAGACACTTTCGACTACGGTAGCTTGCAAAACCAGTATTCGTATGATATAGCAACATTGCAGGCCTCTTAAAGCAAAGAAAGTAAATTTTTTTTTTCCTGGCAGTTTTCATTGCCCTGGACATTGCTAAATGTGTTTAGAATAAACTGAAAGACAACGGTAACTTTCGTTTTCTAGGATTTGTCCAGGAAAAGCTGTATTTTGCCTCACTATGCGCCTGGCCCACGAAAATGCATAACATAGCAAACCAGTGGTGAGTGGTGAAGTGCTGCAAGGTAAGCTGGTGCTTGCTCAGTACTGTACACACTTGGCACACGCAGCAGGAACCAGTAACCAAAGTGGAGCCGGGAGAAACTGAAAGCATTACGGCCACTCACGAGAGAGCGGCGAGGCACCCATTACACACGTGCTGTGACGTCAAATGCACTACCACGTTTAAGTGGCCGATATGTAAACTAGTAAACGATCAGGTATAGCACAGATCAAAGAACAGCTTTCCTTACAACAGTTCACCACACGCCGCTGTAGCATACCCAGTAAAAACAATCCACCAGCGTCAAAACCAAAAGTAAACCGTATTGGTTTCAGACACGCTGCCAATTCCTTTTTGCCTTTCGCAAACTCTTGCCTTGAACATGGTTAGTTGGTAAACAACCATTTACACCGTGAATTCGGGGGCCGCGGTGGCTGAGCGGTTAGACGGCTCACCACCCACCAAGGCGAACCGGGTTCAATCCCCGGCCGAGTGACTCCGGATTTCCGCAAGTGGGAATCGTGCCGGACGATGCCGCTGGTTGGCCGGGTTTTCTCGGGGATCTCCCGTTTCCCCCCGCCCTTGCATTCTGGCGCTGCTCCATTCTCGCCTTATTTTCACCCTCATCGGTCCTCAAGACCTCGTTAAAAGCCACCCAAATCTCTCAACCCAACTCAACATCAGCAAAATGTCGTCACTAACCAGCAAAATGTTGGAACGCCGTTCGCCAATCAGTGCTTGGTAACTTACTTGCCAGCCGGCAGACCAGCCAATAGGGAATTTTCCGCAACACGCAGTAACCAATCAGACACAAGGTTCGTTCCCAGAGGCTCGCGCAGCCAATCTGAGTACCTTGAAAGGAACCGCCATGCCATTTCGTCTCTGTGTATTTAACTAATCTGTGTTTCAGTGGTGGTTCAAGGGCAGTTGCAAGATATACAGGCTGAGTATAAAAGAATACAACTTTGAAGGTCTATAATATCGAAACCAAACAACCTACAGCCTTGATTGACCAATCAAATGAAACGTGGAACCGTGAAGTTTGTTTACCATATCTTCATAAATGTTCAATGTGACCACCACGAACGGTCCGAACGACATCTACGCGATAATCAAACTCGTCCTATACTCTTATCAGCATGTCCGGTGTTACAGTTTGAATGGCGTCCGTAATTCTCGATTTGAGGTCGTCAATGTTAGCCGGCAATGGTGGACGAAACACTTGATTCTTTATGTTCCCCCATAGAAAAAAAACAGCACGTGGTAAGATCCGGGCTTCTTGGGGGGCAGTGATGAAGAGCCTGGTCACCAGCTGCTCCTCGACCAATCCAGCGTTGCGGCAACGTCTCGTTCAGGTATCCGCGAACAGCTAGGTGCCAATGGGGTGGCGCACCATAAAGGCAACATGAGACCGTCCCCTTCACATTGACGTGTCGAATAATGTTTCCAAATGTGTGTGACGTCTTGAAATTATCATTCGGTCAAGGGAGGAAATCCCAAAGGCTATGTACCTACGCCATATTATTTAAGTCATGCCATGTTCCATGAGTACCACAATCAGACTTGCGCAGTGCCTGTGACGCAGTTTTCCAGTATAACAAAGTTTTCTATGTCGTATAAATGTTTTCCAGTAGAACCATTTTAAGATGTGATTATCGAAAAAACAAGCAGCGAAATGAAGTTAGGCAGAGTTCGACTGGAACAAAAAACAGACGTTTTCTGCCGTCTAGCGCAAGCACGAATCTATATAGAACGAGCTCATTTAAATACTGAATGAGAGAAAAACACGTGTACTGGTAGGCATGTTTTTCCTTGCCAGTTGCCAACCCTCTACTCACTAGTCACAACCTTGCAATAAAATGCTAAATACGAGTAACTTTTCGAGAGCATTTTAGAACACTTTTCACAGCAGAACAGAAATGTGTCTATTTTGTTCTCATCCATGCATTCCTCAACTTCCACTTCCATATTATGTCAAACAGTTTTGTAGGAGGGGCACACGTGCCTCTCTTTAAGTTCGCCCCTGATTTATCGCAGTTAGCCATGGCCTTCACGGATCCAGGGTAGATAGCCTGCTAGCCTGTTGTAATGAGGCCTATATCGACCAGCTGCCACTGCCGGTTTATTTCCCCGCGCTCTGAGCGCAGCGGGCAAGGACTGATGCCGTAGGCTGTAATGGTGGGCTGTCGCGCGGGCGAGAAGAGAGGAAGGTCGTTATCTAGCTCAAGGTCACGGGAAGCCTGGCGCCAGCAGCACTTCCCCTCTCACTCTGCAGGACAACTCCTGGCGAGTGTTGTCTTGGCAACGCCTCTCCCACGAAGACGAATTCTTGCCGAGACTATGTGGAACTCGTCTGAAGCGTCTGCGATCACGGCATCTCTGTGTTCCCTATCCGGAGAGCCGCTTGCTGGCAACCTCGTTTATTCCGTACGAGGCGTCGCGCGCATACTTCCAATGCAACTTATACTGCACGCATGATCGCACCGCCTTGTTCTCCAGGCATTGTACGCCGCAACTTTGATTACAATTGTTGGAAATAAAAATGCGTATCCAGATATAAGTATATAGGGCTTTTCTGTTACTATTGGTCCAAAGAAACTATGTCTAGAGTTTGGGCACTGAATTTTTCCGTACATGAATACATCGTTATTTTATACTACATTTATGGATGGATGGCGGTTTTCCCGATGCGTCGTAGCTGTGGATACGAATCAAGGACATTCATTCAAATAAAAAAATAATAATTCCCTTTTGGTACAAATATGTAGCCCATAACTAAGGCCAATCAGGTTTTGCGAAGGATTCGTGTAATTAAAGACACTATTAACGTTTAGTTTTCGTATCAATTTTTGTTTTTCGGTAAGGCTCGGTGATTCGCGTGCTATCACATTCGTTCGCTACGAAGAAGTCACAATGCTGACCTGGTCAAACTGGAAAATTTCTTTCCGTAAAGCCAGTGGCAAGGAAAAACTGCTGCCAGTGCACATGGTATTGAAACAGAGCGTTTGCTCACATACAGTTTGGCGAAATGTGACTTGGCCGTGCCAAAAACACTGTGACGCCCAGAAAGATGCTGGAATGTATGGAGCACAAACTGACAAGTTTTGTTGTGTACAACATACAATTATTGTCAGTTTTTATTTGAAATTCGCAGGAAATTTAACATTTTGTAACACAAACACANTTGAAATTCGCAGGAAATTTAACATTTTGTAACACAAACACATATTTATAAATAAAAAAAATGCACTGACCTAAATATGTTTATGGATAGGACACATTTCTGTCATCATGTTTACTATTACCCATCATTATCTCCTACAGTGTATTTGCAGGATATAGCATTCTGTCATGTAACAAACTACTTTAGTGTACTTGATTTCTAAGTGGTTTTTTTCCCTGGTTAGAACTTCAACCNAAAGATGCTGGAATGTATGGAGCACAAACTGACAAGTTTTGTTGTGTACAACATACAATTATTGTCAGTTTTTATTCGAAATTCGCAGGAAATTTAACATTTTGTAACACAAACACATATTTATAAATAAAAAAAATGCACTGACCTAAATATGTTTATGGATAGGACTCATTTCTGTCATCATGTTTACTATTACCCATCATTATCTCCTACAGTGCATTTACAGGATCTAACATTCTGTCATGTAACAAACTACTTTAGTGTACTTGATTTCTAAGTGGTTTTTTTCCCTGGTTAGAACTTCAACCNACATTCTGTCATGTAACAAACTACTTTAGTGTACTTGATTTCTAAGTGGTTTTTTTCCCTGGTTAGAACTTCAACCAATGAATCGCTCTTCCACAGATGATGCCGGATCACGTGTCTCGCCTCATGCATGTGAGTGGTAACAATAACACACTGTGAGCAAACGTGTGAACAAACACCAGGTCGCATGGCATGCGACCAAACAACAGACGCGTTTTAACTAGGTTATCCGCCTAAAAATGGTCGTACGCTTAGAAGTGTACAAAAAGCGGCCACAAGTGTGCTAATAGTAATCTCTCTGCATAGCCAGGTTCCTTGTGGAATGAAACTCATATTTTAATCAAGTAAAATAACTTAATAGAATTTTTAAATCATTAAAAATACCATGTTTAAATGTATAGTTAAGGTTTTGGATTTTCACAATAATGAGTCTACATGTTGATCGAACGAATTTTCAAATTATTGAAGCTGATGTCACGTCGAAGAAATGGGATGCGAGCACCATCCGTCCACTCTGAGGCAGCGAAAATCACCTTCTGTCAGAATACTTGGCAGGTGTGCCTGAGTGGATCGAACGTAGCAGGCTTCATATTGTTACATGGATGCCTGAAGGGCGTATCTGAGTTCGTGAGGGATAGAGGTCTTAATAAAAAAAACTAAGTTTGATTTCTAATTCGTTCACACATCTATTATTTACAGCATTAAATTATCTGTCTCCACTATTGCTCTTTTTATTTAACAGTGAGCGCAATATTTAATTTACATTTCAACTCTAATTAACATCCTTCTTTATGTCTCTTTTTGGTTATTNTTTAACAGTGAGCGCAATATTTAATTTACATTTCAACTCTAATTAACATCCTTCTTTATGTCTCTTTTTGGTTATTATCAATTGGCTCATACTCATCATTAACAAACGTTCAGTCTATCTGTTGCCATCATTTGTAATGTCTTTCACTCACGCATCCAGTCCAATAGTCCGCCTGCAGTCGTACTCTTCACTGCTCTGATGTTCGCAGTCCCGCCATGCGCTTCTCTTCTCGCTAGTCTTCTATCGCTGAAACTCATCCATTCAACAACTGCCGGCTCGGAGGCCTGTCACACTTTTATATCAGTCGCCCTGACAATCTGGAAGGTTCAACGCACCTCGAGTCACGTTGAGAGAACGAGGTCAGTAATCCAGAGCATTCTTCAGATAAATGCAGAAATTCTACCCACTGAAGTTCAGGAGTGGCGAGCCACCAAAAGGATTATCGTGGCAGAATGCCTTCTGAACTCAAAATGCTGGTAGGATTATCGCTCACCCCGCTATAATAACATTACTCTGTCCTTCTCTTCCGCCCGCTCGCGCGGGGCGGGCCAAGGTCAGCGGCGCAGACCAGCGACATGTAACAATATTATACCTTGCCCCATAAACCAACAACTTAACAGTAGATCACGGTGGCAAATAACACGTCCAGCTTGAATACGTATGTAGTGTATAATAAGATCACTAGCAGCCGTTCTGCGTTCTTTCCCTTGTCCTTCCCTTCGGGTGAGCGAAGCGCAGTGCTCCACGCCATCACCGGTAACAAGAGAAGTGCACGCAGTTACAAACGGCCGCCGCATAATAGGTACGTACCGCGTGCCACGATAAGGCTATCGGGACTGATGCCGCTCACGTTCTTTGGAAGATTGAATGTCTTTGGATAGTCGCTCCGCGAATTTTCTGGTCATCACCTTACCTCCCTCTCAGCGCGATTTGGGGTTCGAAGAACTTTCTGAGCCTGACCACCTGAGCTATATAAGCTGCGGCGTGTCTGGAGTCTCGTACGGCAATTAGTGCCAGGTGTGTGGAATCATCGAAGGGACGAGCGAGACGGTGACCAGCGAGCGAATTCGGTGAGCATCGGAAGATTAGAGAGAGAGAGAGAGAGAGAGAGAGAGAGAGATGCTGACTGGCTGAACTGGGAGAATGGGATTGGATGTGTTAGTGACAGACACATGGTATGGTGGTTAATGTATGGCAGTGGACATTTTTGGCTGTATATATATATATATATATATATGTGTGTGTGTACATAAATAATAAGTGAGAATCAAGCGACTGTAGCTAGAAGAAAGACAGCGATAAAAACTTTAATTACAATATGGATCGACGTTAATATTATGCTCACTGATATGAATACTAAGTGTTAATAGTATATACAGGTATTCTAAAATTGTAAATAATAGCTGTGTATTTTTATAACATTGTAACGAAATTAATAAATTAAAATTNGAGAGAGAGAGAGAGAGAGAGAGAGAGAGAGATGCTGACTGGCTGGACTGGGAGAATGGGATTGGATGTGTTAGTGACAGACACATGGTATGGCGGTTAATGTATGGCAGTGGACATTTTTGGCTGTATATATATATGTGTGTACATAAATAATAAGTGAGAATCAAGCGACTGTAGCTAGAAGAAAGACAGCGATAAGAACTTTAATTACAATATGGATCGACGTTAATATTATGCTCACTGATATGAATACTAAGTGTTAATAGTTGATACAGGTATTCTAAAATTGTAAATAATAGCTGTGTATTTTTATAACATTGTAACGAAATTAATAAATTAAAATTTATTTATTTTATTTTTATTAAGACCTCCACCCCTTACGAACCTGGATATGCCCCAGGAAACTTGTGATAATAATAATAATATAAAAATCATCATTAGCATAATCGTTTCCATGTGTACGTTTTTTTGCAGCCGTGTTGAATGGGCGAGGAAAGTGTGATGCTTTTACAGTGTACACATTACTCAGATGTCTAGTAAATAATTACAGTCTAATAATTAGTATTGTCTCAAGTCTGTGGACATAGCTGCATTCTTGATAGCCTGAGTTATGTTTGATTAAATAGAATAACCAAATATAATTTTACAATTTATTTTAAAAAAATTACCGGTGCCTACGTGCACACGCTCCGACACTCGGAACATTTTCTGTCTTCTAGCACAGTCGTCAGCCATTATTGCCCGCGACTGACTCGGAGGTGTTAAGCCCCGAAATGCGATAGTTAATTGCTTTCCAAGGATAACACAACGGGTGACGAGACATGTCACAAACAGGAAAAAAATTATTCCAGGGCATTCTCTTGAAGTTTTGCGTACTTGTTTGTCGACCCGACAGGTACGAGGCGTGCCTACAACCCTTGCCCCATCGCTCCTCCTGACGAGCATAATTAGTCACCTGCGCGGAATGAGGGGAGAATGAGTCCGCAGACGACTCCGCTAGCATGCACGGCATGCTCTCTACATGTATTCTCAAGGTCATGGCTTGGCCAAAAGGGTTTACAGAAAGAAAAAAATGAAGCGGTAAGCATTAAAAAGTAAGCAGTAGGCTGGAAAATTTTAATGGACACAAAAACCATCCTACTGCGTAAGTTCAGCAGAGAGAAAAACATTTGACAGTGTGTTTTTTTAAAAATCAAAGTATAGAAATAGGTTTTTATGTTCCATTCACGGTTACTTCCAACTTCTGTGAAGCCCTACTAAAGTTCCAATTTCAGGATGTTCCTCCGCCTCATGCGAACAAAGCTTAACCGAATCTATAAAATTACCCCAAAAGGGCAACGCACCGCATTCGTGCGCACTCACTTTAATAATATTTTGCAAGAGAACTATTTCTTACTTGGCATTACCAACAAGCTTATTTGCTCTCTGTTTTTATCCATTTAATATATAAAAATATTACTATTTTCAAATAAAATATAAGTAAAATTCCAGTTTAATTAAAAATAAGGTACTTTTATGTTAAACACTTGTGGTACATGACATATTTAGAAAACAACAAAACACGTCAAACATGGGCTGATTTTTCAAAGGTTAGTTTTCAAAAAATATGAAGAAACCGTGAATAGACTATATGTATATTAGTATTTTCGCAGTCGGCAACTGTTTTTAGGAGTAGACCGACATAAATAATTTTGAATACTCGTTATTTGAAATATGCGTTCATTTAAATGTATGCTCATTTGTGATTGGTAAAACTCAATATTTGGGAATTGATATTTCTACTTACCGATTCTTTCTACTGTGAAACTTAAGCAGTAAGAAATTGCGACTTCATTGTGTATACTTAGATTTCAGCCAAGGCGTTGGAAAGCTTCTAATTTATATTGCTTAATGCTTAAGATTTTAACTGTGCATACCTCAAGGGCACTGCTTACCGACTGGCAACAGCAAATTTTTTTTATAGGAAATCCCATGGTAAGGAAATTTTACCTCAGTGCTTTAATTTTAAAGATATGCGTTTCAAATGAAATATATTCATCACGAATTTTTTAGAAGTTCCTTACAGCGGATATGTTTCCATAACACGTACAGCATGTTTGCAAGGGATTTATAAAATTTATGGTTTATAAAAAAAAGTATGTACTGCCTATATATATTGAAAATATCTTCTAAAGAATTTGCGAAGAATGTAGTTTTTTTGGAACGTCTATCATTAAAATTAACGATATCAGGTGAAATTTCCATAACATGGTATTTCCTATTTAAATTTCGCAGCTGCCGGCCGGTAGGCAGTGCGAGCGTAACTACCGCGTCTTCTTACCATACCAACTCTGGTCGCAAGCGTCACCGGTTAGGACTATGGCGGAATTCGGTTGTGCATGAGGATGAGTTTGCCAGATGGTGGCCCAAACATGACACTTGTCCCGTGTCCAGAGCCTCACGCAGACAATAAATTCTCACATTGAAGAAACCGTTACACACGCCGTTTCGCCC
>NQII01002535.1:208560-231396 GCA_002778355.1 Clitarchus hookeri | reverse complement strand
GGGGGATCGCGAGGAGGGGAGGAGGAAGTGTCATCATCCTCTAGATTCACTCATTTGTTCCTGTTTGTCAGGGGAATTCCCGGTTGCCTATCGGCCGTGACATAATGCGTGACTTGAGCCAGTTAAGCTGTCGCATGATACAAAATTAACAAACGAACACTCAATGATTGTTATTCGTATTCATTTATGTGTGAATGCGTACGTGTAGGCCTACCTAAAGTGGTATGCAACCTCTTGTGAGGAGAGAAGTGTTTTCTACTGATGCAGAAACTTTCTTATTAGAGTCCGTCATTTCGAGAGCTCGCTCATAGTGACGTCATATTATTTTCTTGTGAAGTTAAACGCCAGAGAAACCCAAATTAATCCCACATTTGATAACAGGACGGGGACATCAGCAATTATAGTTATCACTACGGTTGTGGTACTACCAAACAAGAGGAAGTGTGTCTAGTTTGTCACCTTATTCAGAAACATAATCAATGTAGCGTTGATGACGTCATACTTACACATCCATTTACCTAGTATTTCTCCGTTATAGTCACTGTAATATGATTAAAATCTCCACCATTCTGACCTCGGCTACAACTGTCGCCGAATTTCGTTGACGAAGTCAAATAAAACAAGAGTTGTGATAATAAATACTAGAACTAACTCTTTTATTGTTGATTTTTTTCTTTCCTTCATTTCACCAATAATTTGCACTCGAAATTACGAAGTTTCCCCGCGTTCTGGCATCATTCAGTTCACTGTTAAATATTGTTTTATGATGGCACGGACGTCGGTTGGTCTGGAAATACAAGAGGGAGGGGAGAACCACACATAAGAATGAGTGTCACATCAGCGCGTCCCGCCTTTGTTTTGTCTCACCCCCCCCCNTTCTTTTTCTTTGGCGAGTCTTCAAATCCCGCTCCGCCGCCGTGGGCTCCTTCACACTTCTCTCGGCATCTTCGACAGGCGTGACACGACGGAAATTTAATTAAAAGGGACAAGAGGTGTGTGGACAGCAAAGCCCTGTACGTCTTAGGTTGGTTATTTGAAATGTAAACAGGTCGCATGCATGACGGCTGTAGCTTGCTTGCCTGGTGCTGTGACTGCATCTGTGGCCCCGGGCACACAGGCGTCCAAGAAGATATTAGTAGAAATACAATAATAAGTTTAAATAATGGTGATTTATTATTTTGTTTTAAATTTTTAAACCTACGTAATCATAATTTGTAAGTAGTTGCGACTCGTTATGCAAAATTTAATATTTATTTGTGGACATTGAACTAATCACTAACCTAGGTCAAGTAAATAAATGGCATTGTTAAATTGACATTACCGTGAAGGACAATCAAATCTATCGTTGGACAAAAAAAAAGGTTGTATATTTCCGACCAAAAAAATTGATCAAGTTATTTTTAAAGTGTGAGTTAATGACTGAATTATTATTTTTTAAGAAAATAAAGGACATATAATTGCTGTAGGTTAAAATCGAAATACGTATCATCGAGTCTGCAAAGTAGGAGTGCCGAGACACCGACCCGCGACTTGAGTACCAGAATGCCGTCATCATGGATGTCTTATACAGCTTCCTACGATCAGCGACTTTTTCACATAAGACTAAATTTATGTTTTCACTAATAAATACACCTACAATACGCTATCCCTGAGTATTTGTCAAAGAGTCCATGGCTACAGACCAAAAATCAGAATTCATCACTATTATTTTAAGGTTAGATGTGTGTGAACTTTTGCAAAGAACTTCGTAAACAGTAGCGTAGGTCAAAATCCGACTGTATTAATTCATTGGTTTCATTCCTAACTGTGAAATCCTCATTTCCTGTAATAATTTGAATCCAAGTAAATTAAAATGAGTCTTAAAAATACTATTAACGTTCATCCAGAAATAATTAAGTATAGTATTATTCAATTTGTCCTCCTACATATGCATAGTTTAATGGTATTTGTTTGCAGTATAATCGGGATTTATGAAGCTTCTTGATTAATGTCAACTATCAGATCAGTAACATTGGTTATGCACAATCAATCTCAGACATGTTTAGTTATTTAATCATAAACATACCAGGTAGTTGACCTATGGCAGTATATATGCACTCATTCTTAAGAGCCATGTCATGATTTCGTCTGTACACGACAAGCACACGAGCGCGCAGTTTGTTTCACGAACTAGTGCATTTTTTTTATAGTTCTGAAAGTAGTATTACGTACAGTTATTTCCACGGCAAAATATTTTCTGTTGCCACACTGGGCGGGTTGACAGCTGAGTGTGTTTATGTAAACATCATATGTGGTGGGGGGAGATACCGTTGTATCCATGGAGACAGCTGTAAAAAGGACTTTCTTCAGAATTATCAAGAAGTGTACTCGTTCGTGAAACAGGTTATAATTAAAATTTTGTACATGTTGAAAATCCGGGTTACCGAACTGCGTTGTCATAGAGAGAGAGAGAGAGAGAGAGAGAGAGAGAGAGAGAGAGAAGAGAGGGGGGAGGGATATATATAGAAAGAGAGAGAGAGAGAGAGAAAGACGACCACATCCTGTCATATATCCGTACAAAACGTTACATTGTAGAGGCGGGAGGCATGTTGAAAAAAAGAGATTACTGCTGTCGAGTGACATTCAGTAGTTTTGAGCAGGACGCGGATATGTAGGCGATAATGAGAGTCGTTAGTTCCATCTGTACGCTCACGCTCCTCATTGGCCGCCTTGTGAAAGAACCACTGGTCGCTCACGGAACACAGCCATATGCTCCAATGAAGGCTCTCTCGTATCTGTTTTACGACGTCACGTGAGTCACCATGTGGCTCACATTCAGACTATTCTTTGGAGGCCTCGTGTGCCACATGTGCATCACAAACACTGCATTTATATGTATGATACGGAGTATGGCTTCAGAGAACATACTGGTGCTATTAGCTATCACATTTTATGTGGCTGCACTTGTGATGCACACCAAGAGCTCTTTATTATTAACTTATCTATGTTTGTTTTGAAGTAATGCTATATTGTGGTTCACTTCTGTGGCCAAGATCTAAGTTTTATGATGTTTAGTAGAGGTAAAACAAATCTTGGAAGAAGAAAGTGAGAACAATCATAGGTGTGATGGCCTCGAGCCCTCGCAGAAATGGGAAGCAAGCGGCAATTCTTCAGTACGACCACAGTTGGCTGAACGACTAGCCACAGCCACCTCTTTGTTTTCTTTCATCAGCCGCATATCGACTCCTTTGCGGCGTCTTCGCGCCCTCCCCGTGTGCAGGCCAAAGTAAACAAACATAGTCGACGCTCGCAACTTGTTCCACGATGGTCGCTTCTCTCTTTCTCTGGTGTAAGCTCGCGCATCAAAGTGAAGAACTGGATGGTCCGACGGCGCGTTGGTTTCTCACCGCTGTAAACTGTGTTCAGCCTCTGCATAGAACCGTCCCATAACCATAACGTTGTATTTGCTTATAAGGTTACTCCTACAACACACAGATTCGTAAGAAAAATTACACGGGACACGTAAACGGAATGAGTGGACGAATTGGCATGAATTTCAGCTATTCTACAATACACAAACAACGAAACTATCTTTAACCAGGGGAGAGTGGGGGAACCTCTTCTCTTGCAAATTACCGACGTGAGATAACGTACACACCTCATTAAAAATATTTATATAATAT
Source organism: Clitarchus hookeri (assembly GCA_002778355.1). Lineage (NCBI taxonomy): Eukaryota > Metazoa > Arthropoda > Insecta > Phasmatodea > Phasmatidae > Clitarchus > Clitarchus hookeri. Next base: position 227,734 of record NQII01002535.1, on the reverse strand, counting down.
TTCAATACCCCATAAACAGTATTACCAAGCCATGCACGTGCGTTTATTAAAACAAAAACAATAACAGCCACCTCAAATCCATCCCTTCATTTTCTTGTAAATCACAATTGGTCACGATAACGATTGTTATCGAATGAAATACTCGATTCCTATTGGCTACATATATTCACGGTCACAGAAGAGTTGGGAATTAACTCTCTTACATTTTCGTGTCCGTGCACGTCTCCGCATGCGTCCCACTTTAGATACAGTGGAAATATTTGGGCGGCTCTTAAAATCCTAGCTCCTGAGAGCCGATGAGGGTGAAGTTAGGTGAGTCTGGAGCAGCGCCGGTATGCAAGGACGCAGGGAACGGGAGAACCCCAAGAAAACCCGCCTACCAGTTGCACCGTCCCGTAAGATTCCCACATGCGACCCCGCCGGGAATCGAACCCGGTTCGCCTAGGCGGGAGGCAAGTAGTCTAACCACTACACTACCGCGGCCCTCTCACTGTAGAGACAAATCGCAGTGTATTTCGTGTCCGCTTCCGTGTAATTGTAAAACGTGCCTAATGAATAATGTATGTATTCTATTGTACATATATTAATTCCTTAATAACGCTGTTCTCACTTTTATAATAAATTGTAAATATGCTTATATAAAATACTTTGTCATTTAAAAGAAATAATTAATTTTATAAGTGTACACTTGTTAACGAAATATGTTTGTACTGCAGTGTATTCTAATTCATTACAATACTTTAGTCATTCCTACATTGTCATAAATTTTTATTCTTAGTGTTATCACAACATAATATTGTAACAGTTGAATCCTGATAAAGGTGCGGACGTGCGGGTCGTCTTTAGGAAAAAGGTTAAATGTAGCACGTAAGGAGGTGGCAGGTTAGCCGAAGGGCTTTCTTAAATGGAAGAGGAGGAGAAAGGTTAACAGCTATAGGTTAATTTCTTTATTGGCGAACCCAAATTACGTACAGACTATAGTCTCTTCGCGGTTTCTTTACACTTTTTGAATCAAACCTTTTAAAAAACACCCCATGTGTGACGTGCTTGGTTGTTCCCTAAATACGTCATGTATCACAAGCGTTTTATAATCCTGTTAACGTACCTTTTTTTTTTTTATTAAATTGAACATTAACAAAAGTTTTATATCTACAAATTATAATATTTTATCTAATATGAATAAAAACAGAGACGAAATAGGTGTGTTGGTAATACCCAGTAAGAAATAGATCTTACACTGAGTGCGCACGAATGCGGTGCGTTGTCCCTCTGGTGTAATCATCTGTACTTACATTAGCTTTGTTTGCATGAGGCGAAGGTATATCCTGAAAGTAGAACTTTAGCGGTGCTCCAGAAAAGTTGGAAGTAACCGTGAATGGACTATAATTTTTACAGAGGCCTCGGTTACGTAGCGGAAAGTGAGAACACTTATTTTTCATCCACATTGTAGACACAGTAGACAGGTTAAATGTACGTTATTACTGACTGAGATCTACGGATGCGGTCTACTGGGGTAACTTGGGACATTTTAAAAGGAATTTTGTTTTTAAATGCAACTGCTCGTAGTAAAACTAAACATCACACCGATACATTACTGCTAGCAACCCACTATATGTGATTGCGTAATTCTACTTAGGCGCTGCCAGCATATGTGCAAACGAAAGTTCCAGTAAATTGCCCCAAGTTACTCCCAGTGTCTCAAATAACCCCAGTTGACGGTACTTCACAAAATCTCAAGCACATCGGATGTAACGTTTTCCGAAAAGTTGGGCCAGCCTCCTGCCCTTTTTATCCTAGGAAATAGCCCCGCAGGTACACGTGATGACACTACACTCTATGTAGGGACGGTCGACAATGAAGATGCCAACTCCTCTGTCGCCATCCTGGGCGACACAAAGGGACTCCCGCTGCAGCTTTGTTTTTAGGCATGCGTTAAGAGCGGACGACGGCCCGACCCAGTTTCGAAACGTGGCGAAGTCTGCTTAGCAGCGGCGCCTCCCATCATTAGCTCTCAGCTAGGCCTCAAGGGAGTTCCTTCAAGTGTTCGGAAACAGTTGTTTAGTAATATTCCACATACTGTACATAGGCAACAATGATTTCAAAGTACGACATGAAAGGTTAGGCCTGATGTTAACATATTTAAATGCGTGTCTTTCTTTTTCGTTTCTTAAAGTGAATTAAAAGTAATGTTTCACATTTTCGGGATTACAAAATAACTTTATTTGGAAGTACAACAGGCGCATGAAGTGTGTTGCCAGATGTGTGTTAGAAAACACATGATTTAAATACGGTTGGGTATTTTATAATGATGTCTAAACACGAGAAAATTAAAAACAAACGTTTCGTTCCCAAAGGCAAGTTGAACTCCAAGGATTATTTGTTCTTGGACATGACATGTCTTAACTGCTAATTTTCTACACACAAACTTTAGAGTTGTCTTTAGTATAGAGTTATCTTTAGTATCGTGCCATGAAAATGTAGGCTTGGGTTACCGCTTGAAACCACGCTCAGACGAGAAGCCGACGGTTGCGTGTAGAGGCGATGAGGCAGGTAGTGAGAGAGCTCGCGCGTTACGAGGCCAAAAATTATTGCTAACTATGCCTATAAGTTTGTGGGAGTCGGATATAGACATACTGTACTTGGTGTAATTAGCAGGGGTGTGTTTAGCATAGGCATAGATCGTATAATATGCTTGTAACAAGGTGGAGTGACAGCCTGAAGTAGCATGAGAGGGCGATGAACTAGAAAATTCCTGAAACAATATGGTTGGTATTGAAAGGAATGATGGTATATTTGAGGTCAAGGTCAATGGTCACATGGAATGACAGAGCATGAAATATCATGACAAGGTAATGAACTAGAATATTATAGGGTGGAATAACAGCATGATAGGCAGAATTACAGAGTATGAACTGGAACATTCTTGAAACAAGGTCATGCTACTTTTAGACTGAGTGACTCATAAAATTTTGGGTAAGGAAACTTTGTACAAGAAATTTTGCAGAAGAAATATTAGAAAATTTTGAGGGAAATTTTTGGGAATTTTAAGTGTTTTTCGGGTAAAACGGGAAACTTTAAGGTTAACGTCAAGGTAAATATCAAGGTCATCCAGTATGGCTGTGACACAATCAAATATGGTGGATGGCTTCGGGGCTTCGACCTAGAAACAAGATGGTGGCATGAAATGATACAGCATAATAAAAGATGACTAAGGAAAAATGAGATCCATGATGATGGCCGGAAACAAGACGGTGGACAAGATGGCAGCCGGAAACAATATTGCGGCATTGACATTATAGGTCAAAGGTCACGGATCCAGATCCTGAATTCTGGTCCAGAATCGGCACAATTCCTCTACTATTGACCACTTGTAAACCATCTATTTGCCACTTACAACCTAAATACTGACCATTTGTGGTTCACTTAAAAGTAGCTTGCTGTGCATTTTTAAAACGGATAAAAAAAATTACTCTTTGCCCAAGTAAGAAATATTTATTTCCCATCTCCATAAATGTTTCACGATTGGCAAATTTCTTTGGGTGATCATGGAATCGTACTCAAAAACCCTTGAGTTTATGGTCTAGAATATGGATTTTTCCTACTATTTTTTCCGCCTTCCACGTGATAGCATGATACATTTTATGACTAACTGCCTACGGGTAGCACACCTATGTTGAGTATCAATACAGCACCCCAACCTACACTGAAGAGCCAAAATAACTGGTACACCTGCCTAATATCGTGTAGGGCCCCCGAGCACGCAGAAGTGCCGCAAGACGACGTGGAATGGACTCGATGCAGGAGGCAATTCACTCCATGAATCCTGCAGGGCTGTCCACAAATCCAATCTGCGCCAATTTGAGAAAGGGTTGCACATCTGTCACGTTTAATGATTCTCGTCAGTCGTCATTTGTCCCGTTCTTTCGCGATCTTTTTCCGGCCGCAGCGATGTCGAAGATGTGATGTTTTACCGGATTCCCGATATTCACGGTACATTCGTGAAATGGTCGTACGCGAACATCCAAATGTTATCGCTACCTCGGAGATGCTATGTCCCATCTCTCGTGCGCCGACTATAACACCACGTTCAAACTCACTTAAATCTTGATAACCTGCCATTGTAGCAGCAGTAACCGATCTAGCTGCCGACCGCATCGCGTTACTCTGATTGGTTCCATACCTTTGTTATTTGCATACGCACGCCTATACCAGTTTTTTTTTGGCTCTTCAGTGTATGTAGTACATCAAGCCCCAAAATACATTCATCCTCTATTTCTGATATGCATACATCGTGCTCTAAGCTAAGGTCACCAAACTTTAAATTCACTTTTCCCTTACATATAACTGGCGTGGTCTCGCGTGTTACTGTAGTCAAACATCATCGTTCCACACTGTCGTCGCGCGATCGCTGGGGAGGGGGGAGGGGGAGGCCCTATGATGTCTGGTCTTACTACTGTTATGGTTGGCCCAGTGTCGACGATCATCTGGCAAGGAACATCATTAAAGCTCCCATCCACCAGTATTGCATCAAAATCCAGCGATGTCCCTGATGGCCGTCTGCATGACCTTTCAATGTTTTCTTGATGCCGTCGTCGTCTTAGTTCAGCATTACTTTCCATACCGGAAGTCGGGGTGCGGACACCTTTCTTGTTGACTCCACTTCTTGTGCTTGTGCCAGGGCGTCGTGCATGGCTGTGGGGTGCAGCAAGACGTGCCGCTTGCCGTACCTCTGTGTCGGCGATGGTATTGAAGAAGAAGCCGACTGCGATGATGTCACGCACCTCCTCGGTGCACTCTTCCAGAGATAGTTGATACAGCCGCACGATGTTTTGCCATGCAATGGCTCTCCTGTTCACTGAGTGCTGCTTCGCAGTTGGGCATGGTGAGCATGTCGCAGGTATCGGTCGCCAAAACGCAACTCCAAGGCCGACGACACCTGTGTCGGGGGACTCCACTCCAGTCGATGTCGCTCTGGCAGAGATTGCAGTATGTTCAGTGCGGGGCCTCTCAGTACAGCGGCGAGGTAGTAAGTCCGCTGTTCGGCTTACCAGTCATTAGGGTGGTGACAATTTCAAATTGGTGTTGGTGCTACCGCCAAGAAGTCTGGCCATCGTAAGGGGCGGGCTTAATTGAGACCTCCTTCCCCACTCCTGGCTGCGCGACACCAATCACCGCAGAACTGCTGACTATCCTTAGAGGTTGCTGTATTATATACGACTTGCACTGCTTCCTCACTTTTGTCGGCTGCCGGTGTGGTGATATTGGAACTCCGCTGCTGGAAAAATTCCTGCAATTGCTTCTCCACTGCACTGATCTTCTGTTTCATTTAATTCTTGATACTGTCCATTATTTCGTTCACACTGTCCACTATGTCATTTACAGTGTCCATTTTTTCATCTGCACTGCCAATTTTCTTGTTCACGCAGTCAGTTCTGGTATTCACTAACTTGCTAATGCCTTCTACTTTCCTGTATTCATTCTAATTTTCACTATTTGCAGTTTCTATTACGGAATTAATTTGGGCATTTACAGTTTCATTCACACTTTCTGTTACATTAGGGTATTTACAGTTTAATTCTAACTATATTTTACAGAACTAATTGGGTATTTACAACTTGATTTACACTCTCTTTCACACTGACAATTTTGTTATCAAGGATATTAATTAACACTTGCGCTCATTTGGCTACCTAACCCATCAATTAATGCTTGCAGTGTTTCTAGTTCTGCAGACATTCTTCTAGTTAACATCCACTGCGATGGTTATACAAAACTGTCTTAATTTTTCGGTCTACAACTATTACAATTAACTAAATTTTCTCAATATCACTAATTACCAGCTTACTGCCTAAATTGATTTACAATTGATTAATTAATAATTGCTTCCATCCCACATCTGACATTAGCGTTACAAAATGCCAGAGAGGCGTATCCGAGTTCGTGAGGAATGGAGGTCTTAATCAAAATAAAAGAACCCAATTTGGTTTTTAATTTATTTACACTTCTATTATTTACGACATTAAATTATCTATCTCCGCTTTTTATTTCTCAGTGAGTGCAATATTTAACGCCTATCTCGACTTTAAATATAGTCTTTCTCAATGTCTCTGTTTGGTTATAGTCAATTAGGTCTCACTGATCACTAACACTTGTTTTATCTGTCTGTTGCCAATATTTGAAATGTCTTACACTCGCGCATCCAGTTTAATAGTTCCGCCTTCCAGTCGCACTCTTCGCAGATTTTATTGTCGTTTCACTTCTGTCGCCACTCGTTGCTCTTCTCACTCGTCGTCTACCGCGTAAGGTCGCACAATAGTCCAAATTCTCGACTCTCACAAACTGTTGGCTCGGAGGCCCATACCAGGCTACCAGACGAACTATTCATACGAGTCAACCATACAAGCCAACAACACTAGAAAAAAAAACGAACCGACCATGCCAGTCAATCACACCAGCAAACCATTCGAACCGATCACATCAAACGGCCATTCCAGCCGACCAGTCTAACGACCATCAAGATGAGCCAAACATTCCAACCGATAATGCCAACCAACCGACAAGCCATACATGCTGGCCATTATTAACTGACCAAACTAAAGGACCATACCATCCGACCAACCATAATGGCTAACGGCAGACTCCACCCAAGACTGATTCCGCCCAAGAATGAATCCTGCCGAGACCAACTCCAGCCAAACTTACTAGAACAATGGTCAAGACCAACCATCCATACCAACAGACGATGACGCCTAATTTCGAAAAATGTCGCCTAATACAAATCTTATTGCTAACCTCNAGGCCAGCCAACCAGACCAGCCAGCTATTCCGACCAACCATAATGGCTAACGGCAGACTCCACCCAAGACTGATTCCGCCCAAGAATGAATCCTGCCGAGACCAACTCCAGCCAAACTTACTAGAACAATGGTCAAGACCAACCATCCATACCAACAGACGATGACGCCTAATTTCGAAAAATGTCGCCTAATACAAATCTTATTGCTAACCTCTTCGCTCAAGAACTACGCAAAAATTCGCGAAACTTTGCGAAAACCTTTGCAAATCTTTGAAAATATTCGCGAAATCTTTGCAAATCGTTGACAATCTTCGTGAAAACTTTGAAAATCTTTGAAAAAACTTTGCAGAGCATCTCACCCACTTTGGGCATGCAGCGAACTGAGTAGTATTACGAATGATTATCGAGAAAATGACGCGAAGGTCGTTGCAAGCCATTTCGCGAACCAATATGCGAGCTACGAAACATCCCTCAAAGTATGTCTTGGCAATGCTACGAACCGTGACGAGAGTTACGGAACATTCATATTTAAGGGCTTTGAAATACTTTTAATTTGCAGTTCCTTTCATTTTTGATTTGAAGTGTTTTTTTTTTTTTTCATAAAAAAGATTGTGAATACTTTTAATTGTACCATATGAAAACGCGTATTTTAAACACTTTGCAACACAGCTCAAGTGCTTTATAGGCGGGAATATTACGATCACGTATTATTGTGCTGCTTGGACTATCCTGTCCCGCCAAAGTACTGCTACAAGACGCCTGAGGGGCGTATCTAAGTTCGTGAGGGGTGGAGGTCTTGAAAAAATAAAATAACTAAATTTGATTTTTAATTTATCCACACAGCTATCTATTATTTACAGCATTAAATTATTTGTCTCCACTTTTACTCTTTTTATTTCTAAGTGAGCACAATATTTAATGTCTATTTCAACTCTAATTAACGTCCTTCTTTACGTCTCTGTTTGGTTGTAGTCAATCAACTCATACCCATCATTAACACATGTTCAGTCTGACTGTTGCCATCATTTGTAATATCTTTCACTCACGCACACAGTCCAATAGTCCAGCCTGCCAGTCGTACTCTCCACTGCGCCGATGCTCGCAGTCGCAGATTTTCCTCCCGCTGGTCACTTCTCTCGCCGCTCGTTTCGCCCGTCCGTCGTCTATCGCCAAAACTCCAGCCACTCATCTACATATTAACTCCCTGACCTGGAAAGTCCGACGCACCCCGAGTCATGCTGACAGAAACTAGGGCAGTAAACCACCAGAGAATTCTTCAGATAAACGCAGAAACTCAATACAACCAAGATCAGCTGCGCGCCGCCGCAAAAAGGATTGTCGTGCCTGCTCGCTTTCTGTAACAGATACGTGGTTCTTGGTTTATGGCTCGCCTGCCATTCAAAACATTCCACTGTAACTCGCCGCCACTATCACATTACTGTTCTGGCCTTCACTTCCACTCGCTCGCGCGGGACAAAACAGCGAGCGCGTAATAATAGTAGGTATATGTTATTGGAGCTCCGGCTCCATTTTAAATGCTTTGAAAAAACATTTTAAGTTATTAAGTTCTTGGCATTTTACACATTTCTTAAGATAAATTTCTTTTTTAAATAGTAAGCCTGCGAGTTTTTTTAATGCCGTGAAATCTATATAATTTTAGAATGCACTTTTCACGATTACACAGCATTTTGCTGTTTTTTTCCTAATGTTTTTTTTATATTTATCTTGGCTTACCATTTTATTAATTTTGCTCGTTATTGATCTAAGAACAAAAGCATTTTGAGTAAAAAGATATTTTCGATCAGTTTTACGGCTTTTGAGACTTTTTCCTAAGTGTAGTTTCCACATTTGGTTGATTTATTGTTTGCCACTTTTTCCTTCAATTTTATGTATACACGCATAGGTTAAATTAATTAGGTAAATCTTAGCCATAGTGTTAATTCCCAATCATGGGGAAAGTGCTGATGATACATCTTGCTATTGAGGTTTAAGTGCTACTTTTGGGTGAAAAAACTACTTTTTTATATTATGATTTTTAGGTACTAAGTAGCCAGAACTCTCATAACACTACTCATCAATTACAAATCTGAAATACGGCTCCTGGACAGAGCATTTTTGCACTTGGACTTTCATACAAGCAGTCAACTTCACACAGCTCCAGCCTCACTTAATTTCTGTTGAACTTGCGCGAATTAAAGTCGGTCATCTTTGAAGAGTCGTAGATGAGCACAGACACATCGCGTCGTTATCTGCGACTTAACACTGGAGGTAGAGCGAGGGTGGCGACAGAACGAGTTCGCAACGGCGACGAAACAAGTTCTGCTCGTGTTCGCTACCAAGGTTACAAACCATGTTTGCAAACAAGTTTGCGAACGTGGCAGCACGTTTGCTGGTGTCGAGGACGCTCTGACAACTCTGGGAAATATCCCGGCATGCCGCCCTTTTAAGGTTCGGGAAACCATCGTGGATTGAGCTCCTGGACAAGAATTAAAGCCATTTCTGAAAGGCATCTGGGAATTTCAAATTTGCCCACCGAAAGTCGTCAGGGTAGAAGAAAGAAAGATATACAGCATCAATTTTGTCTAATGATATGGCGAACTTGAACAGTTTCCTTGTACCGGTATTCCAAGACTAAAATAAAGAGCACGGAAACAAATGAGTTTACTTCTTTTCTCTGCACCAGTCGTGCCTAATGTTTTTGCGAAACAGCATTTCTAGCGGCCGAAAGATACATTCCCGCACGCATTGTATGTTAATTTGATGTAATGCGATAAATTAAGTCGCCTTTGAATTGTGTTGAGCCTGTCAGGTACATGACTGTATCGTAAATTTGTATACTCACACTTTTTTACACAGTGACTTCTACAAACGACTGCAACATATGTTTTATTTTGAAATATTTATAGTGTTCATTTATTAAAAAATAGTTTTATATTTGATCGATGTTTTAACAATTTCTGTTGTAATTTTTAGTCGGAAAGTAAAAAAAAAGTATACTTTTTAAGTTTTGAACTTTTTGTGTCAGGTTCTGAAAATCTGCAAAAGTAAATGTTTCGCTTACATTAAAAATTATTTGTATATTTTTCACTTAATTGATATAAATTTCCTTGAATTGCGTTGTGTGTTTCACCAACAACTATGATTAAAATCTTCGCTTATACTTCAAGTTTAACTAAAGGTGTTATTGCGGACAAGATGTACACTGCATTTAAAAAGAATTGATAATGGTATTTGTAAAATTGTTAGTCGCATATAGCATTCTCATAAAAAGTTCCTTATGCTATTTAAATAATCGTAAAGGGTTTAGATTGGATAAATTTTTTTCGAAGCAAAACTGGAAGCTAGCCCATTTTTATATACTTGTTGGATTAAATTAAAACCCCTATTTAATATTGACAAAAATATATATATACAGAATACTGAACAAATACATTAAAATAATAATCAGTTGATAGCAAGGGGCCCATATACTTAAATGTTAGATATTGAGCAGAGTTTTACAACCATTTTTGAAATTTATTCAGTGTCCCAAAATTCGCGAAATAATTATAATTATATACTATTATTATATATAATATATAATATAATAATATAAAATTTATACAATCTATTCGCGGTTTCTTCACACTCTTTGAATCAAACCTTTGAAAAAATCACCCCATGTGTGATGTGTTTTTATTGTTTCCTAAATATGTAATGTATCACAAGCGTTTTATACTTCTTTTGACATAGAAGTACCTTGTTTTGGTTAAATTGAAATGTTATTTATAAAGTACAATATTTCATTTATAATCAATATGAATAAAACAGCGAGAAAACATGTATGTTGGTAACGCCTTCTAAGAAATAGTTCTTATGCAAAATATTATTACTCTGAGTGCGCACGAATGTGGTGCGTTGTCCCTTTGGTGCAATTATCGAAACTTTGTTTGCACGAGGCGGAGGAATATCCTGAAAGTAGAACTTCACCAGGGCTTCAGAAACGTAAGAAGTAACCGTGAACGGATTATACCCAAAGTAATCGACTCAAGGAGTAACGAATGTACATTTGTGTAAAAAAAATAGTTTGTCCTGGGCTCTTTCTTGCGCGCGGTTCTATCAAATGCTACGGACAAAGGCGACCTTGTTCCCTGCTAGTCGAGTTACAGATACCACGCACGCCACGCCTCTGAACAAACACATTTGTGTGACTTNATACAATCTATTCGCGGTTTCTTCACACTCTTTGAATCAAACCTTTGAAAAAATCACCCCATGTGTGATGTGTTTTATTGTTTCCTAAATATGTAATGTATCACAAGCGTTTTATACTTCTTTTAACATAGAAGTACCTTGTTTTGGTAAAATTGAAATTTTATTTATAAAGTACAATATTTCATTTATAATCAATATGAATAAAACAGCGAGAAAACATGTATGTTGGTAACGCCTTCTAAGAAATAGTTCTTATGCAAAATATTATTACTCTGAGTGCGCACGAATGTGGTGCGTTGTCCCTTTGGTGCAATTATCGAAACTTTGTTTGCACGAGGCGGAGGAATATCCTGAAAGTAGAACTTCACCAGGGCTTCAGAAACGTAAGAAGTAACCGTGAACGGATTATACCCAAAGTAATCGACTCAAGGAGTAACGAATGTACATTTGTGTAAAAAAAAATAGTTCGTCCTGGGCTCTTTCTTGCGCGCGGTTCTATCAAATGCTGCGGACAAAGACGACCTTGTTCCCTGCTAGTCGAGTTACAGATACCACGCACGCCACGCCTCTGAACAAACACATTTGTGTGACTTCNCGACCTTGTTCCCTGCTAGTCGAGTTACAGATACCACGCACGCCACGCCTCTGAACAAACACATTTGTGTGACTTCAGTGTAACAGCACCGGCATAGTTACGGCGAGGCGATTCGCGTAGGGAGTCGTGTGTTTATTCGCTCCCATTTCTTTACTGTGAACGAATTCAGCCGCAAAACTGCAATGTCGCACATGGAACGTAACATGACCGACGTTTATAAATCGAAGTCGTGGTAATCTTGACTTGCGGATTAGCATTTGAATAACTGAGGCAAGCGTGTTAACCACGGCTACTACAGGGAAAACTTGCAAAGTTTTATACTCTTGCCTTTATTGGGTCTTAATACGGTAAACTGGACAGGTCAGACTAACCTCACTCGAAACCAGTACTAATTGTATAAAGTTCATAACGAAAATTATTTTCCGGTGATTCAATTAATCAACTACCATTACATGCACTACTAGTTATTTAAAATGCGGAAGTAAATGTACCGATGATATACCATTTAACAGAAGGATACCACACTTATGATATGACACGGAACTATTTAATCACAAAGCAAAAACATTTTGTACAGACCTTCGATAACATTTGAAAAACCAAGATATTTGTCGAAATTGTAACTAATGCGTTTTTAACATTGAAATATGCCAGTTATCATTATCTAATTGCTAAAAGAAAACCAATATGAAATATATAATAAAACTTATCATAACACTGCTTGGAATAGTTTTCAGTAATATCTTCATGCAAAAATTTAACAGTATATTTAGTAAATAAATTACGAGACTTGTACAAAATAAGCTACTTGGATTGAGGAGGAGGCCTTGGTTGGGATTTCCAAGTAGTTCTCGCAAATACTTAGTAATGTACCCGAAGCTACGATGCCAGACAATAGTGAAAGGTGTCTACCAGAATTACTAAAAGAGCTTTTTGAAAGAACTAACAAAAGCCTGAACAGGCAGAAGGAGAAGACAGTTAACTGAGTTGTTGAAGAATGATAAAGCTACTTAATCCTGCGGGCCAAAAGATCAGGGCAGGACCAATATTGCATGCCACTGAATAAATGCAGAAAATAAACACCTCACAAAAAGTTTGGAATATACATACAGAAGGCAAAAACGTACGGCGTTTACATAAAAAAAAAAAGCATGGCAATTAGAAGGTAGGTACCAACGGTACCGATACAAAACGTGAAATTCCAAGTGTTTCTAACAACTTAACTTAACTTAATGGTTTATCTTACTAGGGATGGTTTATTTCCTCCCACTGCAGCTTAGCACCGTGTATGGCCTCCATGTGCATTGTACAGGCCCCTAACACGCTGTGGCATGCTTGTAATCAATGTGTTGATGCCATCTTCGGGAAGAAGGTCCCACCTTATCTGGGCAGCTCTTATGAGCTCTTGAGGTGTTTCTGGGGGTTGTGGACGATTATAAACTGCTGTTTTCAGCTTGTCCCAGGCATGTTCAATGCGTTAGCGCGCTCTCTGTCAATCACAACAGAACTACATAACCCCTACCATTCAAACTGCCATATCTCACAATATTCCAAACTTTTTGTGTGGGGTTTATTTGTCTAATAAAGCAGCCTGCTACTAGCTTACATGAGACAGTCGATGGAATTCTGAAGTCGTCTCGCATTGTGCTAGTCGAGAAGAAAGATGGCACTGGGAGATTTTTTATAGATTACCACCAGCTTAATGAGGTGGCAAGACTTTATTTCTTTAGAGCATCTCACGCTTAGATTGCAGTGTGCGGTATAATTGACATTCACTCTCTCTTTCCTATACATGATTTCTGTCGTTAACGCTGTCATTGTTCCTGCGTGCACTGTTGCTTGATAAATTATCTTTTTGCAGCCTCAAAAAAATTTATGCAATTTTCGTTGCGTGCGCGCCATGAAATCACAATGATAGGGTTTCTCACAGGTTTCAGTTTCAAAGGAGCAGCTTAGCTTTGCGTCGCAGGATTGGATTCTCTTAAGAGTTGTCAGGGAGGTAACCAGAAAAAAATTCTCTTAATCAGGCCGTTTCCTTCGCCACCCAACTCAGCCTGCCAGTTGCGTCGCAAAGTTGGAGTAATCTGGCAAGAATGCGCGCCATTCTCACTGTACTGCAATCTAAGAGTGGGACGCTCTGTAGAATAGATGACACATTGTGTAGCCTGGCAGAGACAAAATTATTTCTGAACAATACACACGACGTGTGACTGAACGATACGGCAGCGAAAAACGAATAGCGCTCACTAGTGTGCTAGTTGTGAATCCGAGTGAATTGTGTTACCAAATATGGAGACATATAGTGATGTATTGTGCACCAACAAGAGTTACATTAGTAAATAAGTGGCGATGTACTGTGACTGCAAAATGAGCACAACACATATGATACTGTAGGAAACGAATGTACTGAAACATTACAAACTTCTACATTTACAAACGTAAATATATACTCCATTGACGGTTACTTCTAACTTTTCTGAAGCCCTGCTAAAGTTCTACTTCCAGGATATCCCTCCTCTTCATACAAGCAATGCTTAGACAATTACACCAGAGGGCCAACGCACCGAATTAGTACGCACTCAGTGTAATAATATTTTGCATATCTTACTAGGCATTACCAACATTTTTATTTATTCCGTCTTTGTTTATATTAGTTAAAAATTAAATATTATAATTTATAGATTAANTTTATTTATTCCGTCTTTGTTTATATTAGTTAAAAATTAAATATTATAATTTATAGATTAAATATAAAGAAGAGTTAAATTTAACCAACAATAAGGTAATTTTATGTTAACACAGGTATAAAATGCTTGTGATACTGTACGGAACATAGGAAACCACCAACCGCGTCATTCGTGGCTTTGTTCTTCAAAGGTTTGATTCAAATAGTGTGAATAAACCGCGAATAGACTATAGACTATACTTATCAATCAACTCAGCCGCACACCTAGCACACGACTGAGATCGCACGCCGTATTTACGTCGTTGCCGTATCGTGCAGTCATAATTCCAAGTGGCGAAGAGCGTAGCACTCTCCCGTGTGTTGTGGGTTGACAAACCTGACAGTTCACTGACGTTCTGTTTAACATTTCCGCATGGATTTATCGAAAACTGTTCACCTGAGTATGTTCCGACGAGGCGACCTTTTCTGTTGATTTGAACGTGCTGATTCACAATTTGTCTTTAACAAACAGTTTACAGCTTATTACGTATTACACTGTTTCGTGCAAACATAGAGTGGCAACCCCAATTTACTTAATGAAAGAGGACGATATTACCAACCGCGTTTGCAAAGATGTAAAATCTTCTTAATACAAATCACTATTCACCGACTTGTTATTTAATCGTAAGTAATTTCCGATATATACTTTTTTAACTGAAAGCATTTCAAAACTTGATTTTTTTTGGGGCGCACGACGCATACCTACTTTAATAATAATTTATGGGAAAATTGGTACACAGGTTTTTGTGTTATATTTTCGTAAGGAATAACCTGCCAGAGTTTGTCGGTGTTATTAAAAAAAATCCGTTTAAGCCAACTAGACGTCGGAACGGAGGTGGGAGCAATTCCCGAGGCGCACTCTGATTGGTGTAGAGTATTTGACTATAGTGTTTGTTAATAGGCCTAATTAGATTATTTGATTACTGTAATATGATATTGAGTGAATGGTTTATCGTGGAAATTAGTCCTTTCCTTTGCAATGAGGACTTATATATCGTAAAGGCTGTTTACGATAAAGTGATCACTTTGAAATCAACCTTTGAAAAATGTCGCTGCCTCTACCTGCATGTATTTTAACCGCCACCCTGAGTGGCATGCGGCCAGTGGGGTTGGTAACGATGGAGGGAAAGTAGTTCTATATCTTAACGTTGAATTAAAAGTGTAAGGTAAACATTTGTGAATACTGAAATTATTTCTTTCCTTTTCTGTTTTTTTCAACGCATACAAATGTAATGATAAGCAAATTTGTAAAATATTTACTTTTCTAATTATTTTACAGTTTCACTCGACAGACGCATGAATAAAGCGATGAAGCCTATGGCAATGTTAATTTTGCATACGGTGGAAGAATACATAACGTGCCTATAAGTAGATCTTAAGTAGGGATTTCAAAAGCGCTCAGTTTATCGTGAATAGCCTACAAGGGATATTTTTACATAGATTTTGTGGTTAAATAAAACAATTAAGAAATTTAATTAACCTCTTCTTCTAAATTAAGACTTAAAATTTCACGAACCTGCCCTCGTCTGGCAATTTTAACAATATCTTAATTTGTTTTATATATATACACACATATATATGTGTGTATGTATATATAACACAATTTTGAAATGTATCCATTTACTACAGATACTAGACTGATTAATGATCTTCCCACAGCTTTACCACAGATTGTGAAAACAATTCTTTTTCTATTCATTTTTTAGGTACACCCGAGAGATTATCTTGTAGGAAATAGTTTCATAATGGTGATGTGCCAGTATTTGTGTATAAATTTATGCATGATGTTGATCGTTTATATTATAAACCGTGATTATAAAATAGCACGTATATTAGTGTTTGAAATGTGTTATGTTCAAGATAATACTTTAAGTTTAGAGTTTTTTTGTCATTCCTATGTAGTTGTTTTATTGATTATAAATAGTTTGTGCTTCTTAGCACATTTTCTGTATAATTTGTGGAGGCTAATAAATAAATAAACCTGAAAAGAAAATAAGACACCTACCCAAGGAAACTATCGGTAGCGATGGGTTCGAGCCTGGACGTTTATTCCACGTTTGTGGACCAGTCAATTATAAAGTTTCTATTGCGAGTTCCACGTATTGAATAACGTGTTTGTTCGGGAGTGTGACGTGATGCCAGTGAATCAGCCGGTAGGAGACGCGGCCAGCCTTGTTTACAGTTAAGTAGTTCCTCGTCGCTTCCCTGTCTGCGCGGAGAGCTTGGCGCAACCCGGGCCATGTAAAATGTCAAGGCCAGAAGTCTGCAGTCGGCAGTTATCGCCAGTGTGGAGAGACGCGTGGGCGTCCACGCGTAGTTTTATTCTCGAAATTGTGGTAAAGGGGAATGGGCACCGTACGTCAAATTAGAAATGTATCTTCATTATATCATTTGTATTTTATGAAACCTGTGTCTCTTTCACAGTAGTTCCTCCCGTGTTAAAGAAATAAATTCCAACAAATATTTTTGCTAAGCAATTTTTTATATTGATGGCGATAAAGCACCAGTATTCTAGCCCCTAAACAATTTTTTGGTACTTCTGAGATGAGGCTTTTTTTTAACAGAAGCATGCAAAAGGTATATTTTCCCCAGCGGTTGATGTATTGCATGTCTATAGAATAAAAATATAAGAAAAACTATATCATTAACAAAAAATTGAGACAAACTTTACTTTAACTACATAGTGATTTATAAAACTATAATTAAATATCCAAANTATCATTAACAAAAAATTGAGACAAACTTTACTTTAACTACATAGTGATTTATAAAACTATAATTAAATATCCAAATAAAACACAAAACAAATCCCTTGACGTTCAAAAATTTTTTTTCTGAAAGTTAACCTTTTCTCCATCAGGTCCTGTAGCACATATGTAGCACAGTCTTCTAGCGATAACATAGTTCCAGAAAGTGACGGTAGATGTCCCAACAATCATGGGTAATGTATGGCTGTCCTGTGGCAGTTTGTCTGTTTTACATGTTTGAAAACTNTATCATTAACAAAAAACTGAGACAAACTTTACTTTAACTACATAGTGATTTATAAAACTATAATTAAATATCCAAACAAAACACAAAACAAATCCCTTGACGTTCAAAAATTTTTTTTCTGAAAGTTAACCTTTTCTCCATCAGGTCCTGTAGCACAGTCTTCTAGCGATAACATAGTTCCAGAAAGTGATGGTAGATGTCCCAACAATCATGGGTAATGTATGGCTGTCCTGTGGCAGTTTGTCTGTTTTACATGTTTGAAAACTNCGGTAGATGTCCCAACAATCATGGGTAATGTATGGCTGTCCTGTGGCAGTTTGTCTGTTTTACATGTTTGAAAACTTGATTAGGTAAGTTTTGTATGCCTTAGATAATTATTTAATTTTACTACTATAGAGGATCAAATTGTTCAAATTTTGCTCTAAAATATGCTATTGTAAAAAATGTGTAGTAATTCATTCTAATGTGTAAATAATCCTGCAAATGTCAAAATGGCCAGGAGGGCAATATGGGATACTATCCCATAACAGGTATTCCATACTACCCAAAGCCATTAAAAATAATAATTTAGTCAAATACCTACCCATGGAATAAACACTATTAAATAAATTGTGTATAATATAACTAATGCTTTGGTGAAAGTGTTTTTGTTGGATTAATGAATTCAAGGGTTTTGTTATGTATCATCTCCTCATTTCAGGGATATCATTTTCTGCTATTAATTTTGTTGTATCGTTTCAGATATGCCGAAGATCAAAGACGAGAAGATGGCACACACTATTAAGGCTGTTCAGGGGGAAAAAAATATGGGTTACCTTAAAGCAGCCAAAACGTTCGAGTACCGAGGATTACTTTAGTTCGACTTACTTCAAATAGAGCCCTGAATCTGCTGCATCTACAACACTTCGACGTAAGCCTCTCTTTTTTTTTATCGTGAGTTGGAGAATGAGTTAGTAAAATTTACTGTATACATGGAAGCAATGTATACCAACTTACCATCAGAAATAACATTGTTCATCCATTTGGTTATGGCATAGTGGGCAGGATTGGCTTTGTGGGTTTTTGCGGTGGCATAAAAGTGTCCTGCCTATTCTGTAGCCAACAGGAACATCACTTGCGGGAGCAAAAGGTTTCAGCAAAGAGTAAATCGATACGTTTTTTTTGACTTATTAGAGGAAAAATATTTAAAATTCAAGTTCCTTCCTAACGGTATTTTCGAAGTCGACGAAACGGGCTTTCTGTAGTCCAACGCCAAATACTAGGCCAAATAGTAGGCCTTACAGGAAAGCGTCAAGTAGGAATTTTGACCTCTGCAGAACGCGGAGTTCTAATCACACTAATTTTGTGCATGAGTGTAGGAGGCGAATTCGTGCCTCCCTTCCTCAAATTTCCAAGGAAAAATACGAACCAACAGCTTATGAAGGGAGCTCCAGATGGGTTCATGGGGGCATGCCATCCTTCAGGCTGGATACAAACTTCCATATTCACACATTGATTTTAACATTTCATCAGCATAGCGAAACTGTCAGAAATGGGTATTCGTCGCACCAGAGGAATATTTACGCGATGAACATTGCATGATAAACCACGAGACCATACTTTGCCTGCCTCCGCACACTACCCACAAATTCCAATCACTAGATAAAATGTTAATGGGGCACCTTGAAAGTTATTACAGCTAACAAATTCGTCTCTCGACGAGACAGAATACTACGCCATTGAATCAGTATGATGTTTAACGTTGGCGGGAATGTTTTTCAAGAAGCCGATTTTTTTACCTCTTAGTCTTACCGAAGACAAAAATGAAGGAATCTACTGTAAAAGGGAGCGTTCAAGTATTACGTAACGCAGTTTTTGAAGATTTTTGACC